>CM038115.1:6459184-6993082 GCA_001642375.2 Mentha longifolia | reverse complement strand
CTATTTATCGGGACCTACAGGGTTTAAATTCAAAATGTACATTTTGTTACAAACATTTGACAATTATAGCTATCGATACATACTAAAAAAAATTTAAAAATATATTGGCCAACAGGCCACTTTAAAATCGAATATGAATTGCCCGTGGCTATGCACACTTGATGCCGATTTAGGCAAAAAAATATTGGTCGACAGGCCGCCTCAAAATTGGATATAGTCGCCCGTGGCTAGGCGCACCTGCTGCATCCACCGATTTAAGGGTCTAACAATCCTCCCCCACCAAAACTCGAAGACGTCCTCGTCATGTGGGATAACCCTCTTGTCTTCGATCCATTTTCAGCAACAACTCGTTCACCACAAGCGAGTTCACCCGGCACACCACGTCCATTGCTTGACGTAGCTCCCACCAAGACTTTTTCATACGTGAGCACACCACGGCTCACACTTGGCTGTTTCATCGCCATGTCCTTTCCAGGCTCCACATGGTCCACTCTCGGCATGTCTTGACCCTCATCTAATATTTGCATACCCGAAATATACTATATCGTGTTGACCCGAGCCTCCTCATCTACTAATTTAGCGACCACATCCATTCAACGTCTCCCCACGTTAGCCTTCCGCTTCGGACAGTCCCGTATCTGGTGGTCTCCATCACATATGAAGCACCCGCAAAGCTTGTCCCAGCCCGCGAAGCATGACTCGCCGCACCACCAGCGTTGAGTCGTTAAAAGCCTTCTTGTTCCAACATTTTCTCTTATCCTTAGCACATCCTGCATCCCCATGTTCGGGCTCAGAAGAGTCACCTGCCTTCAAGTCCACCAACTCCTTGGCAGCGGCTAGCGTGGACGGCAAATCCTTGACACCCGTAAGCACCTCATCTCAGTTTGGCCAAATGCTGCAATACATAAGAGCATTTTAAAACCTCGTTGGCCAACGGTCCACCTCAAAATCGAAATAGTATTGGAGCCAAAAAAAAAAAATTCAAAAACTTCTTGGCCAACGGACCTCAATAACGAAATAATAACTTCTTGGCCAACGGACCTCAATAACGAAATAATATTAGGACATAAATATTTTTTTACTAAAAATCAGTCTAGCCTGATCAATCCGAATTGAAAAATAGTTTTATGATAATTTGTTAGAGAATATGTTTTACAAAGTTGCGTTAAATTTTATTAGAAAAATAGTTTAATGCGGTGTACTCCATTATCGAGTAGTTGTACTCTATTTATACGTATTAATAAAAAAAAAATCAAATCATTGAAGAAAATATCCATTATGAAATTTTTTATGGCTAATGGGCCACCTCAAAATCAATATAGTATTAGGGCCAAAATATTTTAACAAAAAAAAATAAAAATTAGCCAATCCGAATTGAAAATAGCTCACGAAGCTCATTTTTGTGTTTAATTATTGTCAATTATTTTAAATTAAAAAATATATTTTTTGTTACAAAAATTCGACAATTAAAACTATCTATACATACTAAAAGAATTTAGAAAATTTATTGGCCAATGGGCCACATCAAAATTGATTTTGTGTTTAATAATTAAAAATATATTTTTCGTTACAAAAATTTGTCAATTGTTGTTATCGATACAAACTAAAAGAATATCAAAATATTTTGGGCGGGCCATCTCAAAATTAAAATGGTGTTAGATGACCCGAGCCAAAATATTTTACTTTCTTTTTCTTTCGTTTTTATATTTTTTTCCCTATTTTGGGAAGAGTAGCAAAAATACCCTAAATATTTAAACATTTTTCTGGTCATGGTTCGATCGGTTGAACCATTTAATAAATAAATTAATAAAAATAATAAAAATATCTATTGTATATTTATAAATATCAAAAATTCCATGATTTATATAGTATAGGTTCATAAAAATTTAAGAAACACATGTTAAAAAAAAACATATTCATATTATATATATTTATACTCAAAACATATATTTATAATTTAATAAAATGAACATAATGTAGTTGATAATGATTCAAAGCTGATTGAATAATGGATGTATATATTGTAAGCCTTAAATAAGTATTATTTAGTAATGTGGTGTAGTGGTACAAAATATAGCCTATCATGTAGGAGATCATGAGTTCGAATCATCCAATTCTCATAATTAAATTTTTAAATTTTATGTATAATATAATTACGTATAATATAAATAGATTATAATAATAATTAATATATTAATATATAAAAATAATTAATATGTATAAATATATATGGATGGTAATAAGAGATTGATGAAATCTTAATTATGTAAATTTATTATATTAAATAATGATTTAATATGTATAAAAATTTAAAATTTAGATAAATAGGGAACAAAGGCCGTAGGAGGCGCCACGTAGGCGCTTGGATCGCTCTCGTGCTCCGAATCCGCATCGGAACGTATAATATATATTGATATATACCATATTATAATATATCTCCATATTTATACGTATCTTTGATATTTTTTATAATTCTTTAATTTTATTTAATTTTAACTATCTCACATCGACTATTTATAAAACCTCACCAATTAACAACCAATATAAAAGATACACCACATTTTAATTTACAAACGTAGTTCATGAGGATTTTATATTATTAGGATCCAATATGAAGTGATTTCTACATACTACGAGACTGTTAATTATAGTCAACAAAATTACATGAGTGATGATAAAATTATTAAAATATGTGATTACATTAATTTAATTTGTTAGAATAATACAATTATTGGTGAATTTTATTTTATCACGAATTACGATATGTGTCATAACCAATATATTGTTAACAATCATATGTCAAAATTCGCTTATTTTAAAAATAAAGTAACCGAGAAATGACAACTTTACTCAATAATCATCTAAATAATGAGCATCTTGACATTATATCCTTCAATACTTGCCAATTTTCCAATTAGGGTTTAATTTTTTTTAGTCGGACTAATTTATTTTATTTGGTATGGCCCACTGGAGCATTTCTCTAGATTCATTTAAAAAAATAGAATCGAATATAGGATATAAGAGATGCCACGTAGACATGTATATGAACGTGGTGCATATTTCAGATATAAATAGTTAAAAGATTTCATGTTAATGGGAAAATTATACAATTACGACTTATAGTTTGTTAGTTAAGTAGGGACGGACAGATGAAGAAGTTTATATGTACGAAGGTGATAAATTGATTTTTGAAAAGAAAACCCTTATATGATTGAGCAATCCTTAATCAAAATTGAAAAAGAATAAATGTCAGCTTTACTGAATAATCATCTAAATAACGGGCGGTTTCACATTCTATCATTTAATATTTATGTCGAACGACGGGCTGCTTATTATATCTCCGTTGGATAATTCAAACAACGTGCGGCTTCATATTCAAAATGAATATAACCACTCGACTTTGAGAATGCAACACAACAAATGTTATCCCTTAAAACAATTGTCTCAAACAACGGGAGACTTTTGAAATAAATATTACTACTAAAAAAATATTACTACATTAAAAATGCGTACAACTTCCAACAAATGAAACTTCCAAATGATTGAACCAAATAACAGGCGCCTAGGTATCAAAACGAAATTGCCTAAAAAATAATATCATTACTAAATCTATTTTTCTACTGCATGCATGGCGAATAGAGGTGATCACGGTTCCGGTTCCGGTTCCGGTTCGAACCGGAACCGGAACAGCCGGTTACGGTTCCCCCAAAGAGGAACCGGAACCGCACTGCCGGTTCCAACGGTTCCAAATCCGGTTCCGAACCGGCGGTTCCGGTTCCGGTTCGGTTCCGGTTCGAAACGGATGGAAGCGCCCCCTTTCTCTTTTTTTATTTTTTCCCTATATGCATACTTCGTTTATATTTGTTTCGATTTTAATTGTAAGAACATTATAATCAAAAACTGTAAAAGAAATTGGAAATATAACAAATCAGACGATTATTCAATTTTTTATTTATTTATTTCACCTAAACCTTTGAAGATCACATTTTGATTTCAAAGGCTGATCCTCATTAAAACCTCAGTGAAGAAAAAGAGTACTCGTCTAAGATTTGACATGACAGAATTACATGTTATCAAAATCGAAATCGCTGTCGAAATCGTCAATTTCTGCTTGAGAGGTGTCGGTGTTAGTTCCCGCGTCGGTGGTGCTTAGTGGATCATCTTGAAAGACCTCATCCCATTTGTTCTCTTGCTCTCGCATCTCGGTTAAGGCGTAGTCTTTAAGCAATACTTGTGCCTCGAGATTCTTTGGAGCCATTGTCGAACGTCTTTCGTCGAGTGTGTATCCTCCGCTGCTAAATGCTTGCTCGACCGACACCATTGAGGCAGGAACGGCAAATACTTCTCGAGCCATAATGGAGAGGATTGGATATTGTGCTGATCTTTTTGACCACCAATTCAATAAATCGGACTCTTTGGAACCTGCACTTGTTAGCTCCGCAGTTTTGGGTTCATTGAAGACGCTCCGGTTCCACGGTTCCCCGGTTCCACCCGGTTCTCCGGTTAGGAATTGGTGGAACCGGCGGTTCCACTATTTTTTTTTTCCAATAGATAATATTAATACATAATTAAAAAAAATATATTTCATATGATATAGAATTATGGATTGATAATTAAATATGCAAAGTTCATACAAATTTAACATGTTATCATTCTTAATTAGAACGAAAAATTTCAAAATTGACACTTCATCTTATCTTCTTTATGAATTGGATAATTTATTATCTTTATGTAAATCACTAAATTGTATATTTTGTCATCTTCAATTCATCATTATCATGTGATATTGTTAATTGAATATTTTGTCATTTATATGATTTGGTTTTTTGTTTAAATATTTGAATTTAAAGTTTGAACATTATCACAAGATTCACAACTCACAAGTGCACAACATCCAACATCACTAGGCTATTATATTTTAACTTTGAATGAATAATCATCACATATGTATGTAGTTTTATTCATTTGTACTTTTTTCAATTTGAATTATAACTTAACAATGAAAAATCTCTTTCATTTTACAAATTATACTTTATAATTTGTACATTAAGAATTCATTAAAATGGATGTATACTAATAAAATGTTAGACCAAATAGTATGATATTTATACACAACATACAAATAAAATATATAAATAAACAAATAAAAAAATGCCGGTTTTCCGGTTTTTTAACCGGAACAGCCGGTTCCCAGTTCCTCGAGAATGGAACCGGAACCTCACCGCCGGTTTCGGTTCCGGTTTAAAAATTGCCGGTTCCGGTTTGGTTCCCCGGTTCTGTTTTTTTGGCTGGCTCTAATGGCGAATGTCTTGAAAAATCAAATTTTTAATAAATTGGACTACTCAAAAAAAATTATTAATCTAATTTTCTATTGCCTTGAAAAGGACGGCTTGATATTGCAAATATACAATGCTAAATGCGAAATATTGTCTCTCATTTATCTTTTTCGATCTTTTGATATAATTTTATACTAATAATTTCAAATGAATGTTTGCATTTTTATCAATTTAAAATAAATAATTATATTTTCTTTTAAATTTTACTTTAAAATTACAATATAAAATGATTCCGTCGAATTTCGACGGGCGGTACACTAGTTATATAATAAAAATAAAAATAAATATACGTATCCATGACGAATCGCACCCAAATTTTATTAAAAATCCGTATCCCCGTATCCGAATCGTATCGCCCCCGCACCCGCTCCCCCGCACCCGTGCAACATAGATGACAACAAAGGGAATCAATTCCCTTTGTGGCTGTTTGATACACAAAGGGGAATCAACAATTTATTTATTTTTATTTATGAAAAATATACATTCCTATTATTATTTAGCTGTAAGTAGAAATAATTAATCCAAAATATTAAATAAAAATATTTTATAAAATTTGTAAATCTAATTTAATCCAAAAATAAAATAATAACATATCCAACATTTATGCAAAAACATCATAATACTATATCCATCACTTAAAAAATGTAGCCAACATTAATTAATCCAAAACAAACCATAAATACTACATATCATTAGTATCCAAAATATAACAATGTCATCTCCATATTACCTAATTAACCAAGTTTCTAATACATATCTATCAATTACCACCATGACCTAGTAGAGTTTTGACATATTATCCTTTCAAGCTTGTAGATAAGCCAAGAAAAATATTGAGCTTGATTTTGTCGGCCGAAAGAACGTTTAATGCCTCGAATGCTTAGTTTGTTGATAAGCCATCTAATGCAAGTAATTCTTCCCGTGCTTTACTGCTCTTATCAGTCATTTCTTCTCTTGATTGACCATTTCTTGTTCACGATTTTCAGCACGAACCCAATCATCGGCCATGGTAGAAAGATGACCATTCATATCCTTCATAAAATCTTACAAGCATGCCAACAGAACGACTAGAGCTATGATCATTCACTTTTCCACTTCTTCTTTTTTTGGAAGTATTCTCTCTTTTAACCTTCTTCGAGGGAGGAGGAGCGTCGTTAATGAGGACTTCACTTTCATCATCACCTGAATCAATGTCGACTTTGTCACGACCGCACTTTACTAATTAATAGCCAAGCTCGGTGATTCGTGACTATGGTGGAATTAACGAATAATAAAGAAAATGAAGTGAAATTTCGAGATTTGACGCTAACAAATTATAAAGCAACATCGATAAGTGGGCATAATAGTTGAAAGTAGTACGACGCGATTTGTCATGATTCTGACTTAGATTACAACCAAATTGAAAATGATTCAGAATATTAGAGTGTACGCAGCGGAAATGTGTGGAAATACGTGTATGGAGACACGTATTACCAAGAGTGTTCATCAACTACACTAATCGCTAACTTCGACAAAACATCGCTGGTCACTCTTCCGTCATCCAGCTCAACCTGCACATTGGAAATAATGTACAGGGCGTGAGTACGGAGTACTCAGTGGACACAATGCCCAAAACATTTTTATTGTCAGGCCATTCATAGTGAAGCATAGGGTTTTATTGAAAGGCCTATGTTCACGAAAAACTGAGTTATCTTAAAAGTGTCTGCGCAGACTAAGTTCTGTAGTATTCTACCATATCTGAGTTTGTTGCGCCCGAGGAGTTGGCCACCTCACTCGGTCACCGGATCGGTCACTATCTGAATGACACGATCAATGTGTACACTAGTCCAAGAATAATAGCTGATCATTCAAGGACCCGAATTCGATTTATGAATTGGCATTTCGCCATTTCACAGATAGGCATCATACAAAAACTAAAAACATTTATGGCATGACAACACTTTAAAAGAGCTACTGATCTAATAAAACATGCTTTGTTTTATAGAAAGCCCACCTCGTTGTTTTCTCTATTGCAACGAGACTTAATCTCTGCTTCTGCTACTGTCCCTCCTTTGCGTACCCTTCGATTAAAAATCAAGATAAGTTTCGTATTCTAACGAATAAAATCTTATCTAAGATTTTAGTTTCAATTCTGATTGGAGGTTATTCTAAATCCAGTAACGTGGTTACTGTTATCTAGGCTCGAGTTATAAATACCGTTGATGAACGGTTCATATGAATTAATAAATATCAATCTTTGATTTATTGTGAAACTCGGCTAATTAATGAATGTAATGGGTAATTGATTAGCTAAATCAATTAATCTAAATTACTGCTTCTTGATTAATTAACTTATCTAAAGTTAATTGTTGGAATCGCGAAATAATTCATTTAAGAATTATCGATGTTTAATCAATGGTAGAGCGCGATTTAATTAGTTGCGTCTTGATTCATAATTAATTAGGGAGTTGGGCTCGTAATTGGGTAAATGGGCTCCGGCCCAAAAAAAAGTGTCTTGGCCCAGCTGTGGCTCCAGCCCGGACCCGCGGGTTAGACCCGACCCATGAGTCGACCCGACCCGGTCACCAAAAGAAATCCAATTCCCCGTTTCTCTTCTTCAATCGCGACACCTCTTTCTCTCCCGACTCTCGCCTCTGCGATTCTTCATCTCTGAAATTTCTCTCTTCTTGGTTCTGATTTTCCAGTCATTTCCTTCACTTTACCGGCGGCCGGCGCTACCTATACGCCGTCGGTCTCCAGCTCGTCTCCCTCTAGTCGTGGGCGTACTCTCTACCCAAATTGAACTTAGGGCAGAATCCCTAATTCAAAAGTTGAGTGGGTCTCCTCGATTCGATTTTCGGCAAGACTTTCTCCAATTAGAGACCCTGCCAGCGCGGTGAGAATGCGCTGGCTTCGAGGCACCGTCCGACAGCTCCGTCGATCTCCGCTTCTGCCATCGTTTATCTCGGACCCGACGACCCCTCTCCAGCGCAACTCCCGCCCTCCGGCAACTCTCTACCCAACTCTGGAATAGTAAAAGCCCTAACCCTGAAGGGTTAGGGGACATTCGCTCAAAGTTTTCCCATTTTAAGAATCGGGCGGCGACGAGGCTGCCTCCGCTGGCAATAGCTCCTGTCGTCGTCCTTTCCCCCGCTATTTCTATTTTTCTATGCTTGATTTATTAATCTTGTTCATTAGTATTATTGGTTTCGAGTTACTAACTTTCTATTCCCTTTTCTGCAGATTCCGGTGATGGCGACGTAGCGTCGTTACTGCTGGCTTTGCCCTTCTGCTGAAGCTCCTCTCCTTCTGGTTCTTCGCCGTCGAGGCCTCGCGCCACGACGGAGGTTCGAAGTCTCTAACTTTTTATCTCTCTCGCCCCCTTTTTTTTTCAATTTATATTCTTAGGTTTGATTTCAGAGAGCTGGAAGTTATAGATATGGGTATGCTTGATAATGAATTCAGAGTTGAAGATTTACTATTTTAAATCTTAGAATTTGGCATGCTTGTGGTTTGTTGCTTCTAGTTTAAGAAATTGGTATGAACATACTAGGCTTAGTTGTTTAGAACTGCTCATTAACTATGCTTGTTTTAGTTGTGTGTTCTAAGGCTGGAGTTTGAAAGCATGCTGATTGGGTTCATGTGTTCCTAGTTTGAGAAATGGGAACAAGATAGGCTAGTTGATGTTCTGAGGTTATTACCTTGAAGAAGAGAGCTGCAGTGGCTTGCTTCTCCCCTCCTTCACTCTTCCTGGCTGCTTCTACCCTTCTTCACTCTTCTCTCGGTTCTCTTAATTCTTTCTAAGTTGTGTGTTTGAATGGAGAGTGTGAATTTGATTTGGTGGAGAAGGGTGGGTATATAGGGAATCGGTTGGAATTCTTGGTTTAGAAGAGAAAGTTGACTTGATAGGAATGGTGTGTAGTCTTTCAAGGGTGTTCATTTTTGTGTTATTCTTGTTCTTGTTTGAGGTATAGCCTGCATATTTTGTTGTCTTCTAGTTGCAGACCTTGGTTTACTCCTATTATTGTTTTATATCCCAGCTGATCCTTCCCTTTCTCCCTTTTTGCAAATTGCTTATGTGATGCTAATACATGCTGCTGAATTTAGGCGCCCATAAGGGGACTGATCCCCTTTCTGTTTTTAGACTAGAGAGCATCTTGTTTCTCTCTAATTTGTCGCATAAAGAACTGCAGATTTTTTTTGAACTATCTTCTTTTGTTTTAAAGGCACACTAACCCATTCATCACCTTTAGCAGGTTACTACTGTGGTGATGCTGTGTTTCTGCCGCAACATTTGGCACTAAAAGGAGCTGATTTTCTTTCCTATTTCGGTCTCCAAGGGCTGAGTTCCTTCCTCATTTAGAAGCTAGGAATTTGGCTACTAGTGTGATAGTGTATCCTTGTAACTTAAGAGATGTACTATGAGATATACTCTTGTACCCTATTCTGAACTGGTGGGATTCGATCCCTATCACATTGGATAGCATGTGACTTCTTATTATTCAAAGAATTAGGAGTTAGCTATTTTCTTGTTTTAATAGCCATAGGGATTGTTGTAATATTTATTCTATTCTTTCTTGATTTATAAATGAGAATAATACATCTAAACATATATATATGTCCTTATCTTAGTGTACTAATTATGGGCTTGGCCCAACTCGTAATTATCTGGGCCTTGGTCCGATCTAATAAATCAATTGGGCCTTGGCCCAGTTAAATAAAATTGAGAAGCCGACAACTATCTCTTACTCGAGTTTATTCGCATACTAATTATTTATTGATATACTAAATAACATAGAAATCAAGTTGCTACTTGATTCTATCACTCTTCTATCGATTTCTCAAAGAAATTAATTTATAGAAGTCGAGCCGCTACTCGATTCCATTATCGCACTCTAAGAAATTGTTATAGAAGATCTGAATACTAGAAGTTGATAATATAACTCGATCAATCAGAATTAATTAACTTAAATCGAGATTAATTAGCTAACTAGTTAAGTAAAATGCGGGGCGTTACAGACTTGCACATTTTTCTCTTTTTCAAAGTTTTCCAAAGCATCGTCGATTCTTTCGCTAGGCTTCCCAGTTGCATAATCCTTCCCATAGATATCCATCATCAGTTCATCACATTTAAATGAGGAAAATATACTCCATATAAATTTTTGCACTATTTATGAGCCTAATAAGCACAAAAGAAGATATTAGAATATAAAAAATGAAACAATTAAAATAAAATGTGCATATACAATAACTTTAAATTTAGTTTACCTTGCAAAATTCATCGTATACCGATTGTTCCACAGATATCATATGCCTTTGATCATCCCATTTGAAGCCACTTGTTCCCAGCATTAGAATAATAGCCTTAAATTTGCCCCGATCAAAAAAAAAATAGCCTTAAATTTGCTTACAAGGGTTTTCAGTCTAGATTCAATGTGGGGATTAGCTTTCAACCCACAATTTGGAAGCGATTTTCCTATCATCTCCTCCAAACGTGACATATAGTTATTTCGAAATCCATTATCACACTTCCAATGTGAATCAATTAGAAAACTCATGTAAAGCTACCACAAGGGCTTTATCTTCTTCAATAGTCCAAAATCGTTTATTCTTACCCCTACCAATAGCACCATTTGCAATACCTCCATCCATCCTAGGGAAATAACATGAATAAATAAAACTGCACATTGCACTTCAAAGATAATAGCTACTGAACCAATTTCATTATCTGATAATGTCACGCCCCTATTCCTGTGAACCAGGGTGTGACGGGGTTAGATTAAAGAAGCGGGAAGAAATGAGATATTATTAATTTATGACCATTTTACGAGTATCTTAAAATATAAAATGAGACTATAAAAAAAATAGTAGGGTAAACCAGCGTCAAGTCACCAAGTGGAGTCGACCATCTACTACGACAATTGGATATACCAAGAGTGAGTAGGAATTCGAGTGTCCAAAGTGGAACCATTACATGACACTCTCCACCCTAGATAAAGTAAAAGATGGGGTAAACCTGCTTCTAATAAACTAGAGGAGTTGATATCCATTGCGGAAAATGGGATAACCATAATTGAGTGGGAATTCAAGCTTCCAAAAGTTACTGAAACACGGCACTCTCCATCCGACAGTAAGTAACACTAGAAGTGAAACAAGTATAGAGAAAGAAGGAAGGAAACCATATTATATTTAACTAGAGGGTTGGAAGAAGACGCCTTCGACACATATATTATTACAAAACTAGTTGTTTCGTGATCAGAGTTTTAAACAAAATATAACATAGCGGAGACTTAATATGGCCCTGCAACAACCTCAGCCTTACTCCACATCACCTGCTTCCAGACCTGAAAACATTTGAAAGAGTTTTGGGCTGAGTACTTGAGTACTTAGTGTGGATCATGCCCCTTTGGTAAGCATTTTGAAAACTAGCAATTTATCCATACATGGTATATCATGAGGCTTGCAGAAAATAACTCTTGAAAATACAAATATCATTTTAGGGTGTGTGATGTTCATTCTTGGACTCAACCAAGGCTACAAACCACATTTGGTTCATCTAGACCGGGTTCAGGGCCGTAATCCTAATTAAATAATCCCAGTACTTGCAAAAAACCCGAGTCGAAACTCAAGGAATTCACCATTAGTTAACATACGATGGTGATCAAGGCATCGCATGTAACCGGAGTGCGCACAATTCAAAGTTAGTATATCTGATACTAATAATGAATCTCGATCGATCCATGGAGTCATTTCTTGGAACATACACACAAAATATTTTTATGGATAATTGCATTTTTAACATAAAAACGGTATTTAAAACTTTGCATATGCTTTGAAAACATTTTGGACCCATACGAAAATATTTTGGACCACCTGAAATAACCTGGAGAATAGCTAACCTTCTCTTATTGGGCCTCAATAAAACGAAAGGATAAACTATTTCGTAAACTAAGGGTATCGATATAAACTTTGGAATCTAGATGAGCTAGGGTATATAGAAATTATCGAAGAATAGTAAGAGAGGAGTAATAACTGTTATCGGAGCTTTGAGATGAAAAAGAAACGAGAACCTCACGTTGGTATATATAGAAAAGCTAAGTTGCTTAATCATGCACTGTAGCATGCGTTAGTCACCCCCAGAGTAGAGTAGTCATCACCCTCCTAAACTCAACGTGTGGCACCTACTTCATCTATATAGATATGCTTGGATACGTGTCTATGTAGAATGGATATAGTTTACAATTGAAGATATATATTACTAGTTCTAACTTACTTAAACATGATATAATAATATTGTATATATCTAAGCTATAAAAGTTCATATTTTCATGCACACGCGTAAATATTTATGCATGTATATAATATAGATAATAATCATGCATGCATGCTTTTAAAAGTTATATACAATATAAATATTTAGTTCAATATACATATATATATATATATATATATATATATATATATATATATTGTCATGAGACATTATATATACATCTATCTATGTATATATACATAATAAGTATATTCTTGTAATATTATTATTAGTAATAGTATATTCTAGGAGAAATGATATGTTAGTCACCTCCCGGTGGGCACCTTCGTGGGCACCTCATCGTTTTATCACGTTTGCATTGCTTTTTTTTTTTAATTTAATTTTTATTCTATATTCTAGTATCTTAGAAATTAATTTAGAAATCATAAAATCTAAAAAAAACATAAAAATCAAAGCTCGGTATATTTTATTACTCATTTTATGAAGTTAAAAATAAAAAATAACAAATTGAACATTGATTTTTTAGATTTTATGATTTCTAAATTAATTTCTAAGATACTAGAATATATAATAAAAATTAAAATTAAAAAAACAATGCAAACGTGATAAAACGACAAGGTGCCCACGAAGGTGCCCACTGGGAGGTGACTAGCATATCATTTCTCGTATATTCTAGTATACATCTAATTATACATACATATATATTCATATATATAATTAGTATATATCTAAGTATCAAAATTAATAATTCTATATTTCTTTCATTATATCCTAGAACTAGAAAGCATATTCGAGGCATAGATTATCTTATTGTTAATCTTAATAGACTCGTCAATTTCTGATAAGACTTAATTAACTAAATTCTAAAAATTAGGATATTACGGATAATTGCACTTTAGAACTCATAAGAATTAATCAAACATATAAAAAGCACAAAACCAATTTCATTATCTGAAACATGAAAAAGAGCACAAAACCCATTAACCACTAGGAGAAATACTTGAACTTGGAGATAATTTATCATGGGTGCTACCACATTCAAACACAAAATCTTTTATTTGGCACATATTCTGTTGAACAACCACCTCTCTTGACTCTTGAGGCTTACGTTGGAATAGCAAAATCATCCTATTCTTTTTCTTCTAATCTTCGTTTTCTATCTCAAACAAGAAAGCTAAAATGAATGAGATAGAAATTGGGGAGAGCTCGCCTCCCTCTACTGCTGCGTGGATGAGCGCCGATGATGAAGGCGCAGCGACGCTGCAACGAGGACGACGCCGTTCCGGGAGGAGTGATGCTGGTGGGCCCGGCGTCAAAAGACGAAGCAAGGGCAGAGAACGAGAGATCTGAGAATGCCGTTGGTGCCCTATTATACTGTTAAACAGCGACGGTAGTATCTTCGAAGGGCGCGGCGGCACTGGGAAAGAGGGCTGATGACGAGACTGAGAGAAATGTCGATGAGAGAGTGAGAGCGGAAGAGAGACGGAGAGAGAGGGTCTGAGAAGGGGAAAGGGAATGGAGTCCCGAGTATTTTGAGGGGAATGAAAAATAAAAATTTAAGGGAATCAAAACTTCCAAAGTGGGTAAAGGGTATGATTGAAAAAAGCCCAACAAACAACAACAAAGGGAATTAAAAGTTATAACTCCCTTTCCCTTTCCCATTCCCATTCCCATTCCCCCAAAAGAAACGCCCCCTTATTTCTTTCATTCCTTTCCACTATCGGTTGTCCTAGTACAAGAGTAAAATCTTCTAAAATGTAAATGTTCATTCACTTATTATCTGCATTTAAATTGTCACATATGCATAATTAATCCGTTTGTTTTCGATTTTTTATTTCGAATTAAAAGTTTCGACACGAATTTATATAAGATTTATAATGTTCTATTTTAAACATATAAAATTTATATTAAAATGTTAAGCAATACATATTTAAATAAACTCTTCTTAAATACCGCGACAAAAAAGTTTTAGAACTACTATATTTGATACTATAATGAAACAAAGGAAGTATTACATATAATTTATTTTATCAAAGTAAATATATTAATTTAAACAAATAATATCTTAAAGTTTAAAATTTGACTAAGTAAATCTATTTACAATGTGTGATAAGCCCATTTTAAGAACCATGTTTAAGGGTACTTTCCTTTTAAATACGAAAAATTTGCATCAGATTAGTGTAGTTAAACACATTTTAAATTTAATATTTCTTGCCGTACATTTGAATATAGAAGTCAAATGTTTGAATCCATTTTTGGGTGTTTTTTATTTTATTTTATTTAGTCTTTTTTTTTTTTACTCAACAAACACTACTTTTATCTTTAACACGACTTTGACCTTTTAGTAGTAGTACTTTTTAGAAGCATTTCTTAGCTTTATCAAAGTTTAATTTAAGTAAGATGGAAGAATTGCCCATTAGTGTGGATATAATTCTACACTCATAAAATAAAGGCCAACCGACTGAATTTGGCATGCTTTTTTTTAGGGTTGTCGGCTCAAACAATGATATCAATGTACTTAATCAATCGCATATTTTTAACACCATCGTTACAGAGATGGTGCTACTCATAGAACTCAAAGCCAACATGAAACTATACAACATGAGTTACTACCTTGCTAACTAGATTTACCGAAATAGTCATCAATTTGTTTTGATAATGACAAAAATACATACTTGACTTTGCAATCTTTCTATAATTTTACTTTAGTCAACTTGTTCACCTCCAAGTCGAATGTGGGCAATGACTTCAAGAAGTTGATTGATGATTGAAAGAAAATTTGCACTAGTAATGTAGAATGCATTCCATTCCATGTGATGTCCATTGATAAAGCCAGAATGACAAAAAAATATTTGTTTCCACGAAGCATTCTAGGTATACAATATGAGTTACTACCTTGCTGATCAAATTTACCGGAATGGCCAAAAATTTGTTTTGATAATGACAAAAATACGGACTCAACTTTGCAATCTTTCAATAATTTTACTTTAGTCAACTTGTTCACTTCCAAGTCGAGTGAGGGCAATGACTTCAAGAAGTTGATTAATGACTGAAAGAAGATTTTCATCGGCAACGTAGAATGCATTCCATGGGATGTCCATTGATAAAGCTAGAATGACAAATATTTATTTGTTTTCACATAACATTTTAAGTCCGTCCAATGTAATTTTGCTTCCCGAATCAAATCATCACCAAGTTGAGCCTGTAAAGAAAATAGAGCTCAATTAGAATGTACATTATAAATCTACTTAATTCTTTAAACATGGAACACAAAACACTTTCAAACACTTTTGAGCTCTCTCAAGAAAAACTCTGATAATGTCTACAAGTTGGGTCTCGCGCAGGTAGCCCGAGTCATCATATCTGGCACCCAAAAATTCGAATGAATAAGCATACTTGAGAAACTGCAACATTCATTAATCTATTTTTTTAATTATTGTAAATAACAAGTTGTTAAAATATCTCACCATAGTCCTAATTAATAGTAATTAATTAGATTATTGATGATATGCATAATATTTGGAGGATTCGTCCATGATGACAAATTAGTTAAATTAAATATGCTATTATATATATTGATGATACGTATCACTCTTGCGGTGATTGAAAAATAAAGGCAATATTTTTCTCAGGTGATCGTTCATTTAAATTTTGATAAATTTTGAATATCAAGTTGTTCGTTGTTATAGAAGGTCTCCTCATTGATTCGCTAAATTCTCATAATGTTGCCTTATCATTCAATAATTTAATCTAATATTAATTGTCCATAAGGACTCTTCCACATATATTATAAACAATATTATACGTATAATATATATAATATCATATTTAATTTTACTAATCTGTCATCATGGACGAATCCTCCAAATATTATCCATATCATCAATAATCTAATTAATTACTATTAATTAAGACTATGGTGAGATATTTTAACAGCTCGTTATTTACAATAATTAAAAAATAGAGGTGCCATCAAAAAGATGGCACCCACCCAGCTTATCTCGATGATGAATGGAATAAATTCCCACCTTATTAGAGGGTTAAGGATGAATTGGAAAAATCTATCGCAATGAGAGAAGCACACATCGAACATATAGGCCACGAGAAGGTCGGTCTGGCCTTCTGTGATTCATCATACCACACGGGTATCTTCCTGTGGTTCGGTTTCAGAATGATTTTCTATGATGCAAGGAGCTAGGCCCTTGTATGCTACAACAATGCACAGCCAAGGGGTTGATCGGGTAACTCTGTTTGGGGAGAGGGATGATCCTCTCGAAGTGCACGGAATCTAGGAGGGAGACTAATTCAGCCTTGTTGTCTATCATGTTGTACTGCCAGAAGATTCACATTCCTTCAGAGCCTAGGCCCCTTATTATCCATGTGGATAATAAGGGTAAAGCCTTAAACTTGATGCGAGCCTTATCTGGCTGGGATAGGTGCAAGTTATCGGCTTATAGAACTCACCATCTCCAAGTTGGGATATAGTTAAGGTCTATGGAGTGGAGGTATATGTAGTATGTGTTAAGAGGCATGCGAATGACGCTGACCGGTTCAGTAAGTTGTGCGATCCATTGATCAGGCCCTGTGATCAGGCCCCTGGCAAGGCTAATGAAAATGAAAGGTGGTGTATGAAGGATGAGACCAACTAATGTTGGTGCATTTATAAAAGAGATATCTACACTATCAATGCACAATTTCACTCTAGAGCTCATATATTCATCATCTCCACCGAAGTAGAGGCTAGCCTTTGCATATTTTGTTGCTTATGCAAGCTTATAAGATTTTTCACTAGACCTCTTACGTCTATAAACACGAGTTCCAGACCAAAATTTGATGAGCAATAACTTACTAAAGATTTTTACCAGCATGTTTCACTCAGTAACCAAACTTATAAGATTTTTCACCAAACCTCTCACATCTATGAACATGAGTTTCAACCTAAAATTTGATGAGCACCTTAAACCTGAGAGCAATATTCTTGCATGTCTATCCCTAATCTTTCAATATGAAAGACTCCCCACCTACGCACTAGCTTACTAAAGAATTTTACCGGAAGTATATTCCAAACGGATTAATATCAAACCGCTCGAACCGTTTAAAACCGACCGGCAATTCGAAATGGACGTAGTTTTGAAAAACCGGCCAATTCTCAAAAATGCCAAGAAGGCTTAAATCATGACATTTCAGATGGTAGTCTAAGGTAGCAACTTAACCAACCCCACTACAAATTGTCATTTATTGAGCAACTTTAATCATGTTTATAATCATTGTGAAGAACATATAATCTTTTATCTCTCTTTAGTTCTCCATTACTTATTTTACACATATTTCTTATATACTCAACAAGCAAGCAAATTTCTATAGTTAAAAGTTACAATTTATAATTTTTAAATATATACTTGTTACAATTTTAACCGATTTTAACATATAATTTAAGAACTTTTATGTTAGAAGTTATATGTTATGAAATTTTGGATATTTTTATATGTACCACATATTATATTATTTTTTTATTTAATTATTTATTAAGTTGTCAACCGTTGAACCAATAAAATCATGACCCAAATTTCACACCGATTCGATTTCCGGTTCGTTTTACAACATTGCTCGAAAGTGATTTGATTGAAGAAGTTTAGGCACGTTTTGATCATTTGTCCTATAATTTTATTTCAATTCTATGTTTTAATTATAACTTAAGTAAATTTTAACTTAGGTAATTTCTTTTTGTAGTTTAATTAAAAAAATATTTTAATAGCTTGATTTTTTTTGATAATAATAATAAATTAAAATTGAAAGAACCCTGCTGGGGAATGACTTTGAGATGAAGTTCGTGGCCCAATCATAACATACAAGAGAACTCAACATTGATAACATATAAGAGAACTCAACGTTGAGTATGGTCAAAAGATTGAGTACATATATAATCACTAGGCATACATGCGAATTGCGAAGTACTCTATTCATTAAAATGAGTGATAATAAGTATACATGCAAATCAAACACTGTCCATTAATTAATGAATTGTGCTTGATGCACAAATTCGGAGTCACAATATATACATATATATGTTGAAAGGGAGAGCACATATGCATTTTAAGTAGTGTATTTCAAAGCACTACATGGATTGATCAATTACGTTTTACATCACAAATTCATACTCCCTCCGTCTCAACTATTAAGACACCATTCTTTTCGACACGGAACTTAAGACGAGAGTATTTAGTGTGTAAAGTGTAATGTGTATAGGGATGTGATGTGGTTTATGCATTTAGACATATTTTTAAACTAGAGCATTGTAGATGCATAAAAACATATTCATGTTTGATTTTAAATGAAAGATTATATCAAGACCTTTAATTTGACTAGCAGGGATAACGTGCGTTGCACGTTGATTCACTTTTTAGTATGAGAAGAAAATATTAAATTTATCATTAAACTCAATATTTCCATAATGATTCATAAATACACATATATGATGAAAAAATGATGATGTTGTTGATATTTGGAAGTTTAATTACTTTAAAAAAGAGTGAATAAAGAAACTCCCAAAGGACTATATATAGTACGGAGTAATGATGAAAAATATTTTATTTCAAAAAATTTACTTTGGAATGCATAATTTACTGTTATTTTTATATAATGATACTTTATTAATGATTACGTGCGTTGCACGTATAATCTCTATTGTATATGAGTAATTTATTTTAAATTGTAGTAATATAATGCGTATCAATTTTTTTAAAAAAAATATTATTATATTAACTTCAACAATTTCGGCAAGTAAATGTGAAAAGTAGACAAAAAATGAGCCTTAGTAGACAAAATATATTTTCCATCGTATAACTCTCTACTACTTGAGCTCTAATGCAAAATAGAATTAGGGTTCAAAATCTAACATGTCATCTAACTTTATTAAGTACTATAATTGAATCAGATTTAATTCTTAGTTTCGAATTTATCGCATGGAAAAAAACACAAAATCTAATTTCTAATAAATTTAATATGAGAATTTAAAAATATCTATTATATATATTTTCAGATAACTAATAATTCTATGATTTTACTGAACTTTAATTATTCTGCGATCATATTCTATATCGTAAATTATATCATCTTAGTTATGTCTTCCTAGTGATAGATGACTATATATAGAGATATGTATGAGTATGAAATAAAAATGATTATATTTATTAAAATATAAATATTTTAAATATTTTAAAATATAGAATAATCTATTGAATAAATAAGAATATGATAATTTATAAATAACTCACTCATTCCTCGAAGATACTATGTATTGTATGCCATAATTTTTTTAACTATAAATATACTTCTCACACTCTTAGTGAATAAACCAAAATGGTTAAAATGTCACACTCTTAGAGGACGGATGAAGTACCATTTTACTAATATAATATTGAAATTTAAGATTCACTTTTTATTTTCCAATTTCTTTTTATCTTACGTCTTCATCATGTTTATCAAGGTTGTTTAGCTTAGAATATTGGAATAATGTTAATATATTCATATTTTTATGGCTTAATTAGCAAACATTTTCGAAGGAATAAGAACTTATATAATCAAAATTTCGAGATACAATATAGATAATTATTCAAAAGATTAAATTTTATTTTATTTTATTTTTACTCATAGATGAATATCAATTCGTGTGGATGCGAATTCTGTTGGAAATATAATACTATTAAAATGTAACACTAATGATTTTTAAAGACCTTATAGTTATAGTATACTACATCATTGCCCTTAAATTGAAGACATAGCCAAGGAAAAGAAAAACTATATTTGAAATTCAAATAAGAAATATAAGGGAAAATATAATTTAAATTCCAATATATCTTTTTACTGAGAATATGATAAGATGGATATTTATTGTCACATTATTATCAAAATAAATTTTTTAATAGTGGCAAGAGAAAAGTTTTGAAGACTTTAATTTAACAATCATTTATTTTGTGTTCAACTATATTTTTATAAGCTATATATACATATTTGTAGAGGCCATATTTATTTAAAAATTACATTGTCGGATCCTTTAATTTTTGTGGCGAGAAGTCCAAAAATACTGAAATACCTAACCTATTATGTCCAAACGTGAAATAACTATTTCCTTCATTTTTTAAATGTCTTCCTCATCAAATTATAGTCCCGACTTGGACATTCGTAAAAAATCATCAAATTCGATAAGATAATAAGATAATATATTTTTTGAAAAATCCCTTTATAAATATTAGATTACATTAAAACTCTAATTAATAACTCATAAATTAATCAATTACAAATATTATGGTAATTTGCTAAAATATGAATCTATTGTTACTTGATTTTCTTAAAAATTTAATCTCATTGGATTTCATCAACCCACTCTTGTGAATCTTTTTGAGTGCATGTGAGATGATCTCTCTTATACTCATATAATGTTTTACGTGTAATCATTCATGAATGATTTTGCGATGCCTTCTAGATGAGAAGACATGGCTGGGTGTTACAAATTATTTTATTTCCATATTGAGATTAATATAGTATGTGTTTCATTCATCATGCATGAATATATTTAATTGACTATAATAGTTATTTAAGTGCAATAAATTAATGTAAGTATGTATATTTAAGTAATTCTAATGAATTGTAACATGCGTCCATGAAAATTATAGTTAATTATATACAATGAGTTGATATTGTACATGAATATATTTAATTAGTTACAAAGAATTAGTTGATGCATGAATATAATCAATGAAACATATATGAATTCATTTATTTTCAATACATATGTACTAAATTTGTTGAATTGAAAAAGTCTATCTTTTAATTAATAAAATATTAATTTATCGATATATTAATATCTCTCTAGTCTCTCTAGATTAATAAAAATTCATGGTCCCAAGGTTATTAATTTATAGAGATTTTACTGTACACATACCAAAGAAGTGTGTAAATTTATTTTTGTAACATTATTTTATTTTTATGAGCACCAACTTATATAAAACATTAATTATAAGCGTAAAATGGGGAAAAAAATAGCTATTTTATTATCAAATTCCAAAATGAAATATTTAAAAGGAAACAAAAACAAAAACTAAATATGACATTTGAAAAAGAAAAAAAAACGGAGAGAGTAAACAATTACGTCCAAACATACAAAAGACGGTTTATTTATTATCAAGAATTTAATGTTTTTTGTTATGAAAATTATAATATGCATGAGTACACTATTGATATGATTATATTTTAAAAATAATAATTGAGTTGATTATTCGTTGATTGATATGATTATATTTTAAAAAATAATAATTGAATTGATTATTATTTGATGGAGTATTAAAGTATACAATTTTTTAGTGTGTACATATATAATAAAGACAAATTAGATAAACTAAAATTTGTTAAAACAAAAGGACTCTTTGTAATAGGTATATAAATTTTACTCTATATTATGTGCATGGATTCGATGTATAAATCGTTATATTTTATTATAATTAACCTCAAGAATGTTGATCGTCAATACCCGTCCTAGTGCCTCAAGTATTTTTTTTTTCACATCTTAGAATTAAATAATATTCTATCATAATACGGATAAAGTTTTACTCCTATTAAAGTACTTAAGATAATAATAATTATTTATAATGTTATATTACAATATTGCCCTTAGTATTAAATATATAATAAGGATATAATAGGTAATCCAAATTTTATAAAACAAGACACTTTTATAATAGGGTATAGATATAAAAATCATAAAAATCGAATAACAAACGAGAAAGTTATGATAGTTTAAACTTTTAGAATTTAAATTATATTGAGATACGTGCTGAGAGGTGAGTGAATGAGATTTAATTAGATAATGTTAAGTGTAATAAGGAATTTACTAATTGTACTATTAATTAGCTATTTATTCCCTAAAAAGAAAATGTGTCAAAATACTTGAGACGACCCAATAAAAAAGGGTGTCAGAATACTTGAGACGGATGGAGTACAAAAATAGACCAATATAGTAAAAGCACTCTACCATTAAAATCACTGACAATACTTTGAAGCACTCCGTTATTAATAAATTCATAACTATACTTTGAGAAAATAATTTGAAATTTTGAAGATAATAGTCCCATGATATTATAGTTCATTTTTTCTTTTACTTTTTGAGTTTCACATACATGTCTATTGAGAAAAGAATAACCCTTACCTCTACAAATTTAGTTTTACATAAAACTAACTCAACTACAAAAACAAATATTCCCAATTAAATACACCGGATCCATCAGAACAAAAGTAAATATTCACAAGATTCAAATTAAATTATACTCCCTTCGTCTCACTATCTTTGACACATTTTCCTTTTTGGGTCGTCTCACTATGTTTGACACATTTCCTTT
Organism: Mentha longifolia; assembly: GCA_001642375.2. Taxonomy (NCBI): domain Eukaryota; kingdom Viridiplantae; phylum Streptophyta; class Magnoliopsida; order Lamiales; family Lamiaceae; genus Mentha; species Mentha longifolia. Next base: position 6,970,103 of record CM038115.1, on the reverse strand, counting down.
TTGGGAAATAATTAATACTCCCTTATTACACTTAACTTTTTATAATTAAATCTCATCATCCACTCACTTTTCACTTTTCAGCACATATCTCAATATAATTTAAAGTTTAAAACTTTAAATTGTCATAACTTCATCGTTTGTTCTCGGATTTTTATTATTTTTATACCAAATTAAAGGTCTCGATACGATCTTTCATATAAAATCAAACATGAATATATTTTTATGCATCTATGATGCTCTTGTTTTAATATATATAAAAATACATAAACAACACCATATCCCTACACACATTACATTTTACACACTAATCACTTCCGTCTTAATTAGCGTGTCGAAAAGAAAAGTGTCAAAAATAGTGAGACGGAGGGAGTAATATGTTATGACACATAAAATTTTCTACCTTATTTTATTATTATTAAAATTTTCAAAAAATGTCATTCCATTGATTATGAAATTCCTCTTAAAAAAAAGGGTCGAGTTCATCTCCACTCTCAGAAAAAGAGTATTTAATTCAATCTGAATTTCCAGTTATTAATAGGGCTAAGCTTTTGTGTTTAGAATTCATTTGGCTGTTGCTGTCAAGCCAATTTACCCTGAACTTTCCTTAGATACGAAATCTGCTTAAGATCAGACTTGTTCCAAGATGCAGGTCAGCTGTTTGAATTTATTACTCACTGAAACGAATTCTTGGCCTATTCACAATTTTTTTAAGAAAAATGCATTCTTCTAATTATAGTAGATAAAGATAGGTGGCTATTATGAGTTAATAGTTGAATTTTCCTTTGAATGATTAAAGCAGATAAATATAGGGAGGCTATTATCAGTTAAGACTGGAAATGGCCGGCATGGTATTGATAGTGATAGGTGGCTCATAGTCGAGCTCACGTATTTGTTACCATGCATTACTATCAAGCTTAACTATTTATTTGTTTAGTTATTTATAATCACATTTGATATTTGCAGTTGGTTACTTGAGAAAACCTCAACTTTGAGGTAATTTTGATCATTGATGCGATCTCGGTGGAAGAAGTCTTCTTTGGCAAATCTTAGGTTGGATGTTGATTGGTGCATATATAATAATGTGTCAACTGTTCAAGATTTTATTATGTTGAATGCAAGTTTAAATTATTGGATAGTGATGTAGTAGATTAATTGGAGGGCAACTTGAAAATGTGTAGACTTTGTAGTTTAAAATGGTTCCACGAACGAACAGTTGTTCTTCATACATTGTGTTGTAGATTAAGGAGAAAATTCAAGGAAAGTTTCTAAGTTAAAGAAATTGACAAGTATGACTCACTACATGATTAGTATTTCCAAATCTTGAATTTGCTATATTAATCAGTATGTGTATTAGTCTGTTTCAAGTATGAGTGTCAAGTCTTCCAAAGAAATGTGCTCCTTGTACTTCTTTGTGGCATTTCTTTTGCTTCCTCGTCTTAGTAAACAGTCTTCTTTGAAGCCTTCTGTCGATTTTCATGTTGGGGTTATTCTTGATTTGAATTCAATAGATTCAGCTGTAGGGCGTATAGGAATGGGATGCTTATCAGTCGCGCTCTCTGATTTTTATTCATTTCATAAGGATTATAGAACTAGATTGGTCCTCCATCCCTTGGATTCTAATGGAAGTGTTGTTGATGCTGCTGCTGCTGGTATGATATTCCGATGATTCAAATTATACGTTTCTTGTTATAATTTGATTTATTCATACGTATGCATTGCAGCCCTTCATCTATTACGAGATGTTAAAGTGGATGCAATCATCGGGCCTCAAAAGTCTACACAGGTCAACTTTGTGATGGACTTGGGAGAAAAGGCTCGTGTACCAATCATATCTTTCTCTGCAACGAGTCCTTCCCTCGTTTATCGAGCTCCTTACTTTGTTCAGACAGCTCAGAGTGATGACAATCAAGTTCAAGCTATTGCTTCCATAATCAAAGAGTTTCACTGGACACAGGTCGTGATAATCTTCGAAGACACCGAGTTTGGCAATGGAATTATGCCTTATCTGTCCAATGCACTCCACGATGTCAATGCTCGAGTCCAGTATAGAAGCGCGCTTCCTAGATCAGCCACCGACGAATCAATAAGGAATGAATTGTACGAAATGATGACTATGCAGACAAGAGTGTTTATAGTGCATACGTCTCAGTTTCTTGGAACTAGGCTCTTTCTAAAAGCAAGAGAATTAGGGATGATGAGTGAAGGATATGTGTGGATCGTTACTAGTGGGATGACGGGTCTATTCGCCTCAATCAGTTCAGATGTCGCCGAGGCTATGCAGGGGGTTGTAGGTGTAAGGCCTCTAGTACCAAAATCCCAAGAACTTCACTCATTTGCTTCTAGATTGAGGATGTCTCTTCTACATAATCATGATACGAAATCGGATGGAACGAGTATTTTTGGTCTTTGGGCTTATGATACTTTGTGGGCTCTCGCTATGGCAGCTGAAAGAGTTGGGATTAGTAGGTCGAGTGAGAATGAGAATGAAGAAAGTGTAGATTTCACTAACCCATTTACTTCGGGAGTTTCAGACACAGGTCCTAATCTTCTCAAAGCTCTGTTAGATACAAGGTTCAGAGGGCTAGCTGGAGAATTTCACCTAGTTAACGGACAATTGGAGCTGACTTCATATGAGATAGTTAATGTTGTCGAAAGCATACAGAGGCATGTAGGAACTTGGAACCCAGTTTCATTCTCTGCTTCGAAGGAAAAATTCCGGAGTATCATTTGGCCTGGAGACTCAATCAGTCCACCAAAAGGTTGGGAAGATCCTATAAAAGGTAAAAGGCTAAGAATCGCAGTTCCAGAGAAGCCCGGTTTCAACGACTTTCTGAAAGTGGAGACAGATCCTCAAACAAATATAACAAAAGTTAGTGGGTACTACAAAGAGTTGTTTGATGCTGTGATGAAGGCACTGCCCTATGCTCTACCATATGAATTTGTGCCCTATTCATTTATCAAGGCTGATGGTTCAGGAACGGGGACTTATGATGATCTCGTGTATCAAGTTTCCTTGCAAGTGAGTTCTTGTTGGAGCAGTTTTACTGCAAGAAACTTTTATTTCAAATGTTATTTGACCTTGGCTTTGCTTATATTTGTCATTATTGGTGATGACAGAATGGTTATGATGGTGCTCTTGGAGATATCACCATTACTGCTAATCGATCTGACTATGCCGATTTCACTATGCCGTATGCAGAAGGGGGTGTTGTTTGCATAGTTCCCATCAAGTATGAAGATGTAAATGATGTATTTACATTCTTACAGCCCCTCACTATACAAATGTGGTTAACAACTGTCGTCCTTTACATTTCTACTGCTGCGGTTACTTGGATTCTTGCAAAGAAAGCTGTCCAAATTTCGAGAGATTCAATCAGCCAACATCTTGGCATGACTTCTTCCCTCTTACCATTCCTTCCTGGTAATTATATTTTCTATCTTGTCATCCATATTCGTTTGCCTAATTCCGAAAACTGATAACTATTTGTGGTCAGATGCAGGAGAAAGGATCGAAGTGATCTTAATTTGTGTGATCATGGTGACATGGGCTTTTGTAGCAAATCTGCTTAACTCAACCTACACTGCCAGTTTAGCTTCAAGACTCACAATAGGAACGCTTCGAGGAACTGTCACTCATGTGAAGCAACTCATCGACAACAGAGAATATGTCGGGTACCAAGATGGTTCGTTTCTTAAAAGTTTCTTGATGAGGCAAGGATTTGATGAATCAAGACTCAAAAACTACACATCTGTGGATAGTTGTAAAGAAGACTTATCACTAGGAAGTAAAAAAAATGGTGCGTCAGGTTACTGTGACACCTTGCCCCACATCAAGCGCATATTATCTGAATCGTGTGGCAAGTACACGATGATCGACCCTATCTACCGCACAGATGGATTCGCCTTTGTAAGTACACTTTCCTTTTCAATACTTTTATAGTACTAGTACTATTTAAAATCTTGAGGATCAAATCTTGAATCTATCTATTTATGATTTGTAGGCTTTCCCCAAATCTTTTCCTGCAGTAGCTGATATATCTAGAGCTATAGTGCAATTGCTTGAAACTGGTACGATTCTGGAGTTAGAGCGACAACACTCGCCCAAACCAGAGTGTGAAGGCGCTGTGGATAGTAGCTTTCTATCCAGAGTATCGTTACGAAGCTTTTCAGTGCTCTTTGCCATCACAGGTTCTGTAACAATCATATGCTATCTTGTTTCATTGCTCTTCCATCTTCACGAGAAGAGGCCCCTTGGTCGAAGGATGACAGATCTCAAAGACAGAGCACGTTCAAGAATTCGCGACTATATCAAAGGAGACGATCCACCTTCTCTTCCCACGAGTACAAGAATCGAAGAAACGGGCTCTTCAAATGAACATATCATGGATATAGAGGTTGTCCCTCACCACTCTTGATCTAAATAAAAACCATTTTTGTCCCTCTTTATTAGGACTATTGTACATATTACATAATGCTATCTTACAAAGATTATATACATGACTTATATTACAAGAATCCAAGAAAACAAAATCTTCATTTACAGCTTATATTCTCTCCTCTACCTTCATCACCTACACAGAACAACTCTTTCCCTACACTACTAGGGCATATCAAAACAGAATCCACACACAGACCACCTTTGGTGTGTGTACAATCAATCTGTGTCAAGGAGAATTTGATCCTTGTCGATGCATTCCGATCCTCAATGACAAAATCTCCGACGTGGTAGTGAACCCAGCTTCCCGGACTGCCCAGCGTGCAACGGGATACCGAGCACTGGCCGTCCTGCGTCTTCAACTGAAACTGCGCAGGCTTCAAGTCCCATCCATGGACGTTTTCGGAGCTCGTCTCTCTGCGGCTTAGTTTCTTCTTCCCGACTCTTCCGAGCTTCAGTCTGAAGAAGAGACTGTAAGTTCCCCGTGGATACCGGAACTCGACTTCTCCGTCCACTTCGACCCACCATATTTGCTGAAGGCATGCCACTGTTTCAAATCTGCATATGATGAATGATGAATCAAGAACAAAAATATCCAGTCACCAAAGAAATAGAACTAAACTTTAAGAACACGCACACACACACACACTATACTAAAAAAGTACCTAGATTCATGGGTAGGAATGTGATTCCAATACCTCCGATCATCGATTCCGGTGATTGCCATCGCCTTCGAAGAAATCGCCAAGCAAACCCCTCCTCTTCTCTTATCAATCCAAACTTCCTATTCCACAAAACAAACACTCGAATTAGAAACATCACCACCAATAATTCAAAAACTTGAAGAAGAAAATCACAAACACACACATACACACACACCTTAGTCCCGCCGTCAAACGGGCCGGGCCGGCACAGCCCGGCGTAAATGTCCTTCTTGCACTTCTCCCCAGTGCCTTGATCGGCCAATCTGGAGATAATATAGGGACAATTGGAGGGCAATTTTGGAGCCCAGATAAAATCGGCCGACGAAGCTGCGCGGAAAGCCCGGTTGACTCCGGCGAGCTTCGCGATCTCCGGCGGCTCCAAGTAGGAAAGAACCAGAGCTATGCAGGATTCCGGTACGTCATCGAGTTCGGTCCTTGATAAAATTCCCGGCCGATCGGGATCTCCGGGAATAGAAGAGGCGCTGGCTCCCATTTCCCGGTGGCCGGAGAATTATTAACTCTGACTTTAAACAGAGCAAGCAAGGTCAATTTTGAGAGGGTGAGAATCCGATTTATATTGGGGAATTTTAGAGGGAAAGGGGGGCAGTAGGCGAGAGGTGTACGACACGCGCTTCTCTAAAACGGAATATTTTCCAACTGACAGCCCTAGTTGGCTCACTAAACGCCACGTGGCAACGAAAAAGGCAACCTTCCACTTGGCTACCAATAGCCAATAGAATAACATCTTCATAGATAATATCGATATTAATCATATATTTTTTTTTTTTAATTATTTCAGGATCAAATATCACCTGTCTGCCCAAGTGGCAATGGATGACCTTTCTCTAGTGGTCGCTAAATTATATTCCAATCCAATAATGACGGATTTGAAAATCTACGCTGTAATTACATTAATATATATAGATTTGTAATTTAAAGATAAATTGTTACTCAACAACTGAGGCGGATGTATATGGCGCAGTGGGCTTAAGCCCCCACCATAATTTTGTTTTTCTTTTTTTTAGTTTAAAAATTCACAAAATTATTAACATTTTTTTAATGAATTTTTATACTAAAGCCCCCACCAAATAGTTGAATTTTATGAGTATTGTGTCAAATTTGAAAATTTAAAGAATTCAGCTCTTACTGAGCAATTTTTCTAGTCCCGCCTCTGCTCAACAACCTATATAAATTTAAGTAATAATTCAATTAGGTATTCAAATTAATTTTGACACATAATTGCGTACATGAGTATTTTAGAAAGACTTCTCTCAGGAGGATTCTGCTGAGGCACATGAGACAAGTATGCAAGTATTTAAGGATACATATATAATACATATGCTATATTTAGGAAAATTTATCAAATTCAAAGCAATCAACCCTCTATTAGAAAAATGCAAAGCAACAAAAAAAGGTGAAACTAGTATAATGATTTTGGATGGGGTCGGTTTGGAGCTTTAGAATTAAAAATGGTAAAAGCACTTGATTAATCATGACTCTTCACCTTTTGTTTGTGTTAATTTAATCTAATAATCCAACCACTAATTGCCAATTTTTGCATTATCAACAAAACTATATAGTATGTGGATATGAGTCAGCATTCGGCCTTTTGGGTTTTTTTTTAATATGTTAGTGGGTTTTGGAGGAGGGTTGCTGCACGCTGAGATCAAAGACTACTTAGGTTGTGCAAAATTTTATGATAAATGGCACAAATAATTAGGGCTTCTAAATATTTAAATTTACCGTAATAATAACTAAAAGCTTTTTAGAGCTTGACTAGGGTGGTTAAAATTAATTAAACATGCATAAAATTGTATAAATTTGATTGTTTTTGAACCCATCTTTATCAGAAATTCAATTTGATTGGCAATAGATTAAGATTAAGATTTAGGATTTAAAGAGGGAGCAAAGGCCCATAAATTTGGGTTAATGGCCTATTATACAAACAAGAAAAGCCCAATTCTCAATCCAAACTCGAACGAGCATTGAGCAAATTTTTCGAGAAAAATAACAATTTTTTCTATACTTGCAGCGTTTTGTCAAACATTATCTAATGTGCACAAATCTATTTATGGGCGTCTCACCATATTAGAAATTGATTCAAAAATCTGGATAAGTAATACGAGAATTGATGATTAGATTCAATAATTTTGCTAATACTAAATCACAAGTTTCCCTTTGGAAAGAGAGACAAGCGAGTAGAGATTATAGATACCCAGGATTTCATTGGTCTAACCAAAGCCCCATAATAGGCCAATGCATGCATTATTAATACAGTGATATGACGAACATTATGAAATTACAATGATGCTCTGCGTAGACAAATTCTTACACCTACATACCATTCAAAGACAACTCAACTTTAATGACAAAGTTCTTCAAGTAGCCTTTGTCTTCGGTGGCGATGGAAGCAGCTGTTCAACAAAATCCAAAAGCATAATTCTCAGAGAAAATACTTAGAAAACACATAAAAAATCAAACTCCCAACTTTTTTCCTTCATACTTTTCTAACTACATGCAAGACAGCAAGAGGCTTATGAATACTCAGAAATGAAAATCGGAATGTTATAACTACGCTGCACGCAATCGATTTATAAGTTCAAATACAATCCAAACTACATTTCCAATAAAATTTGCATTCCACTCGAAACCTTTTTGACATGCATCATAGTTGTTATTTGATTAGCCAGTAAAAGAGGTTCAAATACTATGACAATTCATGCAAGATCAGATACACACCTGGTAGCAGGAGATGAGAGAAGTGGCGAATCCAAAAGCACCGGTTACACGAGGAGTGACTTTCTTCGGTGATAACTGAAGCAAACCAACGGCAACAACTACGTCCATGGCAGCTTTGACAAGAGCAAGTGATCTCTCATTTGATTTTTGAAGCTTAGCCTTGTATTGTTCATTCTGCAACCAAGAAAAAGAATATCAACCAGTAGAATTCCACAGGTAAATTAATTTAACAAGGCGTCCCAAAAGCAGACCTTATATTTGTTAGTATTCTTCAGCTCTTTTTCTAGCTTTTTCATTGATCCTGATAGCCTTCCAATTTCCCCAACCTGAAATGAAGAGACAAACAAGCACATAGTGAATTGATAATCCTAAAAACTGCAAAAGTAATATCAAGTTGAAGCCAGAAAAACAAAGACATCAACAACATACCTCGACCAGGGTGGTGCAGACAGAAGAAGCCAGCCAGCAGTAGAGAGAGATCCTCCCAAGTAATTCAACACGTTCTTTGTTCTGCACGAGATATTTTCTAATATCATACAACCATCGATTCAATAACTCTGTCAAACTAGGCAAGTCTTGAGACATACCTTATAGATGCCTGACCTACCCAGCCACACAATTTGATCCAAAAACAAGAAAGTGGATAAGAGTGCATTTTTCGACTGAAAAGGTCACCAAAAATAAGGGTAAGATACAGAAAGATAATTAGGTCAAATTTCATACTAGAAGAATTACTACCTTCCCCAACAAAATCAGAGGAAGTGGAGTTCCCGGAGCATTTGGACTAATGAGAGCATGGAGATCATTGATGAACTGCAAAATGGATAGATATGGGAAATTGTCAAGGCTATAAACTATATAACTTCAAAAGACAACAATCCTCACAAACAGACCTTGAACAGTCGAAAAACTTTTCGAGCCAAGCTAGTTGCTTTGTCAACATTTTGTGCTGTTCCAGGCTCTCCATTACTCAAGAATTTCGAACCATATTGGATCGCCCTGCATATCTTATCCCTTGCTTCAGCTTTGTTCAGATATAAAACAGCAAGAGCAAGCTCTGCTCTGGCAACATCCAGAGAAGCCATCTTTTTTTGTTGAACCTGAAAATTCGAGATAAAGTATCAATCACAAAATATCCCGGTATTGATTATAGGTTACTGGCTGTTCAGTGTCAAATTTTACTTGGGTATAGCAAATAAATACTAATATTTCAGCATGTAAAAGTTCTTGTAATAAAACATAGGACACACGAAATGGATGAAGTAGCAGTAACAATACTCAAGCAACAATAAAACGATCGAGAACCTGAAATCAAGCAATCAATAACTCCAGACGTGCAGAATTTGTTTCAAGGAATTTCTTAACTATACGGTGTTTTTTATGTAACCGCAAACAAGAATATCTGCTGCAATATTCATTTATTTGCTGAAACTAATCAAAGTATATACATGAACATGATCCAATTCTACAGTCAAAACCTTCATATTTAAACTTAGATAGAAACGTCTCGTCAAGTTCGATGAGTTTTGTATGGGAAAATAAAAAATAAAAAAAATTCATTAATATAAGGAGAAACTTCGACAACATGCCTCAAATACATTTTCAGCCCCAAAATTTCAAGAGATAATTTAATAGAAATAAGCTGACAATATAGCTAAACCAGCAGGAATTCAAACACTGATTACTCTTAGCAGGAATCGCATACACAGCACTTAGGTTCAAAATAACAGAAATCTAAATTTCATTCTTATGGGAAAAAAAAAAACGAATCAACAAACCCGGGACAAATCCAGAATCCGAAACGGCTAAGAAAGGCCCTAATCGGAATGAGAAATCAGCAATAATTAACCGGAAATCGCAAGCATCAGATATTTACGCACGTACTCGGAAAGATATTGATTACATACAGGGAATCGTGCCCATACCTGTTCTCTTGAAATCCACAACGGATATTTCTTTCTTCGTTTCTCTCTCTAAACTCTCTCTCCTCCCCTTTAAATGACAACTCTTTCTTTCTTACGATGATTCAGATAAATGATAATAGGCCGGCGGCGGAGATAAAGGCGTGTTTGGTCCTCTTCTTTTTCTATTTATTTATCTAAATCTAAAAAGGTATAGAAAAGAAAACGTCGTTAATTTCCGGTACAAATATTTTGGGCTCCAATTAATGCTGGTAATGGATAGGCATCCGACGTCATCAGTACATCCATCAATTGATCCAACGGCCCTCAAGGCTTGCGATTTTCGTTAGTGTTTATTGTTTTTAATTGTTTGCTTGCAATTTCTTCCCATTTCTTCCAACAAATTGCAAACAAGTGCTTTTAAATTGGAGCGCTTCTACTTACTGCGAACCTTCAATTTTTTTAATATTATCCATTCTCCTATTTCATTTTTTTTTTTAATTTTTTAAGGTTTTTTTTAAGGGTTTTTTTTAACAGCTTAGCATCTCTTTAAAATTTGCAACACAATCACAATGTATAACCTCTTACTATATAAACCAAATATGTGCCTCATTTATTATAATACAAGATATGATTATTAAAAATGAGGCATAAATTTGGTGGAGGGAGAGAGTATAAGCAAATTCGAAGAATAACTTCACCTACAAAATCGACGACGAGTAACCTTGAAAGCACATGAAATCCAAGATTAACCAACTAGATATTAGGTTCGAACACAGTACAAGAACTAAGAACGATGATCCAGTTCATACGCACCATATTACATTCTACCCCAAGTTTGCCAATAGCTAGATGAATAAGCACATGGATATTTTTTGGAAGGAAAATGATGACAAATAGTTACTACCAAATGCTCAAAACAGTCATCTTCCTTCTCAGGATCGAGATCTTTCGCGTGGAGGAGAGCGGCTGCATGTTAAACATGATAAGGTCACACAATTGAATTAGTCTCTCCCATTTGTAGAAGTTATGCAGAATGTGAAAATGTTAAGAGATGGTAAATAATGACCTCTTGTATCTGTCATTGGCAGGGCTTTCGGCTCTTCCATATTGAGGACTGCCCCTTCTCTCTGATTTAGAAGTGGGTACAGATCCATGTCCATAGTCGGGGCTACCTCTATCCCTTTGATAGGGACTAGGGGAGCGTCGCCTATCATAGTCTCTTCTATCAGGGGATGAATCGCGACCTCTTCCATTAGGGCTGTACCCATTTCTTTTGTCATCATCATCCCGAATCGCGTATTCTACTGATATCACACGATCCATAAACTTGCTGCAAATCAAGAAGAGTATCAAGTAGGAAAGTGTTGGCATAAAATGCAATAAATAATGTATCGTGGCGTTTGAACGTCAAAATTGAAGAAGCATACGGTTGCACTAATGGCCTTATTCAGAGATCACCAATCATATAAGAGCAAAGGCTAGAGGAATTGATGAGCTCCTTACGGACCTTAAGTGAGTCTCCTTTAATGCTCGGGTTGCATCTTCCTGCAACTCATATTGCACAAATGCAAAATTTCTTCTGATCCTGACATTGGATATTTTTCCATAATGCTCGAAGTACTTTTCAATGTCCCTGGTCCTAGTATTGATAGGATCGAAGTTGATGACAAACAATGTTTTTGAAGGTCGTGCATTGCTAGAAGATTTTCTGGAGCTATCAGGCCTTCTGCCACCACGCTCTTGCTGTAAACAAAACCAGAGAATATTACAAAACGGGGATTACCGATTCCCATTCGACGAAGGTAATCTCAAACTCATGATTAAGTTAAATACTATATGCTATTCACCATCAAGTGCAAGGAACACCATACAAACCTTAGTCCACTCAATACGAAGCCTACGCCCTTTTCTGCCAAACTCTATCCTGTCAAGCTTCCGGATCGCATCCTCTGCATCCCTCTCATCTTCCATGTAGACGAAGCAAAAGCCTATAAAGCCAAACAAAGTTAAACGAAACCATCCAAGACTTCCAGCCAGGAGAATAATGATTATGTCGAGACGCATTCTGTAATGACACAAATGATGCCCGGTGCACGAGTACAACATCCGAAACCCCTGAAAATTAGACATGTACAAAAGTGGGAAAAAAATCTGTATGAAGAGAACATAACACCTGCCACTTGGATCCGAATTGAACATGAATCTATGTTGAAACATGGTGGAAATCGATGACTGAGCAAAGTGATGAGGAATACAAAAGTGAATGATCTACAGGAATTGTGGAAAGGTAGAGCATGGCAGATATATCGATTCTTTCGGATAGACAAACATGTATCTTGGGCACAACTCAAGTGGGAAAATTAAAGCAGAGAGAAGCATCCATCCATGAAGACCAAGGAATATCCAAGTAATCCTGCGACAAAGAAACTATTGAGCTCAAGGCTTCACTACAGTATAAACAAAAGCGTCTTTTCCTCCGATAAAAAACGCGAGCAAATTCATAGTCAATCTCAAATCACTCATTCCTCCCCATTCATGCATCCAAGATACATACTTTACAAGTTTATACGTCTTTTATCGATGAAGTACAATCAACCTCAGATGTGGAATACTACTGGTAAAATATTCCAACCAGTGTAGTTCATCTATAGCATGTACTACAAAATCCTAGAGAAGATAATCATCCCTTTAAAACCATGAATGGCAACTAAAAAATATGTACTATAAGCTTTTACCAGATTTCATATCTACTCGATCTACCCTCCCATATCTTCTGAAGAGGCGCTCGACGTCGGATTGTCGAGCGTCAAAATCCAGATTCCCGCAAAATATAGGCTTCATGATCCTCAATTTCTCCCAAATTCCTGCAAAAGTAAATGCTCATCCCATTAACCTTTTAATTCTTACAAAAAAAAGAAAAGAAAAAAGGAGTTCTTCTAAAGATAATCGTAAAACGAAAAAATTTGCATAATTTAACTGATTTACGCACGATAATAACAGATGACGAGATTGTAGATCTGTTACCTTAGCGCCTCTCTTTGCAGCGAGATTGATGTTCAGGAACCCTAGAATTTAGAGGTCGGCGAAATATCTCTCGCGTTGAAATTGGCCGAAGATTTTAGAACGAAATCTTTCGAGCCTTTGCAACTTGGGCCGAAATATGTAACTGGGCTTTTTTTTTATAATAATAGTAATAGTGAGAAAACATTAACACCGTGGTGGTAAGAACGAAATAGTTTAGATAACATTCTTAATGTGCATGAATTTAATATTTTAGATAAATTAATTTTTTGTATGCATCCAGTGTGAATGGGTTGGAGTTGATAATTTTTAATTTTTGTACTAAAATTTTGTGCAAAATCTTGGAAAAGATATCAAAATCGACAAATTTGAGGACGATTTTTTTAAACATTGATTTTTTTTGGTTGTTTCTCTTTGATAGGAGTACTAAACTCTTCCTTTTCTCATTCTTTATTTGATATAGATAGGTGAGCATATCATTTATTTTTTCTATAAATTATTATACTTGTACAAATGGGAAAAGAAAATAAATTTGTTATTTTGAAGTATATTGGAACAAGTGTTAGTTATTAGGACCACCAAACAATTAGGTACAATAAATAAATAAAATTGCATGATGGTATTGATAGGCAACAAAATTTAACTTTAGGAGCCACCAGCCAATTTCTAAAATGATATTTCCCCCACCATATTCGTTCTATTAATTTGCCAACTTCGTATTTTTTTACGGCATGAATCCCATTTAATATATTCATTTTTTTTACTGATCAATCCACTAACTTTCACTAGTTATATTTATTAAAACTCGTGTCATGAAAGTTGGAGAATGAAGAATATGATGGACCAAATCTATATATATATATATATATATAAAATAACAAAATAAAGGTCGATCAACCACGATTTTTTTGATTACTTTGCTAAATTCTCATAATTTTACATAATTAATTAATATTTTAATCTAATTAATAGGTATCTTAAATTTGATATATATTTTTAATTATTCCATAGCAACATATACCTTTTGGCACCAAATAGTAATATATATCTTTAGGCACCAAAATCTAATCGCTATTAAAGATTTTTGAGCAAATACTTAAGATCAAACAAATATACTATTATAACAATCTCGGCCATACGAGTTCAAATATTTCCAGAAATTCAAAAGCCGCATAATATAAACTTCTTGTATGCTACATGCGAATTATTTCAGCACTACAATAGTCAATAGGTATTTTATAACATAATTTTATTATTAATCTTTATACAATAATCAAATACTAATTTGCATAGTATATCAAAATATTATTTACAGATCAAAGATACGCATAATTCATTGATAGGAAGAGAAGGCGTGAAATCCTATCAAGGAAAAAACACAGAACTCTACGAAATGTTATTGTTACATTAGAGACAAAGATAAAACGAAAAATAGGTATTAATTCTTCAAAATAATAAAAAATTATTATTTTAATCTTTTAACATAAAGTATTCTTCTTATTTTATAGAATATTTAAATATTGGTGATCCGATACATGTGTGAGTACTGCAATGCTCAAATGTGGATTGGAAATAACGTTGAACAATCCAAATCGCAATCCCAAAATTCTCAATGTGTTGTTTCAGGGGCAAAGTGAAACTTCCTAAACTAAAAAAGCCTCCACAATTATCAACAATTCCCAAAATTCTCAATGTGTTGTTTGAGGTGAAACTTCCTAAATTAAAAAAGCCTCCACAATCATTGAGTGATCTTCTGGAGAATAAACATGCTATGAGCAAGAAATTCATCGAGAATATTCGTGCTTACAACATGATATTCTCATTCATTTCAATGGGTGGAAAAATAGATTACTCAATAAACGTATATAATTACTTACACCTATATTTATACATTAGACAGACATAATAGATATACATATTGATATAATTAGTTGTTATTTTTTTCCTATATTTATAGTTTGAACTTTTAATTAATAATTTAATAAAATAATTTACTATTAGGTTTCTTGAGAATTTATAATATCATTATATTATTATTATAGAGAAATTCTCTCCTACCCACCGTGGGCACACTTAATATGGCCCACGGCTGACGTGACACTGCCACGTCAATGATTTTTCCTTTAGGGGTTTAGCACTTTAAGGGGCTGCTAAATTAATGTCAAATTAAGTATTATTTATGTGATTATTTTTCATGTGCGGCAATCATCTATAATTTCGGACAACAAATACATTAGTTGCTCTAAATCAAAATAAAAATCATTGATATATATTAGAAGCACTCTTTAGTTTTCTTCACTTTTATAGATGAAAGTAATTTTATGATATTACAACAATTTTTATTGCTATCTTTCAATTTTATTTTTATTAATGTTACTTTGAACGAAAGATAATTTTTATTTTCTAAAATCTATATCCCACATCAATTACCCAAAATCAGTGATATACATTTAGTTAGATGCAAAAGAAGGATAAAAAAAATCATATTCCGCTCATCTTTCAATAAAAGAATAACAAAGAATTACAATAAAACATATATATTAGACTCTTGATGATTGATATTATCTAAGGAAATATATCGTGGTTAAGATTTTTAATCAATCATCTTGTCATGTTTTCTTAAAACATCGAGCCAATGAGCCGCTTGAAATAGTCAAAATGAATTTACCCGAGTTCCTTCTATTACATGTACAACGAGTGTGTTGACATAAAAAATATGTACCCAAACCCATTAATTAACCTATTCTTTTACTGCTGTGAACATCGAGTGATTTGATATTGTCTCTTATAGTCTCATTGATACGTATTTTTTCGAACATAATATATGCTAATATATAGTATATTTTAATATATTTGTGCAATTATATAATTTTTCAACAATAATTATAATTATTTTATTTTAAAAATTGTGATATAATTTTTTGTTTTTTTTTTCTTTCTAAATTCTCATAATTCTACTTATTAATCAATAATTCAAGTATTTTGTCTAAAATAATACTACTATAGATCTATACAAAAGAAACTTCGACAAATGTTCAGAACTCACTTCCAGCTCGTGAGTAGATCACGTTTTTCATCTCTTTGACTAGGAAGTTTCGACTGTAGCAATTGACTTCAACTTCTTAATTTGGTGGAGAATTGTCTCAGCAATCATCGCATACACGTAATTTTAATTTTTTTTGGATGATAGTGATAATTTTGATTTCTTTTGGATGATAGTGGTGATATAAGATGATAGTGCGTTACCTGCTGACAACATTGAAAATGCTACCCCTTCTACTTAACAAAATAGGACCCTTTATTGACCTATTTACATGCATAATGAACGGTTTGACATTCTAAAAGTTGATGAATACATTTACCTTAGAAATTAATATACATGATTGGTATTTTTTTTTCTCTATTATATGAGTAGTAAATAATGGGCGACTTCAAAATGTAAGTGAAAATAACATGATTGATAATTTTTCTATTATAGAAGTAAGCAACGAGTGACTTGAAATTCAAAACATGACTATAAATTATCCAAGAAATCCCAATAAATTATATTTCTAACTAACTCCTTCACATATTTTTAATTATATCGAAGAACGGGTTGCTTAACATCTAAATTGAATTCTTCAGGCGGCTTGACATTCAAATCGAGTAGAACTATTCAAGAAATATTAAACGTCTTTAATCCACATTGAATAACGGGTGACTTGATATTCAAATATTTTTACAACTACTTGAGAAATATTAACTCAAATATGAGGGAGTTATCCTTAATCAATATTTAAATGAGAGGCTCCTTGATATTCTATCCTTCAATCATATCGAATGACGGACGACTTTACTTTATAACCATGTGAAAAAAAATCTTATGTCTCATTGACGTATTTTTTTTCGACCAACATAAAACTTAATATGAAAATACTGCTTGAAAAATGTTACCAATGTATAATTGATGACTTAACATTCAAAATGAGTATAACTACATGAGAAACAAGAACTCACTTAATTTATTTTCTATTATAATGATCAACGGACTACTTGACATTCAAAATAAGTAAAGCTAATCAAGAGATTAAAAAAAATAATCCTAATTCAATTTATTCCAATGGATCCTAACAATACTATAATCTTAAAATAAATACTTCTATTATCGGATAATATACATTTCAATCAATCTTGAATTTTCTTGATTATTTTGCTAAATTCTCATAATTTTGTCTAATTAATCAATTCTATAATCTAATTAATACTATGTATTTTTAATTTGATATATGTATATATATATAATTATTTAATAATAATATATATCTTTAATTAATTATAGAATTTCAATTCATAGCAATCGACAATGTGCAAGCTTTTAAATTAATAATTTTAACTGATATATACTTGACGGCTTAACATTCAAAATGAGTATAACTATACGAAAAACAGGACCTCACCTAATTTATTTTTTATTACAATGATCAACGGACTACTTGACATTCAAAACGAGTAAACTAATCGAGAAATGTCAGACGTCACTGATCTTTTTTTTTTCTTCTTCTTCTTCATTTTTTTTCTAATTCAGTTTAATTTTATTTTTTTTAAATGGATCATAACAAACTATACACTCGAAATAAATAATTTTATTATTATTTTCAACGAGAAGTGAGCCCCGTCGAATTTCGACGGACACTAAACTAGTTTGGTAATATTTTCTTATATAAACTATCAACCGAACAATAAAAGCTTACCCCAAACATAGGAGGAAAAAAAACATCAAGCTAAGTGATGATACCTGAGCCTATTTCGATTTGTAAATCAATTATCTATTTATAAATGAAATGAATGAAACGAAAAGAGTATTATTTTTTACGGATTTTTTCTAATATTATCCATCACAATATCACATGTTGATATTTATTTTCTTCCCCTATCTTTTGGAAGAAAACTTTGCTTTTGATAGACAAAAAAATTCTCCTCCTCTCTTCCATCCAAGATAGAAACCTTTTTCCTCCCTAAAAAAGAGAAACTTTTACCTAACTTGTAAAGTTCCCTACCTACTACTTCAATATATATATATATATTTTTTGAGTTTCTTTAAATTAACAAAAAATCAAATAAAGGGACCCATTATAGACATATCCAAACGCTATAAAACAAGACAAAAGTTTTTTGTCACCTATTTTGCTGAGGTTTTGATTATTTGAATCTCACAAGTCACAAGAATCCGACCTTTTCCACACAGGCCCTTTAGCCGCCAATTTCCAAATAAATGGAAACATTTCTTGCCCACCAACTGTTTGATGGAAAATCAGTGGGTCCCAGAGAGTGGACCCTACTGAAAATTGCAAGTGCAGACCGAGGTATGGAATTGAAGACTTCTTGCACCTCTTCATTCTCATCCCTAATCAAGGGATTTAGATCCCAATTTTCCAATTCTTGATTTGTGTCATTTATTGGTGAACTTGTCTATATTTTATTGGACGTCTGCTTTTCATTACGTGCGTATAATTATTGGGGTTTTGTTCGTTTATTCACTCCTTTGGCCTTTCTTTGCTGTCTCTGAAGATGTGTAATGCCTCATCATTGGTTCCCCCAAAATTCCACCCATCTTCTTGAAAATTCTTGATTTTCTTCTCTATTCTGTGTGAGGTGATGATCTATTGCACTGGATTTCTCACCCAACGGTTGACTTTCACCTGAGGAAAAGTACAGTGAATCCCTCTCGAATCTTGATCTAAGATTCTTGTTGTTTGTAGCTACCTTTATATAGTGGGGATTGAAGTGTTGTTATGGTAGATTTTGGGATGAATCTGATCACTACAATTATTGGGTTCGGAATGAGTGCAACTTTCATCGTTTTTGTTTGCACCAGACTGATTTGCGGGCGGCTCCGCCGCATGGAGGCGCAGCAAATGTTAGATATCGATTCAAGAATTGATCTTGAGCTGGTATGGTTCTATGTTAGTGCTGGTTTTTGGATTTAAAGTTGAAATTGCTTTCTGTTCTTGAATATTAAGGCCAAAAATTGTTCTTGCTACTTTTGTTAGCTTCATACCATGTGTTTTTATGCTTTTGAGGTAGTGTGATTGCAATTACATTGTCATTTTGTAGTGTTGAATTAGCTTTTGGGAATTTGTTGGGATTTCTGAATCTTTCAAGTGTATATATAGTGAATGATGATCTCCATCAAGAAAAGGAAATAACAAGTAGATTAGTACCATTGTGTGCCTATTGCTTTCTTGAAATAGAGATCAATGGTGGGATTTCTAATAGCTTTTCTGGGCACCCTTTATGGCAGCCGGAACACCGGATTAATGGACTCGAACCGGTAGTAGTCGCTGCAATCCCCACCATGAAGTTCAATCGCGAAGCGTTCAGCTCCATGGAGAACACACAGTGAGTAGATTAGTCTAGGATCATTCTGTACTTATAGTTGAATTTACTAAAAGAATGCAGATTTTGATACACATTCTTTACAAAACACAGATGCAGCATATGCTTGTCAGAGTATCAAGAGAAAGAAGTACTGAGAATAATGCCAAAATGTGGGCATAGTTTCCATCTATCTTGCATTGATATATGGCTGAGGAAACAGTCTACTTGCCCCGTCTGTCGCCTTTCAGTCGAGGAGGGGATGCAGATTCGGACAGCAGCTCCTCCACCAACTACGCCGCAATCCTTTGATGCTTCGGAGATTACAGTCGAACACTCGCAGCAATGGCTGCTTCCTACTCCCCTTGATTCTAGAGAAGCAACCTCTAGATCAGCATAGGAAGAAGCATTTATTCTTTTTGCCCTTTTTTTGCTTTCACTGCATCAGAGTAGAGGATCTTGATTCTGAGAATTTGGAATTGTATAAGTTTGTTGCTGTAGAATATGAGCAGATTTGTTTCATTTTAGGGAAGAATTTTGGAATGTGTAAATGATGGTGAGATTCATCGGTTCATGGAATATGAGATTGCATATATTTAAGTATTTCGTTTCCATATTATCAACGTGACACTAACACATGAATCCATCGTTTTAAAACTATATAGTACGGAGTATTTCTTTAAAAAAAACAAGAAATTCTAAAAATTTTGTCTTTTTTTATTTAATGTTACTTTTAATGAGATCGTAATTATTTTGAGTATTTTGAAATTAATAAAATGAATGAATGATAAATCTTAAAAGTGAAAACATTCTCCGATCGTCGCATGTATTCCCCACGGAACAGAAGAAAGAGAGAAGGCCACGTTGATCGAAAAACAGGTATTTCAAGAAGATTAATCTGGCATTGATCGAGAGAAAAAAGAAAAAGGTATTTGATCAGAGAATCGATCAAGATTGATCGATGGGTTCGGCCGACGAGATGCCGGAGGGGACGGTGAAGAACATTCTGGAGCAGGAGTCGCTCAAGTGGGTGTTCGTCGGCGGCAAAGGCGGCGTCGGCAAGACTACGTGCAGCTCAATCATGTCGATTCTGCTGGCCAACGTCAGGCCCTCTGTGCTCATCATCTCCACCGACCCCGCCCATAACCTCAGCGATGCCTTCCAGCAGCGCTTCACCAAAACCCCCACCCTCGTTTCGGGCTTCTCTAACTTGTATGCAATGGTCAGGATTTCATTCAACCTCTCCATTCTTATTGCCTATTTTCTCATTTTTCTCTATTTTAATATACATGCAGAGATAATCAGAGACTGAATGTTAGGTTGCACAAAGTGAAATTTGCATTTTCATTTATTGATTTGCTCTAGGGCCTATCTTTGATTTGATGAATAAAGTGCCCTTTTTATTTAATTTATTATGTTTTTCGAATTTGTTAGAAATGGCGGCGATTGATATTCTAATTATGACTTATTGATATCTTTATCAGAGCAAGTTTGTGGAATCGTGTGCAGATTTCACTTTTAAACTGAATCTGTTATTGAGTTTGGCTCCTACGGTAGGTTTATATGATATGGACTTGCCATAGTAATAGAGACTCTTTCTTCTAGGAAGTTGATCCTAATGTGGAAAATGAGGACAACCTTAGTTCAGATACAACGGCTGATGGGTTTATGTCAGACTTGACGAATTCAATCCCGGGAATAGATGAGGCCATGAGTTTTGCAGAAATGCTCAAGTAAGTTTGATTTCATGCTTGTGCTTATATTTGTATTTGATTGGGAAGTGCTTTTTTAGAGAGAAATACGATGTCTATCTAAATTTTGCGACAGTTTATTGACTTTCTGGTAAACTTGAGACACACTGTCTATCTAAATTGAGATTTGGATAGTGACTTCAGACTTTAGCTTACTCATTAAGTTAGGAGTACAGAATCCTCTATAATATATGAAGGCATGTATCATTCTTCTTAGGCATGGCGAAAGCAAAAGCTTTGAAAGATTAATATTTCAGGATTAATCTTCCATTCCTATGGCTGTATATCGTTTGTGCTTGCTTAAACTTCTAGTGCTAAACTGAATATTTATGTTTCTTTATATTGAGCTCCTTATACCTTCAATTATAATCTCACATGGAGAAGTTATTTCTTGAAGAATAGTGGTTGGTGTTATATTTACTTTTAAACTTCATTATCAGTACTTGATTTCTTTCACGATTCACTTACCTCTGTTCCATAATTCTCAAATTTGAAGTGCTCTCACAATTTTTTACATTGCAGGTTAGTGCAGACTATGGATTATTCTGTTATAGTGTTTGATACAGCTCCAACTGGTCATACTCTTCGGCTGTTGCAATTTCCCGCGACATTAGAAAAAGGTCTTTCAAAGCTTATGAGTTTGAGGAATAAGTTTGGTGGAATGCTGAGCCAGGTACAATGATGCTGACTTGTTGAGTAACTTCTCCAAAATATAATTCTAAGAGTTATGAGTATGTCTGTGAAGGTCTTGACATGGATTCTTAAATTTATTGCACTTTTCAATTAAATCAGGGATGTAATCATGTAACGGGCGTTTAGTAATTGGCTTTATATAAAAACTTCTAGACAATGCATAAATTCAATGGTTAATGAGGATGAGCTGTGTGCAATGGAGTATTCATGCTTGGATTTTTGCAGTGAGCTTTTTGCGAGTGGACTGTAAGATCCGAAATCCATACTAGACTCTTCTCAAGCACATGGGACTTTTTCTTTGTGAGTTGGGGATGGGGGATTGAAATTCATATCCCACCTTATAAAGGGGAGGAATACTACTAAGCTACAATATTTGTGATATTACTGTATTCTCAGTTTAATCGTGCTCTAGGATGTTGATTATCTTTGGACGTGTGTTTCACATTCATACTTTCCTATGGTCAGAGTTTGTAACATATGTAGAAATGAACATTTTATAGTTCTAACAATTAATTTATCCTATTCACTAAATTGAATAGCTCCAATCTTTTTTGCTTACGAGATTCTTCATGTTGAATATCCAAAAATTGACCATTTCGCTGATCAAGTTTCAGAAAACCCTTCAGAGTTCTTATAAGTTTTGGTTTCTCTTTCACCTCTAGCTTTTATCCTTGGTAGGAAAGTAAGTAGTTCTCAGTCTTTTCACGCAGATGACTCGCATGTTTGGTATTGGTGATGATTTTGGTGAAGACGACCTTTTGGGGAAGCTTGAAGGCATGAAAGATGTGATTGAACAAGTAAACAGGCAATTTAAAGATCCTGTAAGACCTTTAATGCTTCCTGAAAATTTTATTTTTTATGTGTCAAATAATATTGTTGTGAAATATTGACTCCTGCCTTTTCTAGTTTTTAAAAGATAATGTAAGTATGATACGAGATATTTTGGGTCATGAATGCCTTTATTCAGTTCTTTTTCTGAAAGAAATATAATTTACACAGCTATATATGAATTTCTTTATTCAGTTCATTTCTTAAAGAAACATATTCTACATACCTTTACTTCTTTCATCCTTTATATATATTGGCCACGTCCTGATGCAATACTACTGTTATTTTATTTTATTTTTCCCTGGCAGGATTTGACTACTTTCATCTGCGTTTGCATTCCAGAATTCCTGTCTCTGTATGAAACTGAACGACTCGTTCAGGAGCTTACCAAATTCGAGATAGATACTCATAATATAATTATTAACCAAGTAATTTTTGATGATGAAGGTGAACATTTCTTTTTCATTGCTGTGGTGCTTTCCTTATATAACAAATCAATTTCTTACCTCAGCAATTTAGATGATCTTTGTAAAATCCTAACTTTTAGTTATCGAATCGAAATTGCTCAAATCGAGAATCCAAATGCAACGGAAGTATCTGGATCAGTTCTACGTTTTGTATGATGACTTCAACATAACTAAGTTGCCGTTGTTGCCCCAAGAGGTATATAGTAATTACATTGCTGTTTTTGTTGTGGTTAGTTTGTGATCTCTCCCTACACAAATATGTGTCTGTGCGTGTGTATAACACTCGAAATACTTACTGTCCCATGATATCGAACAGGTTTGTGGTGTTGAAGCCTTGCAAGCATTTTCGCAACATTTTTTAACACAATATGAAGCTACCATTGTTCGAGGAACGGTAGAAGAGGTTGAGAAAAGAGTATCTACATTAAAAGAACTGCTCCAAGAAGCTGAATCGGAACTTGAACGAGTGAAAAAAGGGAAACAGAAGGCTTAATATCTGATTTAGATTGCGAGTGACCCAGATTCAGTTCGTCTCGGGAAAGGGTATTAGCATGTGTAGTTATTTAGTTTTTTCTAGAAAAGAATCATCGTTTCCAGAAATTCTTTTTCCACAGTGCCAATAAGCGAAGAACTTTTTTCATCGAAGAGGGCATTTAGTTTGTAAAACACATGTTCTCTATCAAAGGCAATTTTAGATCTGACCAGAGATTCACAGTATCCGTTTTGAGTACATTTACATGCTTTCTATACACAACACTATATGCATAATTCGATTTTTCTAATAAGCCCATGGATTATATACAGCAACAGGACTCCTCACTGTGTAGCGAGAGCTTCTCCATGAGAGTGAGCCTGAGAGAACAAGAATCTGATCAGACATAGGTTTTGCCTTCACCACGACTTTGAAGCTTCGTTTCTGCATCGCCTTAGAGAAGGTAAGAGTTGTTGGTTTCACAACTATCTCAACTCCTGCAGGAGCTTTGATGGTGGCGTTGTACACTGATTGAGGCGGCCCCACATTCACCACCCTCCGCCTGAAAACTCCAACAGTCGGTTCCTGTTGACTCCTGAGGGCGAGTTGCATACTCGGATAGTTGATTGCATCTTCACCATTTGCAGGCACCAGTTTCGAGCAGTTTATCAGTCCATGTTTCACTAAACTGCCCATGGAAGTCCCATTGTAGCCTTCATGGCATAGAAACTGAATGTACGACATGTCATCCATGTCGTAGATTAGTCCAGGGCTGATTGCTCGGGTTGGGTTGATCTGACCCGACCCGTATGCAAACTCAGAATCCTTGTCGACTCTGGGGCTCATCGGCTTTGCTGCAGAAGTGCAGGTTCAAGAATGAGACTCAGTTATCAATGGTGGTTATATATATGAATTGAGCATGATTTATCACTACCAGTAGTCATGATGGCAGATCTAATGGCTGCTGGAGACCAATCGGGGTGGAATGATTTCACGTAGGCTGCAACGCCTGCTACGTGAGGGCAAGCCATTGATGTACCAGACATGAAGGTGAACTTTGAATACTGAGTGTCGCCTTTTAGGCCAGTTAGAGATTTCAGTAGGGTGTACGATGCTAGGATGTCGATCCCAGGAGCTACAATGTCAGGCTGTTTGTGTGTGTGTGTGTGTTTATCAGAGATCAGAGGGAACAATTCTGCCATATTTAGCCATGGGAAAGTGATGTGCAGTTCATACCTTGAGAAGATGTTGTGATCCCGGGTTCGGACCCCTCGAAGAAAATGAAGCTACAAAAGGAGCTGGGATCTTGAGTTCCTCTGATTTGTGTATAACTGCAGATGGTGTTCTGCAAATATCAAAGAAGTATATCAAGCTTTGGTCTAATATCTATGAATACTGCACTATAAACAAGTGTGAAGATCGATTTTACGCTGTCGAATGAATGTAGTCATTGATTCTTTTGCCTGCTGTAGAATTCACCATAGTTGCAGGAGCCATGAAGATCTGCGCAGCATCAAGAAACGCGTCGCTTTCAATGAGAGCTCCGACTCCTCCCAAACCTTTGATGACAGAGTCAGCACCCCAAGCACCTAATCTGCAGTGAACAAGCTTCCCCTTCACCTTCGTAGGGTCCATGGAGTTCTCAAGACAGTACCTCGACTCCTCCTTCGTATCCGAGCTCTTTGCAGCATCGATCCCACTCGCAAGAGGGTACAACTTCTTCTTCTCCTCAAACGTGTTTATCCCAACTCCCTTATTCATATAAAAACCATCAGTAGCTTTCACTATGTAATGTAAAAGGCATAGACTAATGTTTGAAAATCAGTTCGATCTGATTTTCTAAACATTAGTATGGGTTAGACTTACTGAAAGCGTGACTCCATTTCCCAACACGACGCTGCTTCTAAACTGGCGATCCATCCCGCCAGCCCCGACAGTAAACAACCACGGTGCATGGTTTGCAACACTGCCATGATTCGGTCCATCGTTCCCAGCTGAAGCTACTGTTAGAATCCCCTTCCTCATAGCATGAAACGAGCCCACTGCTATCGAGTCCGAGGTGTAGCTACCAGTCACGCCGCCTATGGAGATGGATATGATGTCGACACCGTCACTTATTGCGGATTCGAATGCTGCAAGAATGTCCATGTCAGCGCACCCGGAGGAGGTCCAACACACTTTGTACATGGCCACTCGAGCAGAAGGCACTCCGCCGCGTGCAGTGCCTTTTGCTAGACCGTTGAGGTGCGCATTCGGTACTGGAACTCCGGCAAGAGTAGACGACGTGTGAGTTCCATGGCCGTCCACGTCTATAGGCGATAAGATATCGTTGGGATCGGGCTGTTTATCAAGCTTGAAGTATTTGGCTCCAATAAGCTTGCTTTGGAGCCAAAAAGGGAAAAGAGATTTAACTTTTGCTCATAAACTATGACACTAATCTTTTTCAATGTTTAATTTAAGTTGAAGATTGAAATAATTTTACTTGTTGCATCCGGAAAAGTTGGCGAAGTGGCCGCAACTTCCTTTCCATTTTGCCGGAGGCGGGCCAAGACCGTCGTCCTTGAAGCTGTCGGAATCCGGAGTGATTCCTGCATATATATATGGTGAAGGTAAAAACTATCGTTACCACTAGTCGATATTTAAGGGGGGGGGGGGGGGGGGGGGGAGCCGGCTGGCTGGGGTAGGCCGAAGCCCCCCACCCCAAAAACCTTATTTTTATCCGATCAGCGTGGCAACACTATCTAGAGAGAGAGAGAGAGAGAGATGATGATGAATATGCAAGTGTTTATACCTGTATCAAGTAGGCCAACGATGATGTTGCTCTCAACTTTGGAGTTTCTTTTCGAGTTCGGAGTAAGTCCTACGAATTCCCAAGATTTCGTCGTGTGTAGTTTGTGGTATCGATTGGGGAAAATCGAGACCACTTCTTCCATACCTGGTTTTTTTTCATCGTGTATGTGAGACACCATAGAATAATACAAGAACATATGCTCCTAAAACATGAATATGTATTTACATACTTGATAGCTTTCTGGCTTCATCTTCAGATAGCTTTGCAGCAAACCCGTTGAAACTGTTCGTGTAGCTATAGATGAGGGACTCCGAAGCATCATGTTCACTACGGAAAGAAAAAAAAAATCTTCAAAATCCGAGAGACGAGGCAAAGAACGACATAAAGTCGATAGAGAGATGCAAGAACTGTAACAAACCTTCCCTTCAATGATGAGAGGACATTGAGATGTGTCTCGAGCAACCTCTCACCCGATGCTCCGTCTCTCAAGAAAACTACGTAAAAGTCCTGAAAAACATGGGATCAAATCATCAAACAATCCATACACAGAGTCAAACTTATAAGAATTGCTCACATTCACTTGTGCAGCTACAAAACTTGTGAAGATGATGTGGAGTAATAGAAAAGGCAAAAGATGACAATTCTTCGTCGACATTGTTACAAGATTGCAGAAAAAATAAGCATTTGTGTGCATGAAATCTGACAAGAATTTTTGTAAGATATAAATAAGATGAAGTTGAAGGCATTAAGGAAGAAGAAACAATGCTTTCCATGAATGGTAAGAATAGATAATCAAAGACTTTAGCTTAACTCCTTAGTCATTTGATTAGATTTCGATTGGGAAATCTTAGAAGAAATAATGGGTTATTGAATCTTTGATTGATAATGTCTGAAAATGATTTCACCTCATTTTTTGCTCTAGACTTAACTCCTAATTCATGACGATCTTAACTTGTATTCATGGTTAGTATTTTCTTGGATTGACTTGGGCTTGCATTAGACTTTTATGAAATTACGATTATAATAAGAGACGGATCGCGTTTCATGAAATTTAAATAACGTTCAGTAGTGTGCACGTAGTTAGTATAGCAGTATGAAGTTCGAGTCCCCGTGGCACGATCTTTAAAATTTTATATATAATTGTCTAAAAAAATAAACTAAATTTAAAAATAAAGTTTAAAAACAAAATTCTACTAAATTAATATGAAACGAGGATGGATTGTAACTCAAAAATTTGTGTAAATTTATAATCCCAATTGGGGATAAGATAGTCAAAAATATAGAACTGAGTATAGATAGTAACTTAAAGAGGGAATTTGCAATTGCTTGGATTGAAATGCAAGAGATAGATAGGCCTTTGATTTCATAATGTGACACACTTGGGTCAGCCGGAGGCACCGTGCGGCCGGGCTAAAATAATGACACTTTTATTCATATAGATTGACACTTTTCTGTATAAAGATTGACACTTTTAAAAATTATCATTTTATTCGTAAAATAATTATGTTAAAGATTGACACTTTTATTCATATAAATTGTCACTTTTCTGTATAAAGATTGACATTTTGGGCCCGGCCGCACGGTGCCTCCGGCTGACACAAGTTTTTGTCTTTCATAATTAGCAAAGTTGAAAACGAGGAAGCTATCTTTAAGTTTTTAAAGTGTTCTTAATATTATTAATTTTGTGTTTTAGTTTGCCTGGAAGCTACCTTCTATATTACTATTAAATACTACAATATATATTGATTAGATTTAGATCATCATCCATATGTACAAGACATGTGTGCCAAGTGCTAAATTTACAATTTAATCCATGTTTAAGAAATTTCAAATTTTAATTAAGTCAGGACTAAATACATTTTTTCTAAGCATCTTTCTTTTTAAAACCAAACCTTAAATAAGTTTAGAATATATTTTCCTTTAATTTACCTCATAAAATAATTAATTTTTACCCCAGCCCGACACAATTAATTTGGGCCGGACTAGTCCGTCTATCATATTTTTCATTTTCATGTTTGATTTTGTTCCTTTGTTGGAATATTGTTCCTTGGGACACACTTGGGTCAGCCGGAGGCACCGTGCGGTCGGGCTAAAATAATGACACTTTTATTCATATAAATTGACACTTTTCTGTATAAAGATTGACACTTTTAAAAATTGTCATTTTATTCGTAAAATAATTATGTTAAAGATTGACACTTTTATTCATATAGATTGACATTTTTCTGTATAAAGATTGACACTTTGGGCCCGACCGCACGGTGCCTCCGGCTGACACAAGTTTTTGTCTTGTTCCTTTGTTGGCATCGGACTAGTTATCTTACTTCATACTGTTTGGTAACTTAAAATCATAAACCCGGAAGCCCTCGATTAAGTGAAGGCCCGCTGTAATTTCACTATTTCATCTTGTTAATAGAACATACCTCTTACCCCGTATAATTGAAACAATAACCCATGCTAAGCTTGATTTTCTGCTTGATTCTCACAACGAGAATTAGTTTTCCATCCCAATTTTTCCTACATATCCTTTTGATAATCAAATTTAATAATTTAGCTTCACCAAATGTGCTACGTCTCCTAGTTGAAATTTTGATATTTAGATTTTATTTAAATATTAAAGAAAGAAATAAAAGGGTGAGTCAACTCTAAGCTGAAAGGGATCAAACCCGTACCTCCCGCATGCAAACGGGCGGTCTAACATTAACATTTGAGAGCTCTACATCTCACTTATTGTTAGAATTTTTTATGTTAAAAAAAATATAAATCTCCATGCTTAAAGGAAACAAAACCTTACCTAGCATATTAATCATTCCATGATAGTACGAACAGATTTAAAAGAAAGAAATTCATGTTTCTCCACATTTGACTAAAGTGTACAACACATGATCATGTTCATTGGTTACTGATAGGATATGGCCCAATAGGCCCAGATCAGCTCGGCCCATTCCTAATTCCCCCAGCCCAATCAAGGATAAAGACCACTGGAAGTCAAGAAAGTCAACCAACTGCTCCCAACCACTCCACAGTGCAGACAGGAGCACCCACGACCCCCCAACCACTCCTGAAACGCCCGTGACCTCCATTCTCTATAAATAGAATCATTTTGTAAAGAAAGAGGCGGGTTGTAATAGCGGCTAGAACACGAAAATATAAAACATTCTCTCCTTCGTGGACGTAGATCTAATCAAAGATCGAACCACGTAAAAACCTCTCGTGTTCTTCATTCTCTCTCGTATAATCACTCTAAAATCCACGATCGATCACTGGCGCCGTCTGTGGGAAACGAAAAAATTTTGTGAAACCGATCAGCGTATTTCAAGTGAAAATACGATGGTAAGACCAACCCGCTCCGCCACCACCGCCGCCGCCGCTGCTGCCAAGGCAAAACAGAAACGAGCTGACCTCTTTTCCAATCCGCCTTACACGCCGGCCAACGAGGAAGAAGGTGACGTTAGTCAAGCTCAGAAAACTGCTTCCCAGATCCAGCATGACCAACAGCCCATCCGCCGAACTCCTGAAGGCCACCCGGAGGATGTCCCATCTGAGGGTTCAGCTAGCGACGATGGACCAGATCAAAGTGACAGCCGACGCGGGAATGCTGAACTCCAACCCGAGCTGGGAGACGCACTGAAAGCATACCTGAGCCTCCATGAGCAGGATTTTCGCAGGTTTGCCGACCAACACCGACAACAAAGTCAAAGCAAAGAAGACGAAGTCGAACCGTCACAAAGGCCATCCCCAAGTCTTCGGATCGTTGGAGACCGGGAGGCCGAAGTTCCCCGAAGGCGACAAAACAATCGCTGTGGGAACGGTCGCGCTTCACCTCGGCGCGGTTCAACGTCACCTCGTCAAAACGCCGTTCCTCATTGGCGTGACGAACGGAACGTCCACCAAAGAAGATTCGACGTTGAGGCCGAAGTTCCCCGAAGGCGACAGAGCAATCGCCGCGGGAACGATCACGTTTCACCTCAGCGCGATCCGACGCCACCTCGTCAAAACACCGTTCCACCTCGGCACGACGAGGAGAACACCTACCAAGGAAGATTCGCCGTCTACGGTCGAATCTCGACTCCCTTCACTAATAGGATACTCTATACTCCCCTCCCGTCGACGTATAGAGTACCTCCTATCCCACCTTACAACGGAACCCAAGATCCCAACAACTTTTTATCCCGGTTCCAATACAACATGATGAACCAGGGGTTGGCCGAAGACGTTTACATGTGTAAAGTCTTCCCCGAGCTACTGGTAGACAACGCTAGAAGCTGGTTCGATAGCCTCCCTAATTGCAGCGTAGGGTCATATGCCGACCTACTGGACGCCTTTGAACGTCGTTTCTTCCAAAAAGCCGAGGCAAAGATCAGCCCAGCCCAGCTCCTCACCTTAAAGCAAGGGCGGGGAGAAACGATCAGTGATTTTCTGGCCCGTTTTTATAACGAGAGCCTAAAAGTCGATCGTCTCTCCGACGACGTGCTTATCTCGGCATTCCAAAATGGCATCCAGTCCGGGACTCTCTTCAGAGAGCTCGTAAAGGCACGTCCTACGACCTCCAAGCGGCTATGGAAGATCGCCGACACATTCGCCGAAGCGGACGAGGCCGATCGGAAGAAACGGGCTGCAGATCGGCCCGAAAACAACGATAAGAGAAAGAAAGAGGAGCGCACCGATCTTGGGCAAGGCCGCCGAAGTGCCCTCAAAAGGTTACAACGAGGACCCCTCGAGTCCCGATTAGGACCTCGATCCAACCAAGACCGAAGTCAGTATACACCACTGACAAAGTCAAGGGCCGAAATATACGAGCTTCATGCGAACTTGTTCGAGAAGCCGCCGCCCTTATCCCGAGGTGGGTCGAAACGCCGATCCAAGGAGAAATACTGCAAACTCCATAATGACTACGGTCATGAAACTGAAGATTGCAGAGACCTCACCTCGGACATAGAGCACATGATACGCGACGGTACCCTTAAACTGTACCAAAGTCGAAATCAGAAAGAGGCCCGACCTCAAGGGAAGGGCAAGAGAAAGAAAAATAAGGGAGGCTATAACTGCGCTCCCCAAAATGACAAAAGGCCAAGGCACGATGACGAGGATGAGGACGAAGATCAGCCTCAATATGACGCAGTCATCACGGCCATCACCGGACTGCCCGAAGACACGACGAGGTCATCATTGAAAGCCGAAGCCCGAAGTCAACAGCGAGAAGAACCCACTCAAAAAAGGTTCAGGAGAGACGAGGTCGTCACCTTTTTCGGTGATGACCCAGTTCCCCATGCGGTACCTCATCAAGATGCCACCATAATCGAGGCAGTGGTGGCCAACAAACTGGTCCACCGCGTATTTGTTGATAGTGGAGCATCGGTGAGTGTGCTCTTTAAAGACTGCTTCGATAAGCTAGATATCGAAGAAGCACGTCTAAAGCCAGCACCCATGCCATTAAAGAACTTCACGCAACAAGAGACGACGACGGAAGGCATAATTTCACTGCCCGTGACAGTTGGAAAGAGCCCGTTGTCTACTACGAAGATAATCCACTTCTTCGTCGTAAAAGCCAGCTCCCCCTATAACATCATCTTAGGAAGGGATTGGCTGACATCGACAAAGGCAATCTGCTCGGCCTACCACCTGACGATTAAAATTCCATCTAGAAACGGAGTGATCACGCTTCGGGGAAACCAGCAACAGGCTAAGGAGTGCATGCAGGTCGCACTCCGAGGTGATAGGAATCAACACCCCCAGGCATAGCAACTACAGAAACCCGAAGAGGTGGAGCCGACGTCGTCTCCATCCATCGAGCCGGTAGAGGATGTCGCATTATACGAAGATGACCCTGCCAAGGTCGTCAAAGTAGGGTTCGTCGGAGAAAACGAGCTCCGAAGTCAACTTATCCGGCTACTTCGGGAATATAGAGATGTCTTCGCCTGGTCGCCGCTTGACATGACCGGGGTGGCACCAAACATCATCACTCATCACCTCAACATCGACCCTGCAATAAAACCAGTTCGGCAGAAACAACGAGCATTCGCAGCCGAAAGGAGTCAAGTAATTCACGACGAGGTCCGGCAACTGCAAAAGGCCGATATTTTATTCGAAGTAAAGTATCCGACCTGGTTGGCCAACCCCGTGATGGTGAAAAAGCAGGGAGGTGGGTGGCGGATGTGCATTGACTACACGGACCTTAATAAGCACTGCCCAAAGGACTGCTACCCCCTCCCCAACATTGACAAGAAGGTCGAAGCTCTTGTTGGCCACAAGGTGTTCAGCTTCTTGGACCTATACAAGGGATACCACCAAGTCCTCATGAATGCCGAAGACGCGCCGAAGACCGCCTTCGTCACGGACTTCGGCATCTATGCATACAAAAAAATGCCCTTCGGACTGAAGAACGCCGGAGCCACATACCAGAGGATGGTCGATAAAATTTTTAAAGCCTACGTCGGTAGCATTGTCGAAGTATATGTAGACGATATAGTCGTAAAGAGCAAGGAGATCGCTACTTGTGTAAACGACCTTAAAGTTGTCTTTGGCCTACTTCGTAAAGTGAACCTAAAATTAAACCCAGAAAAGTGTACTTTTATGGTCCGATCTGGAAAATTTCTAGGGTGTTGGGTTTCACGCGAGGGGTTAAAAGCCAACCCTTCAAAAGTCCGGGCTATCCAAGAAATGCAAGTGCCGAAGTCGATCCATGACGTGCACAAACTGACGGGCTGCCTAGCCGCCCTAAGTCGCTTTCTATCTAAGGCCGCCGGAAAACAACTCCCATTCTTCAAGATACTAAAGAAGGCTCCGAACTTTAAATGGAACGATGAGCACAGAGGAGCTTTCGATGGTTTGAAGAAGTATCTCGCAAATCTCCCGACATTATCTGCACCAAAGAAGGACGAGATCCTCTCTTTATACCTCGCCGTTTCGAACGAGGCAATCAGCGCAGTCCTGGTACGAGAAGAAAGACGTCATCAGCTACCCGTCTATTTCATAAGCCGAGCCCTAAAAGGGCCGGAGACGAGATATCAGCCTTTGGAAAAGGTCGCACTTGCGTTGGTGAATGCAGCGAGGAGACTTCGACCATACTTCCATGCACATCAGATACAAGTACTGACTGACCTACCACTTCGGCAAGTACTTACAAAGCCGGAAGCGTCTGGGCGAATCGCTAAATGGGCTGTAGAACTCGGCGAGCACACAATTTCCTTTATACCTCGCCAAGCAATCAAAGGGCAAGCACTGGCCGATTTCTTGGTGGAAGCCAAGTTCACGGAAGCACAGCAATCCGTTGAACCTACTGAGGATAAACCAAAGGCCGAGGCACCTAATCCACAACCGCGAGACTGTTGGAAGGTCTACGTGGATGGGGCATCAGGTAACAAAGGAAGCGGAGCCGGGGTTTTACTCATCAGCCCGGAAGGAAAGGAGATCACCCACGCACTCCGGTTCAATTTTCCGACCACAAATAACGAAGTTGAGTACGAAGCTCTAATCGCTGGACTTCGCCTAGCCGAGGCTCTCCAGGTAAGGGCCATTCAAATTCACAGCGATTCCCAAATCATAGTGAATCATATACTGGGTAAATACGAGGCCAAAGGAGAACGAATGAAGAAGTACCTTCATAAGGCCAAGATCCTACAACAAGGCTTCTCGTACTTCGAGCTAGTGCGAATCCCAAGAGGGGATAACGGGCGAGCTGATGCACTAAGCAAGCTCACGTCATCATCAACAATCTCTCCAGTGGAAGAAGTACAGCTCCGAAGTATCGATGAAGCCGAGGTTAATATAGTAACTGAAGACGGACCGAACTGGATGACTCCACTTCGCAGCTATCTAGAGATAGGCGAGCTCCCCACCGATAAGGTTGAGGCTAGAAAGCTCCTGGCCAAGTCCGCCAAGTATGTCTTTGAACAGGGAGTGTTGTATAGAAAATCCTACCTCCAACCTCTCCTAAGATGTGCGGGGCCCAACCAAGCAAACTACACACTGCGCGAAGTCCATGAAGGCTCCTGTGGCAGTCACATCGGAGCCCGCGCCCTCTCCAAAAAGGTCATGAGGTGTGGGTATTATTGGCCCACCATGTTCCAAGACGCTACCAACCTCGTCAAAAAGTGTCCGAAGTGCCAAATCCATGCGACGGTTCCGAGGTTGCCACAGACCGAGCTGACCAGCATGCAAAGCCCTTGGCCGTTCATGCAGTGGGGAATTGACATCGTCGGCCCATTTGAAAAAGCCCCCGGCCAATTACAATTCCTCATTGTAGCCATCGACTACTTTACGAAGTGGGTCGAAGCCGAACCATTGGCCCGGATCACAAGTAAAAACGCCCTGAACTTCGTTTGGAAGAACATAGTTTGTCGTTTCGGCATACCTCACGTCCTCGTATCAGATAATGGAACCCAGTTCACAGACAGGACATTCAGAGAATGGTGTGACGAACTCCACATCCAGCAAAAATTCACCTCGGTAGCCCATCCTCAAGCGAATGGCCAAACCGAGGTTACGAACCGAACGATAGTCAAAGGGTTAAAAACCCGGCTCGATAAGGCCAAAAGAGACTGG
This sequence comes from Mentha longifolia, assembly GCA_001642375.2. Lineage (NCBI taxonomy): Eukaryota > Viridiplantae > Streptophyta > Magnoliopsida > Lamiales > Lamiaceae > Mentha > Mentha longifolia. The sequence continues at coordinate 6,935,400 of CM038115.1, read as the reverse complement.
GCTGCGAACTTATCCCAAGTCCTATGGTCGTACCGAACCACCCCGAGGACATCACACGGCGAAACACCATATAGCTTGGTGTACGGAACCGAGGCGGTGATCCCGGTAGAGATCGGTCTGCCGAGCCCCCGAACGCTTAACTTCGCAGCCCAAGACAACGAAGATGGACTTCGAACTAACTTGGATTTGCTAGAAGAGAAACGGGAACAAGCCTACATACAAGAAGCTCGATACAAACAACAAGTAACTCGGTATTATAACAGCCGGGTGAAGCATCAGCAGCTCCAAATAGGCGACTTCGTACTCCGGAATAACGAGGTCAGTAAGACGGAAAAGCTCGGCAAATTAGAAGCCACCTGGGAAGGACCATACCGAGTTCAAGAAGTCCTCGGAAAAGGGTCGTACAAGCTCGCCCACCTATCTGGTGAGCCCATACCCCGTACATGGCACATTACTCACTTGAAAAGGTACTTTGTATAAACAGAGAGCAGTGTCCGAGTCCATTTAGGTCCTAGGAGCCGGGTCGTCTTGGTAAATTCTGTTTTTTTTTTTTAACTCCATTCAATTAAAGTTTTTTAGTTTTCACCTAAATAACTTGCATGCATTGTACACCTCTCTCGTTTTATACTAAGTATCTCGATTTTAAAATCCTGACGAGGATACAAATAAACTCCACGTCGGAGTAACACCTAAACGCGCGTAAGGGGACCACCCCTATCGATAAACTCGACAAATAAGGTACTTAAAAGCCTCAACTTCGTCTTCGGACGAAGTGGCTACTTGAAAGCCTAAACTTCGTCTTCGGACGAAGTGGCTACTTGAAAGCCTAAACTTCATCTTCGGACGAAGTGGCTACTTAAAAGCCTCAACTTCGTCTTCGGACGAAGTGGCTACTTGAAAGCCTAAACATCGTCTTCGGACGAAGTGGCTACTTGAAAGCCTAAACTTCATCTTCGGACGAAGTGGCCACTTAAAAGCCTAAACTTCATCATCGGACGAAGTGGCTGGTTAAAAGCCTAAGCTTCGTCTTCGGACGAAGTGGCCACTTAAAAGCCTAAACTTCATCATCAGACGAGGTGGCTAACTGAAAGCACAATCTTCGTCACAAGACGAAGTGACTGAGAAAGTTGGTAAACGCAAATGCAAAAATTTCTGTTTTATTTGAATGGAAATAAATGTACATTGTTACATTAAGAAGGCGAGGAACCCGGAGGCTTTGGCTTACTAAAGCTAAGCCAATCTCTAGCAAAATCCCTGCCGGAGTTAAAGTTCAAAACATCATCTATACTAAACCTGCCCCGACCGCGTCCAGAAGCCGAACTTCGGCCTCTACCTCGGACATTCTGGCTCGCCCGACCCCGACCCCGACCCCGTCCAGACGCCGATCGCCGCTCTTGACTATAAATTTCTTGAGAATGGCGTGTCACAATCTTCGGGTCCGGGTCAGCAGACCTCGAAGATTCACCTCCCAAAAATCCTCTAGAAGTACGGTCGAGCAACTTCGGATCCGGATCGGAAGAAACTGAAGTCGCAGAACCAGCTTGTAAAGACAGACGCCGCTTCAACTTCGGAAAGCGATCAAGGACAGTCTCATAAATGCTCGCCACACGAACGAGCTCTTCAAACTCACCTCTAACCTGCCAGGATTCACTCCCATATTCCTCCCTGTAACTTCGGCATCGGGCCTGGAGCTCCTTGACCTTATCGTAAGTCTCGGAAATCGTGGATCCCCCAGCTCGGTGAATTATGGTCTCGTACTCCATATGCTCTTCGACGATCTCTTTGCAAGCCTTGATGTCATCCCGAGCTCGCTGGTACTGGTCTTCGAGCTCCATGTATCTGGCATGCATCTCATCGAGTTTTTCTAAAGAAGCCCGAAGTTTCACCTCGGCCTCGATCTCTATGTTATTAACCCGCTTCTTCCAGTTCAAAACATCGAGCTCGGCCACCTCTACAGCTCGGCGAAGCTCGGATATTTCTTGAACAAGGTGGGAGGCATCATAAAACTCGGGAGCAGACTACAGAACAAATACAAGCAAGGTTCAAAAAGAAATCCTTTTATTTATAGCCGAAAACGGCGAAAGAAACGCCACCCTAACGGTGACGAAGTACAAAACTAAAAAAAAAAAAAAAGGGGGAAGAGGGAAAGAAGCCAAAAATCGTGAAGTGTCAATTCACTACATCACGATTTTCTCCTTCTAGGCCGACCTCTGGTTCCTCGAGGTCGTCGCGAGCTGGTTCCTCGGCGGTCTGTGCAGCCGGGGTCTTCTCGAGGTCGGCAATGACCGTCTCCAGGAGTTCATACCTGTCGGCGGGACATCGCCGAATAGTCCCTTTAGTGAGTAGAACCCTCTGCGCGGCAAGCTGCTCGACCACCGGGATTGAAGAACCGTGCTCCAAAAGCACCCCGGCGAAGTCCTGCAGTGTTTCCTCCTCCGTCATGACACCATACCCGTACTTGGTTTTATCAAGCTCGGGGATGTCGGCGGCGATGTTGTCAAGCGCTGCAGAGACGATCGGGGTACTCAAGGCACTCGCCAACTGAACGGCCATGTGGGAGAAATGCCTCGACCGGAAGACACGTTCCACCATAGCTCGGAACACGTCCCCTTGTCCAGCCACCACCCCGGCAATCTCGTTCGTCAGCCGGTCCACTTCGGCCTCCAGCTCGGCGTTCCTCTTTTTCGCCTCTTCGGCGGCAGCCAAAGCCACCGCCTCCCTCTCCTGTGCTGCCTGTGCCGCGGCTTCGGCAGCATGGACCCTGGCCTTCAGCCGATCCTCAGTAGCCGCAACTTCGGCAGCCTGTGTTTGGAACTTGGCGACTCCACTCCTAATGAAGCTCGCCAAGCCCTGCAAAACCGCCTCGGCTCCCTAAAACCCGAAAACAAAGGAGAGATTAAAAATGATACAATCACTATATATATGTAATATTCAGTTTTACACTTACTTCAGGGAATCCTTGGCTCGAGGTCGTGCCGCTCTCGACGATCGTCACTTCGGCATCCAACAAAGTGACGGCTCCTCGAGGTCGTCGGCCGACCACCTGCAGTGGAGAGGAACCCCGGACAGGCGCGTCCAGCTGTGAGCTTACGGATACCGACCTTGGAAGGTCGGTCGTCCTCTCCGACGACGTCGCCGAAGTCGCCTTCTCCACCACGGGAACAGAAGGCTTCTGCCTCTTCCTCTTATTCTTGCCTTGTAAAGCGGCCTGGAAAGCTTGGGCATCCACTACAAAAAAAAAAAAAATTGTCAGCAAAAAATGAAAGAAATCACGAAACGCAAGTCAGCGAAGCAGAGCCTCACCCAAGTCCGCGTCAGACACGGAGTTATACGGGCTTAACCCATGATTCGCAAGCTCGGCCTCGGCATAATTCCTTTCGACGAGGCCGAGGTTCACCAAGCTCGTCTCAAGCTCACCGGTCGGTTTCCCAGTGTCTCGAGGAGCGAACTTACCCTTCATCCAAGGGTATAACGGGACACCTTCACACCGGCAAAAGAAGAACTTCTTTTGCCAGTTCGGCACCTTAGAAGGCGTCCCCAACTTGAACCTATTAATAGGGGAAAGGTAAGCCCACCCCGTCGGACCAAGCTTAGGCCTAAAAAACCTAAGGAACGACTCTACGGTAGGCGTACCACCACGTCGGCTGACCTCGAAGCAAAAGCCGATGATCTGCTTGGCAGAGGGTGGCTGCAACTGACCTAACGCCAGTTCAAGCTCTTCTAAGAGCTCGACAAAAAAATGGTTCAAAGGGAACCGTAAACCGAAATGAAGGTAATCTTCATATACGGTAAAAAAACCCACGGGAGGCGAACTACCCCTATCAACATCGCGAGGTAAAAGGAGTTCGACTGACTCGGGAAATAAAAAACTGCGGGCCAAACCCTGCATATGAGATACAGACATGGTGGAGGCCACAGCCAGAGACGCGTCAGACCCGACCAACGACGGGAATTCAATTTCCCTAAACGCCGGCGGGACTAATGCGCGGGTATATACATTCAGCCAAACCTTCACCGGAAACCCCCTAACCGGCGAAGGCGAAACCCCTACGTTCTCACTATCACTATCTACTTGGGGAAAAGAAGAAGCATCCATTGTGAAGAAAATTACTTACTTGTCACAGATTTTCCGATCAAAAATCACCGGGAACTGGCTAAACGGCGGCGGTTGCAGAATTTTGGGGCTTAGGGTTTTCTCTTGCGCGATATTGAAAATCGATTGAGAAAAATGTTGTTTAGCGTACATAAGAAGCTTTTAAAAGGCAAGGGCACGCCTTTTCAAATCCCGCCTCTTCACCTGCCCCAACCAAAAAGCGACGCGTGTCCTACCTACGCTGACAACAACAGTCGCACCTCACACCACACCTATTCAAGCTCGACCTCGTCAAAACGAGGCGGTATACATTTCGACTTCGTCAAAAACTCATTTCCGACGAAGCAATGAAATTCAAGCTCGACCTCGTCAAAACGAGGCGGTATACATTTCGGTCAAAACGAGGCGGCATACATTTCGACTTCGTCAAAATCTCATTTCTGACGAAGCAATGAAATTCAAGCTCGACCTCGTCAAAACGAGGCGGTATACATTTCAACTTCGTCAAAATCTCATTTCCAACGAAGCAATGAAATTCAAGCTCGACCTCATCAAAACGAGGCGGTATACATTTCAACTTCGTCAAAATCTCATTTCCGACGAAGCAATGAAATTCAAGCTCGACCTCGTCAAAACGAGGCGGTTTACATTTCGACTTCGTCAAAATCTCATCTTCGACGAAGCAAGTACAATTCGACCTCGACCTCGACCAGTTTACACCTCCCCACAATGACCTCGCTGCCCCGGTCTTTTGGGGGGGGATGTGATAGGATATGGCCCAATAGGCCCAGATCAGCTCGCCCATTCCTAATTCCCCCAGCCTAATCAAGGATAAAGACCACTGGAAGTCAAGAAAGTCAACCAACTGCTCCCAACCACTCCACAGTGCAGACAGGAGCACCCACGACCCCCCAACCACTCCTGAAACGCCCGTGACCTCCATTCTCTATAAATAGAATCATTTTGTAAAGAAAGAGGCGGGTTGTAATAGCGGCTAGAACACGAAAATATAAAACATTCTCTCCTTCGTGGACGTAGATCTAATCAAAGATCGAACCACGTAAAAACCTCTCGTGTTCTTCATTCTCTCTCGTATAATCACTCTAAAATCCACGATCGATCAGTTACCAACAATGAGAACAAGAACAAGAACAAGCAACCATTCTTGAACAAAATGGAAATGGTTGCTCTCTAATAGTAATCTCCCTACCATAAATTTGTGGATGATACCTCTGCTAAACTTGTGAATCTGTCCGTTATGTACATAGTGCTCGTTCGAGATGTTTCTCCTAGAAGATTGATTTCCAGCTTCCTACCCAATTCGATTCCTGAAGAAACACGAATCCAAAGATAATGCTTTCATTGCCAAGTGCATGTAAGCAAGGAGCACGTTCAGAAGGGGTTCTTGTTGTAGATCACAAAATGATAAGATTTATAAACTTTTTATTTCTTACTATTTTATTAATTGTTTATATTTCCATAGAAAATTATTATTATTTTTGTTAGTGTGCAACAATAAAGATAATTATCATTATATCTAATTGTATGTCTAAAAAAATATAATTTATAATTATCATTATATCTAATTGTAATGTTATATAGTGTAGTGGACAAAATTTGCCTAACAGCCCAACGGACCAAACAGACCAGACGGTCCAATCCGAAAATAAATGAATAAGCCCACCTATATTATTGGGCTGAAAATAATGTGGACCATGGCCAATACATGGAGCCCGCCACATCAGTCACGCCAACGGAGCTACAATTCGAAAAGGGAGAAGCGAAGGCAGGCGGAAAGGGTTTCCGGGAAAATCGAAACAAACCGGAAGAGGCGGAACTAGAAATCCTATCAGTCAGACCATCTGATTCTCACGTAATCACACGACTCTCCACTTCTGCTCTCTCCACCTGCTTTCTTCTCTCTTTCTACTTCCTCATAGGGTTTTCAGCCGCCGGATCAACCGGACTAGCCTGACAAACCAGACTAGCCTGGAGAAGCCGTCATTCCGCCATCCTAACTTCGGCCATCACAACTCTCACTACCATCATTCCGGCATTATTATCGTTATTCATAATTATTTCCGTTCGATTTATTTACTTTACAAATTAATACTATTGCCCTACTGATTTGAGCATCGGAGGCCCTTCGCCGGACACCCCCACCGGTGTTCCTGAAGGGTTCTTACGTGTGTTACTTGTGTTGACAGGTTGCTAGTGCCCAACCCGTCGAACCGGACAAACCTGTCGCGCCGGTCATACCTCAATTGTAGATTCACCCTCTACATATAGTATGTGAACTAACCAAGGAGGCACGGCTATATGATGATTAACAAAGGCTGCATATTATATTGTCAGATGATCTCTAGATTATCTATTATGTGCAATTGATAAGAATTCTAAATTATTCGTTCTAAACTATTCTTTCATCGATGTATTTACCTTTATTTTCTAGACTTTTCACTTTTTTTCCACGTACCTTTTGATTTTGTAAGTAAAACAAATATTAACATAAGTTTATAACTAATACTCTGGTGTCGTACTTGCGGGGTTTTAAATAAGAAAACCGGAAATGAATCAATATGATCAAGTGATTAAGGACATAGTTGCCTAATTTTTTTTGAAGAAAACTAAAAATGAAAAATCGATTTTTAAAAAACCGGTTTTCAAAAAAAAAAAAAATTTAAAAAAATGCATTATAACACTCATCTTTTAAATTTTTTCTTATTTCCCACATTTCCAATCTACTTATCTATGATGAAGAATTTTACTCTTTCTTTCCCTTCCTTTTCACTCCAATGGAAGAAAAATATTTTTACTCTATCTTGGTGGGATAATATTTTCCTTACATTAGAGTGAAAAGGAAGGGGAAGAAAGAGTAAAATTCTTCATCATAGATGAGCAGGTGGGAAATAAGGAAAAAATTTAAAGGATAATTATTTTCTTTTCACTTATTTTCCCATAATTATTTTCCATATTATTCTACCCAAAAATCAGTTCGGATATTCTATTGCATTTGTATGTGACACCTTCTATTGCATTTATAGATAATTGACATGTGGCATAATCAATGATTTATGATTTAAGATTAATATAAGGAAAATATATACTCTAACCTTTTGAAATTTTTAAACCCCTAGGATTTGCCACGTATCATTAATTTATTTATGCAATAGAAGATGTCAAATACAAATGCAATAGAGGATGTCATTGGCATGCATAAGTTTCTTTTTTATTGGTCTCTTCAATTTCCTCGCTAAATTCCCTTTCCTTCTTATTCGAAATTCTTTAGATGGATATATTATCTCCTGTTCTTCCTAATTTTCCTTAATTTTCTTGATTCTTATTGTGATTCATAGAAAGAGAAAGTTTCTGATTCAAACTAAGGGTTAATTGTTTTCTAATCAATTTGGTCAGGTTATATTTTTCTTATTTTAGTTAGGAACATATATTTCGTTTTTTTTTATTAATAAAAGTTATGGACATATATTATATAGACAAATGATAATTAAAGAATGAAAATGTAAATTGTAAATGATGGTCAGCAAGAATCGTCTCTGACTCTCTGTCATGTGTAAATGCAAATAATTAGACGAAGAAGAATATTGGTAAATGCATAAGATGACAAATTCACTAGACAAACATAAAATCATTTAGAGAAGAATATGATGATTTGAAATTCGGGAAAAAAAAAAAAAAAAAAACCCTTAGATGAAAATCCACTAGGAGTAATATGAAAATATTTGTGTACCTACAAAAGCATTCTATTGAAAGGCTACAAAAGTAGGCTATTTGGGTGGTACTTCCATTATTATTCCATACATAATTTTTCTGTGGATTTTTAACATCTCTGAAAACAAAAACTGCATATAATAGTTCAAGCATTAGAAAATCCTCGATAATGCCGAACTTAAACTAGATAATACTGTAATCAAAATTAAGGAAAATAATTTTCAATCCACTTGACACATAAATGCATCTATTATTAATTCATTAAAAAGGAAAAAAAAGCGCAGCTAATTAACATTTGCATCAAAATATATAGTAGTATATGTTTATGTCACATACAACTTTTATCTGCACTTTACAAGTTTCTTGGTCACTAAATCAAAGTGCAATTCTTGAAACTAAAATTGTTTTGAGGCGTTCTATAACAAGACAAGCCATATCGAAATTATATAATTATAAGTGTTGAAAGATATATAGAGCTGGGAATTATTAGATCATCAAAGTGTCCATCCTTGGATCATATTATTGTCCACAGCCATCCTTCTTGGAACAGATGATGACCCTTCTCCAAGATTATAGTGATGATACCTGCAACAATTAATTATTTATTCAATTAATTAACCACATTTCAAGAATAAATTTTAAACAAAAAATTGTGACTTGGGTTGATCTAAGTAATGTTGTTGACATGACATACCCTATTTGCAGAAAATTAGGTTCTGGCTCCATCTCCATGGAATTTGAAAGTTGCATTTGGAGTTGAAAGGTGCCGGCTTCAGACGAGCTCGGATTCCATGGACATGGAAGGGATCTTAGGCCTTGCCCCTCAGCCTCCAGCTGCAAATTATTTGTTGAATTAAATTTTATCATAAAAATATTGTTTGCAAATTAAAGTTTATGGTAAATGAGTATATATATTACTGATGACATTTCTAGGGAAATCTTGATCTTGAGCTGCTTGTTCATGTCTCCTAGTTCGCGCTCCTGCAAGAAAAGTGATTAGGTTTTCTTGATTTAACCAAATGTTTTTCATCATGATATATATAGTTAGCAGAACAGAAATTGAATGTTTCCACAAAATCTTGACTATTAGATAATATATAAATTTATAGGTCTCTAGGAATTTAAACTCGAGACGCATGGTTAGTCCATGTTTTGATCAAGACCTAAAATCTTAAGAATATCCAGATTAAGATCACTTAATTTTCCATCTTTGCTTAGGTTTTATGTTCTATCTTGTTTCTCTCATAATGTTGATGTCCTAAGTTTTTAAATGAATAAATACCTGTATTCTTGAACTAGAGAACTAAATTATATTACAACATGAGTTGGAATAACTCATCATATACCTAGACACTTTTTCTTTTAGTTTACATTTTAAAAGGCGATCTAATTAATTTATGCAAGAGGAGAAGCTGTCTGAAGAATAAAGCTAGGATTGTAATTCATAAGCACAATGGTATTTGATACTCATTAAAGTATACCTTTAATCTGAACTTTTCTTAATCAGTATTATTAATAGTTTTATGCATAGATCACTAACTTGATGCTTAATTATGCTCAAAAGAAGCATACCTTTCTGCGAAGCTCCTCCATCTGTTCCATCAAAATCTGTGTCTGCACACAGTTTCAAGTTTAAACTATATGATTAGTTCATAGCAAAAGGACTACATTATCTCATTCTAATTATTCTGCATTTATAGAAACAAGGGGTTTTTTCTTTAATCATATTTTTAAGTCATCAATGTATTTCTTCATGATGCCAACTGTAGAAAATCATTGGATTGGAGTTTCTTGAATGATGAAACTATATATATCATGCATGGAAAGCAATTTCTCAAGAAAATTAAAGAAATTAATTACTAAAATCCATCTGATTAAAAGTCATTATAAATGTAAACTTTCTATGCATTCCAATTTGGCTAGCTAGCAAACTTAGCTCATGAGAAAAATTTCTAAAATATTTATTCTTTTCACTAGGCAATTTCACACAGTACCTCACCAAATAAATATTTTATTTCCCCATCATCAAACAATTGCAGTCCTAGCCTTGGCAATACCAAGCATTAATATGAATTATTTGTCAATAATTAATGCATAACTGTCAAATCATATCACTATAAAAAAAAAGTGAATATTCTTATCAACTAAATATAATAATAGAGTAGTACTTCATCTGAGAAATATAGTACCTTCCTTTGCCTGGCCTGAGCAAGTGCCCCTTCAAGTTGTTTTTCAAGATTTTGTAACTCCTTAATACTCAAAGGACCAAGATCTTCTCCAAGCAGATGCCTTTTAACCATTAAATTATGTAATTATATAGTAGATGTCAGTAATAAAAGCATCATAAATACATGGATGGTCCAAACAAATATAAATAAGTACCAAGTGCAGAGCTTCATGTATATGAGTAGGAAAAATGTGCAGAAATTAAAAGTGACAACCTTTGTGTACGTTGAAGAGATTCATACTTGGCCTTCAATTTCGAGACCTCATGGTACCAGCTCTGTACGTTTCATCAACAACAATTAATCATCACTAATTTAAACCAAAAGATAAAAAAAGAAGAAATTTTTATGTGAATTATAATGAATAAGAAGGAAATTAAGTAAACCTGTGTTTCAGTTTCAGCAAAATTATCTTGAGGATTAAAGCAGCAACGGTGGTAACGTTCAAGGGTCCTCGCCATGCTGCAAAAATTACAACTTTCTCCTTTAATAAAAAAATTCTTGAAATTAACTTCAGAATATCCCAAATTCTCAAATTGGTGGTGCAGAATTTTGTAGTTTTTTTTTTTCTTTTTTCCTTAGGTTTTTCTGATGAAGGAAAGAACAGTCCTTTTCGTTTTTTTACAGAGACAAGATTTACTGTTCTTTCACCACCATCTCTCCCACTTAAGTCAAAAGAGCTACTCTGAGGTTACTAAAAACGGCTGTTTCTTGGTTCTGATTCGGGGAAAAATAGTGGTGCAATTTTTTCTACAGATCCCAAAAGTCAATTTTTTGGAGAAATATAGAAATAAAGGAAATTAATACTATTTTCTTTTCGTGTAACCTAAATTAAGAACAAGAGAAAGAGGATGGATAAGCTATGGTTTTCTTGATTTTAAGTTTTAACAGTAAAGAACTGGAGTTCTTCTTGGACAAAAAACAACATAATTAAGTCCAAACTGAGAGAGAGAGAGAGAGAGAGAGAGAAGAGGGAATCAATTAATTAGGTGTTATGATGGTTAACACAGAAAAGGCAAGAAGAAGGAGAGAAACTGCAGCAAAAATCACCACAACCAAATTAATGACAAGGGTTCAAAAATTTTGGGAATTTTTCCTTAATGATTTTGTACTAGGTAAGATTGAATCTGGGTTTCAGAAAGGTGGAGAAAATTTTGCAACCAAAAAAATCATCACAAACCCAAAAAAAAAAACAAAAAAAAACACACACACACACACAAGAATCTCTTCACACTCTCCAAAGAAATAAGTTTCACCAAATTGGCCACTACAGTTTTTTTCTCCCTTAAAAGCCTGAAATTCAGATTACCAAAAAAAAAAAAAAAAAAAAACTGACCTCCATGTAAAACTTTCATCCAGACATGCTCGAATTGCCGAAAAACATGTAAGAATAGTGTTTCTCCTCAAAATATGCAAGAATTTAAAGCACAATAATATTGACATGCATATTTATTCATTTTTTCAAGAATTGTATACAAGGTAAAGCCAAGACTGAGGCATGAGTCAAAAAAAAGTTCTGAAACACCCAAAGAACCGCAAGATCTAAGGATGTAAAGAAAAGAAGACAAAATCTGAAACTTTCTTTGGTGCCCCACCCCCCACTGAATTAAAGATTGGTGAAGCATTAAAGAAAGAAGAGGGGGAAAGCATGTAGAGAGAGAGAGAGGAGAACAAAAGTGAGGAGAGAGAAACCCTAGATCTTGCACAGAGGTTCAAGAGGGGTTGGTTTTATAATGTTTATTCCGTGGGATTCTCAGAACAGCATGAAACGTGTCGATTGCAAAACTCCCACCACCATTTTTCCACAATTTTTAAAAGAAAGTTTGAATCTTGATGCCATTGAAAACGGTGAGAAATGATGGTGAAAATTTTGCAGAAAAAACCCAAATCCCAAAAAGAGAAAAACCGGTGGATAATGACAACTTATATGCACAAGTACAACTCGAAATTTAACCCAATCGAAAATTGAAACTTCTGCAAAAAGCTTACAGAAAAGTCCAGTTTAATTTCTTCTTTGTTCTTGAAAACCTTCCATTTTTTTTTGTTCTTCCAAGATTCAAGAAAGCATGAAGAAAATCATTTTATTCCATCCACAACATGCACACACAAACACACACAGTAAATAATTTGTTTTATCGAAAAAGAGAAAATCTTGCATGGTTTAGGCTGTCTGAAGAAAGCCCACAAGAAAACAAACCCACCAAAACCAAATTAAAACAACCATTAACACATTTGTGCAAACATATGATCAACAAGTATTTTCTTATCCACAAATTAAAACATGGCCCCATCCAAAACATAAATTAAAGATAAATATAAAAATATGTAAATTACCTAGAACTACCAAACTCATAAAGCTTCCCTCTGCTAGAGAAGATGATGAGCGCCACTTCTGCATCGCAAAGCACAGAGAGCTCATACGCTTTCTTCAGCAGCCCATTCCTCCTCTTCGAAAAAGTAACCTGCCTGTTGATCTTGTTCTCTATCCTCTTCAACTCCACTCTCCCTCTCCCCATTTTCTCTCTCTCTCTCTCTCTCTCTAACTCCACTGCAAGAATTATTAATGTACCTAGCTTTCTCTCTCTTTCCCTCTCTCTCTCTCTCTCTCCGTGTGATATGATGATATGTAAAGAAGGAGAAGTGGGGGTGGGGGTGGGGGAGGGGGTGAATATTTATAAATACATACATATATATAATGTAAGTATAAAGGAGTATATTAGAAATAAAGTAGGGGGTGGTGTCTGAAAATTCCTTGTCTTCATAAATACACATGAACATGTAGTTCTTGGATTTTCGTGTTGCGAGAAAATGGTTATAACACAAAATTCTTAAATTATATATATATATATTTGCATCATTTTTGGGTCCTTTTAACCGAAAGATTAAATTTTTATTGTTCCTTTTTATTCCATTTCTACTGTACTGGGAAAACCTAACTGAAGACTCAATCTGTCTTTGTGCGACAGTGGTTTTCTTGGGTAAAGACTGATGCCCCACGCGCCTTTCAATTCCTTACCTTCTCCATTTCAGAATACTCCATATATATAATTAACAACTAGTTTCTGCTTCTTTGGTGAAGAACAGATTTCTACAAAAAGCAATCTGCCTTTTCTTTTGTCTTGCAAACTATAGTAGTATGTATTTCTTATAATGATCCAAAATTTCCATATTGTTTCATGTGATTGGATTCATTTGGAATTTATTAGTATTGAATTTTTTAATGATACTAGCAGAGATTACGTCCATTACACGTATAATATCTCATTTAGTTAATTATTTTTATAGAAAAATAATACTCCCTCCGTCCTTGATTTACTGATCATGTTGACTTTTTAGATAATTTTAAAGCTTTGTGATGATGGATTTAAAATCGAATTTTTTGAGTTTAGCTTTTTTTACAAGGTACTACGAGTGTTGTAGTATCATATAAAAAAACCTAATCTAAAAAAATTCAATTTAAAATCCATGATCACGAAGCTCCAAAATCATCTAAAAAGTCAACAAGGTCAGTAAATCGAGGATAGAGGGAGTATATATTTTGAATGTTAACAAAATCTCTAATAGTGCTTTTTATAATCTCTATAATGCCAACAAAATATGGTACATAGTTATTTGACAAAATTATTTATTGTTTCACTTTTAGTGTTGAGACTGTATAAATTAACACAACTTGTGCACAATCTTCTTCAATCAAACCAACCATTGAACTTAACATCAAACCCTAGAAATTGACAATTAAGCTATAATCGGGCCATGTAGGTATTGTCTAGCGCTAAGGCCAATTTTTAGAACATTATTTATAATTTTTCTTTCATATATCTAATTTGACAAAAATCCATTTGGAAAGTCACTTTTTCTTAATTTATTATAAACTATATGAGATCATTTTTATAATACGGAGGGTGCAATTAAACATATAATATTTTTTCATATATTTAATAAATTAATTTCCTTTATATCATTACTAATGCTATATTATAAATAAACACATTAATGTGTTCATGTTAAATTAAATTCCAAATGACATATCAATAAAGTTATATTATCAAAGGAGACAGATAATTCCATTTAGTTTTAAAAAATGAGAAAATATTTTACAATGATTATGTGTCAGCTTAGTTATACCTCAACTTAAAAATCAAATGGATACCTGTATAAATAAATTTAATGGAATCCATTTATTATTAAAATTTGAGAATTTATAAAGCAAAAGAAAATCATATATAAAGCATTTTTTTATTATAATTAATTAAATTTATTTATATGTCAATCTTTTTGAATTTAATATTTCTTGTCGTAGTTGATAAGGTATAGGATATATATTGTATTTTGTAGTGGTGAGCACGGGTCGGTTAACCGACCATTTTACATCTAAAAAAACCGACCATGCGATTTTTTATTGGGCCAGTTAACCGTTATAAATTAAAGAATAAAGACCAAAAATCATGAAAGCGGTTAACCTAAAAATCAGACTGGTTAACCGTTTATCTAACGGTTAACTATAAATAAAAGAAATATTCTATTTTTTATAGTTCATAATAGGAAAATTCAAAAGAATTCATATCTTAGAATATACATGCAAAATAAATAATTTATAAAAATTAAAAAATAATGATATTAAATTGCATAATCCTAATAAAATAAGATTTGTAATAACTTAAACTAACAATCGAGCTACCTTCAATTGCTTATTAATGTTTGGCTCCATCAATACTCATAATCGGGTGATCTTCTCTCAAACTTTGTTAGTAATATATATATTGTGTGAAAACTAGAAACCAATAGGAGCCGTTGGATCTTGTAATCTAACGGTTACGATTTGATAGGATTATATATTTTTAAATCATTTTTAAATATATCTTAATTGTATTATAATAAGTAGTAGGGTGATTTATGTCTTTTTCTTATTTCTTAACTGATTCTTTCCTAAAATATGGGATTGTGGTGATCGTGTTTTATCCGTAAATACGCAGACACAAAAGCAGACATAATTGACAACGCAGTTCTTCATTCAGACTGGAATTCGGTGTCTTCATTCGTCGATCGCCCTGATTTCTTTCATCCCATCGTCTTGGTTGCAGACGCATGCGACATAATTGATGAGTCTTTTCTTATTCGTCAACGACATCGGAATAAATTTTACAGGTTTATAATTTTCGTTCCTTTCTCGATGAATTTTTTTATCAATGGCATCATTAATTTAGTGATAGGAGAAGCCCGTGATGATGTTTGGTGTTAATCACTTCTCTCGTCGTGTAATAATAATATCGTAGTGAATTTTTTTTTCCAATTCCTCGCAGTATGTTTTAATACATATTCTGTTCTTTTAGATGCATTTTTGAATCGTTTTGATGCATAAATTTTTCTGCAGAAAATAATGACGCTCCTCGAAGTGATGGACATAGTAATGGAATTTTTTTTTTTTTCAATTTCCTCGCAAAATGTTTTGATACATATTATGTTCTTTTTGATTCATTTTCGCATCGTTTTGATGAATAAATGTTGCTGCAGAAGATAATGACGCTCGTCAAAGTGATGGACATAGTAATAGTTTTTTTTTTTTTCCAAATTCCTCGCAATACGTTTTGATACATATTTTGTTCATTTTGATGCATTTCCGCATCGTTTTGCTGAATAAATGTTTCTGCAGAAGATAATGACGCCCGTCGAAGTGATAGACATAGTAATAGTGACATTGCGGAAGATCCTTGTCACGACCCGATTTAAATTAAATGCTATTTAAACCGAGTAATGTGACTAAATAAATAAAATGGAAAAAAATGAATAAACTAGACGTCTTTTAGATTAGAGAATGAAGGAATGAGCAGTTACTACAAGATTCGAACGATAACTTATATCTTGTCCCAGATTATCACTATTGATCAAGAAAAGAGAAATGAACCATGTCCTGAATATTCGAGATATATTTAGTTACTTCATCAAATGAACCAAAAGGGAAGGATATTGTTCTCAACAACAATTCCAAAAATGATCATGGTCAACATTTATCTCAAAGGAAAAACTAAAATTATTTGAAATAATACCTGCCCATTTACAACATGTTAGAGAGGATCATTCTAGGGCTCGATAATTCGAATCAAGAATAATCAAAATCTTAAGACAACTTTTCAACAATAATTACAAGTCATCTGGAAATAATAAACATTTAGACATTAACAATATTTGATAACTTTCAATGAAATAAGTAAAGTTATCTCGGAGTTCAGGTGAAGATAAGAATTTAAGTATCAACTTCGGGCTCGTCAAAACATCAACAATAACATCAGAGTATTGCAGCGGAATGGATCATCAAAAGGGATTACATGTATGCAGACATATAATCCTAGAACTCGAACTACTGATATCGTCATATCTATAAGAAGACACTTCATAAAATGACAACAAAAGCTCGGTTCGGCACACTCCCATCTTCATCCCAGCCTTGCTTGCACATTTTAGAAATAACATGCAGGGCTGAGTACAAAGTACTCAGTGAACACATGCCCAAAACATTGAAAGTTGCTTATTAAAGCTATAGATTAAACTTGCCTCGATAAGCATGTCACAAGTGATTTACTTTAAATAACACAAGGCATGCTAAAATACTATTTAATTTCCTCATCATCAAACATTAATGACTGCAGTCAAATATTATGTATGAATAACATCTACAACATCATATAGCGTGTTGAGAAGTAGGCCTCCTTCTCACACACATTGACCGGCCGACCGAGAGGACGACTCACAGTCACCTCAGTGTACACATATCATGCTAATCACATGACCGAATTCGTCTTCCATCAAGTAGATGATCATACAAAACTCAAATAATGGCAAGTTAATCATTTTCTTAAAATATCATGCTCCATATACGTATATATAGCATCGTCATTTAGTTAGAAAGCCCACCTGACTCCGGCTAGCCTTTTCCTACTACTCTTCCTTCCTCAGTTATTTCCAATCCTCAAGTTTATGCTCTTTCCTTCATTAAAACGAAGGAATCAATAAAAGTGAAAAAGGAAAGAACATTATATAGGAAATAACCTTCTCTACTTATCTTCTTCTCTAAACATCTCTCTATAATCTTAACATCAACCACACTTTATCGAGAATTCCTACGATAGGAGAGTTTTAACTTATCTTATCCATCTTCAATCCTAGTAAGAGTCATATAAAACTATAACATATATATGTATATATATTGGTTCTCATCACTCCTCAAGCTTGATTAATTCTCGATCATAAAGTCTAAATTTTTTAGAAATAATTCCTATAACTTATAATTGATAATCAAACATATTTATAAGCTCGTTTCTCATACTCGATCATTCCAAACTCAACTACAATCAAAGTTGGAAAATAATAGATAAATTGAAAAGTTCACAAAACCTTTCTATAAATTCCAATAAATTCACAATAAGCTTAAAATGAAGTAGAAAATACTTTTCAAGCTTTGTTATAAACAACTAACACTTAAACATTTAAAACATCCAATTATTCTAAACTTAAATTTTGTATTCAGCCCTTATAGGGTTCCCACAATTTTCAGAATTCCAAAATAAGCATCGAATAATATACATATCACATTATTCCCTCCACCAATCTAATTATATGACATCAAGAACAAAAATGCCAATCTTTAATGCATCATTTTCGTTTTTGACATAGGGTGCTCCAAAAACTTTTAAAAATTCATTTTAAGCATCATATAAACTCAGTTTCATGTCCCCTTCATGAATTTTTTTAGAAATAAAATATAAATACAAAAATCCTCCAATTTTACTAAGAACACAAATTCGAAAATTGTGAAGTTGGTCACTAAAAAAAAAACATATATATCCTCAAAAATTTCATTCATACTTCCTACAATCATATAAACACATAAGCATACTCAATTTCACAAAAGAAAAATCGAAATCATAAACCCCCAAATTTTTGCTCAATAATTCGAATTTCATAAATTTGAAGATGGGGATTTCTCTTAAATTAAACCCTCAAAAATCATCCTAGAACATGTATAAATCAAGAGAAATAAACATCAAGATCATGTAATCATATCATCTTCAAATTCGAAATTTGACGTCTAAGTGGGTTTTGCTATTTTCTTCAATTTTCAAGCATAAGAGCTAACTAAATAGCATACCTTAATTAATAGCTCTGATCTTAGGCTTCTTGCTATTTTTTTCTCAATTTACCAAAGCTTCAAAGACGTAGAAATGGAAGTATGTGTGTGCTGGGTGTGTGTTTCGCGAGTGAGAGGGAGGGGAGAAGTAAGAGACAAGAATAAGGGAAAAGAAAGGAGGAAAGAAAAAGAAAGAAACTAATTTTGACTATTCTATCTTATCTCCTTTTCTTTTCTGTATTGGTATCTATGTTACTTATTTTATTTTATTTTATTTTAATGGTTACCAAAATTTATCACCATCACTTAACAAAATTCCCAAATCCTTAAATCTTTAATCTTCAAGAACTAATCTTCCCATAACACACACTTCAAGTCCTAAAAATTACAAGACTTAATATTATATATCTCAATAGTAGAAATTTAAATGAAGAATAAATACGAATTTTAAAATTTGTAATAACTTCCGTCTTTGGAGATTAATTAAAAATCCCACTAACTTCAGATAATTATTGTACTATATAATTAAATATAGTATATTTCCTCAACATACCGTTTCAAGTCATAGAAATTGAAACAAAAACTAATTCATCAAAATATATATAAAAATTCTCAGAGATTCTCATTTTAATCTTTGTCTTCTTCATTATCTCAATATTTCCTCTTATTAAAAACTATCATAGATTATTATTATTATAATAATCTCTAACCTCCATTAATTAACCTAAATAAATTACGGGGTATTACAATCCTGATCCAGTTAAAACAAAAGAAAGTGGGAATGGAAGTGCGAGTAGAATACAGTCTCAGAGAGAGAATGCGATAAAAGATGCAAATAAAAAGAAACAAAAATGCAGGAAATGTGAGCAATTGGCTAACCATGACTCTAGAAATTGTCCGCTTGTTATTTAATTTATTTTTTTAGCTTACTGTTATGTTACTATAGTATTGGATATCTGAATAATCACTTATTATTATATAAACCTTGAACATGATATTTGTTGTGGTATTCTTTTTTTTTTTTACTTGTATTTTTAGTATATCACTGTCATCATATTCAATTGAAAACGTTATTTAAGACATGCAACAATTTCATAAATTAATGCATTAGATTTATGTTCATATGCATCAAAATTATATATTCCGATGTTGCATTTATATATTAAAACGATGCATTCGATATACACTATATTGCATTTAACTGTCGTTCCACGAAAAAATTAATATGATTTACCAACTTATACAACATAGGATTTACGCATTAATGATCGGTGTTTAGGATTTGAGGATTCATGATTAAGGATGGCTTCATAGATTTGGCTTTACGGGTTTATGGGTTTAGGGTTTACGGTTTAGTGTTTCGGGTTAGGTTATAGCATATAGGGTTTATGGGTTTAGGGTATAGTTTTTAGGGTTTAAGGTTTCAGGGTTTAGGGTTTTGGGTTTAAGGTTTAGGGTTTAGTGGTTTGGGGTTCAATGTTTAGGGTTTAGGGTTTATGGTTTAGGCTGCTTTAGGTAATTATATAAGTTTCTATATTTGTTTCTAATGTTCCTTTAAAATGTTTCTATAATGTTTTGGGGTTTAGGGTTCAATGTTTAGGGGTTAAGGGTTTAGGGTTTAGGGTTCAGTATATATGGTTTTCCGCTGGTTTACTCATTTTTATCGGTTTCGGTTGTTGTTTCTAATGTTCCTTTACTATGTAACCGTTTTTATGATTGTGAATTTTACAAGGGATGAGTTAAAATTAAAATTTTTGTTAATGGTATGTGGTGTTTACATTGACTAGCGGTTTGAACTTTAGATTTTCGGTGGTTTTCTGGGTTTTTTATTTTTCGGAATTTATTTTCGCATTTTTGCAAAAAATCGTTGCATTTTTTTTTTTTGTTTATTTTTTTTGTATATTTAGTTTGCATTTCGGCATAGAAAATTTGCATTTTTTGGGAGTTTTTTTGCAGAATTATTATTTGCTTCATTTTTAAAGTTAAGTTTTACCATAATGTTTGACACTTTACCTTATCCGGTTTAAATGTAATACTAAATAAGTGCATTAGTAATAAGTAATAATGCATTAGAATACTAAGCATTTCCACTCGACATATATCATTACGCCATGAAAGAACCATATCCTTCCAAGTAGAGTGTCATATCACCCAACGACTACCAAGAACTATCAAAAGATCAATCCAAAAATCAGTTATAAGTTGGTAAAATATTCATAATTTTCAACTAAACAGATCGTCTTCCACATCCAATCTCTTCGGAGCTTGATTTAACATCTTCTGCACTTGAAACCTTTGCATTTTTTTTCCGTTGAGGCCGGTCATTTATTGCTTTCGAGCGAGCTGTAAAACAAGAAGAAATATATTCATATTATATTTTTTAATTAATAAACATATGTTTCCTACTTCATTTACATGAACAAATTAACACCTTTTGACATACAGATGGAGTGCACATACCTTAAGATCATGAATAATTTCTAAATAACTTACAATATGCAACAAAACATCGACCTAATGCAACAACTTCTACGCACAATTAATCACATAATATTTAAAAACTCAATCACATTATAACGAACAGGAGCAATCCTAAATTTATGAGACGATTTTCAACTCATTCACACTTTTTATCATACAGATAGACAGCAAATACCTGAAGACATTAAATTATTTCTAAATAACTTTCAATATGCAACAAAAAAATAACCTAATGCAACAGTTTCACCACTCAATTAATCACCGAATATTTAAGAAAACAAGCACATTATACACGAATAGGAACAACCCTACATTTATGCAACGCTTTTTACCCTAAAACTCACAATCTATGTTCGCGACTTTTTGAAATAGAACGCAAAAATAAAACACATTACTTTCGAAACTGAAGCCCAGACACTGTACTCACCTTCTTCAAATTCCATCAGCGTAGCTTTCCGTCGCTTCGCCATTAATTGTTCAGAAGAGAGTAGGGTTTACGGTCGGCTTTCTTCGTCGTTCAAAGAGAGGTAGGAGTTTCAGAGGAAAAGTGAAGTTTGAGATTTTGGAGAGTGACGTGTTTTAAAAAAAAAATTCATTTAGACACTAATGCCCCTCATCTAATTCTGAATGCAATAATTAAAATAATTTGATGAATTGATCCGAGCCGTCGATTTGAAATATCTGAACAGTATTAGATTGGTTTCTAGTTTTCACATGACAATTAGTTTTCCATAGAGTGCAACCCTATATATATATAGGGATGCGTGATCCGCCCTCACTTTAGAGGTGAGGGTAGGGAGCAATAATAATCGATTGAGTAATTGAGTCGAACCACAAGGAATGCAAGGACGCTCAAGTTTCAAGTAGTAACCTAGCTACTAAACCTACTATCCAAGCTACAATATATCATGTTTTTATTTTTTTGATTGAGTAAAAACAATTGAAAAGTAATTAACAAAGCTCAAACTTAACTAAGCAAGTAACAAGTGGCAAATGATATAAAATCGATAAGAGAAAGTATGGTTCCAAATATAATCCAATAATCACTAAAAGCCTAGGTTTATGGATTTGCATGGATTAGCCATTTTAATCTAATTCATATGGGAGTTCTATATATAGTAAACATCAATTCTTCTCTCGAAGCAATCAATATTAGTGGATTAACCTATGACATCTATCTCCGCTAGGTCTCAAGATGCATAAATTAACTCCAAATAGCTCAATTAATTACACTACAAAAAAAAGTGTCTGTTGTGACAACTTTCTTAGTGACAATCATAATATCGTCACAAGAATCACATATATTGTGACAATAATTTTTATCGTCACAATACAATATAACTGTGATAAAATTTATTGTTGTCGGAATTTTTTGTCACTATATATCAGTGAAGCTAGTTTGGTTGTCAGTACAACTACGTGTATTGTGACAATAATTTCAGTTGTCACAAGTGAATAAAGTAACGACAGATTTTGATATTGTCACAATATACTGTCACTGTATGTTAGTGACAAGTCTATTTTTCGTTACTACAACTATGTAAATAGTGACTAATTTTTATTTTGTCACAGAAAAATTATACAATTGACAAATTAAATAGTTGTCACTAATTATCGTCACTATATATTTGCAACAACAATATAATTGTCACTATATGCGTAACATATTGTGACAATATTTTTTCTCGTCTCAGTAAAATGAAGCAGTGACAAACTATATTGTTGTAAATAATTATTGTCGCTATATGTGAGTGACAATTCTACGTGTATCACTGTAAATATAAAAGCTAGGGACAATATTTTATGTCGTCACTAAAAGTTATTATAGTGACTCATGTTATTGTCGTCAATAATTTTTGTCACTACATGTTAGTGACAATCGTATGTTTGTCACCATAAATGTATAGTATAATGACAATATTTTATTTCGTAACAGAAAAATATTATAGCGAAAAAATTTACTGATGTCACATATGACAGGTACAATTATTGCGATACCTCAATAAAATGTCATAATTTTACTACACATTTAAAATAGCGTTGCATTCGATGTTGTATATTTACACCATCTAAATATTATGTCACAGTTTTATAACACAAATGCAATATCTATATTTATGTCTCTGAATTGTGAAAATTTGTTTGTGACATCTAAATAAAATAAAATAATTTTATTGACATAGTATTTAGATTATTGTTATTGTCGTATTATTTTAAGAAATTTATTAGTTTATTGACTATCAATTTCAAGAGGTCTTACTATACATATTGTTGGGAACCCTTTGAAACTTAGTTTTGATAATGTTATTAGAAACCACACTTAGATATAAGTTCTTAATTGGAACAGGCTGATCTCCGTGTTCAGGATCAGTCAAGCCTAACCGGACAGGTTGCTATGTAAAGGTCAAGGTTGGTAGTGCAACCTTGTACCTAGTCTACTCAAACCTGTCATACTGTTCCATTTAGGTAACCTGTCTATGTAACCTGCTCTTACAATACTCGAAGATTTCACGCGAAGGTTACAGAAAACCGAAGACAGTTCGAGGTATAGGAAGCTCAACCTGTGAAGGCCAACCTGAGCTATGGTTATGAAACCTGCTCTCACTCAACGACAAGAATTGTGTCAGTGTACGGAATCTGCAAATCCTGACACACTTCCAACGGCTCTATTTCAAATGCTTCTCTATAAATACCTAAACTCATTCCATATTGAAGCACGGGAAAATCAACACTCAAGCTAAAACGCTGCAAAAATCTCAAGCTGAAAATTATTCAAATCAACACTCGAAATTACTAGAGTTTTCCCAAGTGTTGATCATTGTAGATTTCTGATCTATCTGGAATCAGTCTTACTAGAACACATCACACACACTATCACTACCATCAAAGTTGAAATACTAGTGTAGTTGATTGAGTTGTATTCCTTACGTCGATAGCTATTTACAGCTTTCAAGTTTGGATAGTAGCACTAGTCATTTAGTGTTAGTAAGTCTGTATGCAAGATTGTATGTAAGTTAGAAGAGACACGACTCTAGAAACGTGCTAGATTCAGTCTAGAAGAAAGACTTGAATTTGGACTGGACCTCCACCAGTGTTAAAAGGAGCGAAAAATCTCAAGTTAAGGGATTACAGATTCGACGGGATCTGGCGTGGACGTAGGAGCTGTTTACTCCGAACCACGATAAAAACTCCTCGTGTTTCTCTGTTTATTTTATCTCTTTTCACACAATTTGCATGCTTACAACCTGCACTATTGTAACCTGTCTTGCATGTGCACTGTCTTTGAAAACTGTCTTTGTAAACTGTCTTTGAAAACTGTTAGCCACTTTCACAGTTTGCATGAACACTTGTCTGAACTAAAGTTTTCTTTGAAAACTGTTAGCCAACCTTTCCACCAAACTTCCGCACGCAGGTTAGTTTTGCAAGCTCAGCAGTTTACTGTCTGAGCTGAAAAAACTAAACTGCTCTGATAAACTGGAGTGACGACTCAGTTAGATCAAATCGTTTTGAAAAGTCAAAACTGTTGGCTAATTGGTGTATTCCCCCCCATACACCAATAACTACTTATTGGGACCTACAGATATGAAATAATTAAATATGAAATTTAAGATTGCACCAAAAAAGACTCGAACCCGAAACATTTGGCCCCAGACATTAATATATATATATATATATATATAGAAATCATAAAATCTAAAATATAAATAAAAATTAAAGTTCAATTTGTTTTATTTGTCATTTTTGAAGTTAAAAATAAAATAAAATAAATTGAGCTTTGATTTTTTAGATTTTATGATTTCTATATTAATTTATAAGGTACTAGAATATAAAACAAAAAAATCGAACAAAGTAATACCAAAGTGATAAAATGACGAAGGTGCCCACGGAGTTGACCACCGTGGAAGGAGTAGCAGCATATCATCTCCCCGAGTCTAAACACACGACATACTACATAAATATATGTATTTTGTGTGCGTGTGTTGGTCTCACGACATGATGTTAATGTCCGAGGCCAAATGTCTCGGGTTGAGTCTTCTGTGGTGCAGTGTTAAATTTCATATTTAATTATTTCAATATATATATATATAGTACTCCCTCCACGGTGGTCAACTCCGTGGGCACCTTCGTCATTTTATCATTTTGGTATTACTTTGTTCGATTTTTCAATTGTTTTATATTCTAGTAACTTATAAATTAATATAGAAATCATAAAATCTAAAAAATCAAAGCTCGATTTATTTTATTTTATTTTTAACTTCAAAAAATGACTAATAAAACAAATCGAACTTTAATTTTTATTTATTTTTTAGATTTTATGATTTCTATATTAATTTATAAGGTACTAGTATATAAACAATTGAAAAAATCGAACAATGTAATACCAAAGTGTAAAATAACGAAGATGCCCACGGAGTTGACCACCGTGGAGGGAGTAGCACATCACCCCTCTTTAGGCTCGTATGTTATGAATATTATATATACAATTTAAGTTTTTTACAATTTAATAATAATAATAATAATAATAATAATAATAATAATAATAATAATGTTTATTTCAACAAAATAAAAGTAAATCCAACCTCATGAACGTTACTTGGGCCTTTAAAAAAAATAAGTGTTCAAAAGAAAAAAGGAGAAGAATAAAGCCCTAAACTTAGTCGGCACTTCCCCTTGTTCATTCTATGATTAAAATAAACTTTCATTTGTCGGCGCTTCACCATTGTTCATTGTGTGGTAAAAATGAGAAATATAAAAGAAAAGCTAGCCACACGAATTTTGTATGTGCTAATATTATTTGGATTGCTTGAATCATATTTGTTCTCCTATTCGTCATTGCGCTCCAGATTTTAGAGGGTAAGTTGGATTATTGGAACTCAATTATTCGGATTTTTATGTTGAATATTTCTCCAATGTTGCATATAATAAAATACATAAGTATAATTATGAATAGATCATGTTGCAATTAAAGGTTACCTATTTGTATTATGTGTTTGATTGCATTGCTATGGTAGGGATTTTGTATATATTCTATTGTAATTATAATATGCATTGGAGTAGTAGGAGCTCGGAATCATAAACAACAATGGAAGAACAAAAATATAAAAATAACCTAAAGGAGTTCTCTTGTATAAAAATATACCTCATACAATTTGATAACTTAATTTGAATTAGCTATATAGACATGATGTCTATTTTCACTTTGTGCAGCTATTGTAGACGACTTTGGTGGCAAAATTCTTGCGTATTTGATTATTGAGAATGGACAATACATGTTTTCGATAAAGTAAAGAATGATCGTGTTGGATAATTTTTGAAAGTGAGGCTTTTCAGGTAATAGTGTTTTGCAATTTTCTAATTATAATATTTGGCTTGTGATGTTGAGTAGAAGGCTTGAGCATGTATTTGTACTAAATTTATTAAATGTATCAACTTATCTGATTGATGAAAGCTAATAGATAAATAAAAATGATTATGTTTCTTATTGGATTATGTTCTTGTTTGTTGATTTAAAAATTTACATGATCACATTGTGAACAAATTTATGGCTTTATCGATTGATGATGAAACTAATCGATACTTATATACTATCTTCTGCAATTTATGTGATCATGTTTTTTCTTGTACTATCTTCTGTAATGGATATGATAATTGGTATGACTTGCTGATTTTGAAATTTATGTGATCACATATATGACAATATTGGTTGTTGAAACTAATACGTTAATAAAAGTGATCAAATTTTTTCTTATACGTTTTTGGTGTACATGCGTATTATTATAAGTTAATTCAAAAATAAGTATGATCATATTTTTTTATTTATTTTGTGTGTGGTTTAGTAATGTGTGTTTATTTTTATTTTTTTTATTAGAAAATAGAGATAAGCTAAAAATGAGACATTCATGTGGAACAAAGTCCACTACTCAAGTTTGCTACAGAGAGGTACTTGGATGATTCTATATATTTTTTAGTTAGAATAATATGAAATGCTTTAATCTTTTTAATTCTTTAAATTCTTAGCGCGATCCTAAAGCCGGAGAGGAGCCTACTCGTACAATCATCTGGAGATTGAATCGATATAGCAAGCAGAAGGAAAAAATGGATTGATGATGCTTCAAAAAAAGCTTATGTAAGTGCATGTGTTACTCATTGAGTTTTCAAAATATAAGCACTTTACAAATTGTATTAATTTTCAGGATAAACTTCTTAAGCTTCAAAGTGAACCGGTTGAGGATGGTCTAGATACTATGTCTAAAGATGAAGCTTTTGTAAAGAAAATTGGGGAAGAAAAATCTAGCCGATTACGTGGATGTGGAGATGGCTGCTCAAGCTTTTGAGAGTTCAACTCCCAAATCTCATTCAAAATAGTGAGACTCTGAATTGAGGTGATAAATGTGCAGTTCAAGAGTAGATTTCAATAGTGAAACTAGTTTTAAATTGAGCAGACTCTTAATATCGTATTACACGTGTTGATGAATTTAGATTATTTTGTAGAAATTTCATTTATTGAATGAATTGTGTTAAATATTTAATTTAGTATTGCATTTTCATTATTATATTTTTGTATATTGGACGAATGAGGAAATATCAATTTAATATGCATAATATTAAATATTTAAAAAATAATATTGTGATATTAGTGATAAATTAATCTTCAATATTGCATTAGAATTGTGACAATTTTTAAATAATATTTGTTGCTAAATGATCAACTAATTGTGATAAAATTTATAGTGAAAATATTTATGTCACTACAATTTATTATTGTAGTGACAAGTTAGTTAGCTTTATCGATGATATACATTTGTCACTAAAATAAATTTTTTTTACCAACAACAATTATAGTGATAACACTCACGTGTGACTAAACGATGAATACTTTAGTGACAATAAACACATGCGACTATAAAGTGTTTCTATTGTGACGAATAATTTGCGTGACTAAAAATACAAACATGTAGTGACAAAAATCATATGTGGCTAAAAACATCGACTACAGTGACAATAATTATGTGTCACAATAAATAATAAAATATTGTGATAACACATTTATGTCACAAAAATAATGACTCTAGTGACAAGATCGCACGTCACTATAATCCCATGTGTTGTGACGATATTTACTCGTCGTCACTATAACTTATAGTGTCGGCACATATAGCTGCAACTCGACGACAACAATAAAAGTCGTCACTGAGTACGTTTAGTGACGATTTTGGCACTTATAGTGATGAAAACCGTCGCCACTAAATATAGTTTGTCACTGCTTCATATATAGCCTACTAAGCATTTAACCAAACACCTTGTATGCACTCTATGATGGCCAATCACTCATGCAATAAAATCAAGTCCCAAATCACAAGACATATGAATTAGAAGGTAAATCCAACAACAAAATCCAAAAACCTAATTTTCTAGATCATATCTTCATATATTGGAACCAAAAGGAAATTAGCTAGACATAATTAAAGGAAATGAACCATATAAAATAGAAGAAATCATGCTTAAAAGAAAGAGAATTTAATGAGGAAGAAGAAAATGGTCTTGAATTGCAAATCCACAAAGTATAGCTCCAACAATCTTCAAAATACTAAAAAGGAAAGAGGGAAAATATTCTAGGCTCTTGGGGAATTAAAAATATGAAAAAGATATCCAAATGGGGTGAATTTTGGGGTTAAATACATCACAAATCGAGTTTGGGTTGAATCGGGGTGAAACGGGACGAACCGGGACGAGTTTGGGCGAGCCGAACTCGCCCATTAGTGAAGAGGGGCGCTTGACCGGCGGTCTGGCAAACCGCCGGCCAGACCGCCGTCTATACTGCCAAAATTGGTGGTGAACTGGCTGTTTGATGTTGGTTCCCGGCGGTTTGACAAACCACCGGCCAACCCGCCGGTTTTCCTTCTCTTGCGCGATTTCACCGTTTTCGCTCGTTCTCTCTCGTCCGAACTCCGATTCTCGATCCGCTTTTTGCTATGACTTCCTAACGAGCTCCTCTTCATCATGGAATGATTAATTTAGCCAAGTAGGTTCTCCATTATTCCTGCAAAAAGCATAGAGAGACTCGAGAGAACGAGGAAAACATAAATAAAACCAAACTAGTGAAACCCTAACTATAGAACTTGAAATGCCACATTTTAAACACAAGTTTCACTCTAATAGAACTCGATTCTTCCTCGTTTCTGGCCCTCGGTCCTTAGCTACTTGAATGCTCTTTCAAATTCTTACCAAAAATGGATCGAAAACCGGGAAAAAATGAGAAAAATATAAAGTATGCTACAAGTTAAAAAATCCTAGCATTTCTAACCTTTAAGCACATGAATCGAGATGTAAACACACGCAAAACACACTTAACATGCACATAAAATACGTGTTAATCAATGCGTTATGGTGAAAATGAATTATTACGTAAAAACTGCAACCCATCATAAAATGTTACATTTTATGCACAAAAATGCATCATTTTATGCATAAAATGCATGAATTGCAGTTTTCACGTAATAATTAGTTTTCATATGATATGATATGTATATATATATATATATATATAATCATATATTTATTTAATTGGTACCGGTTCGGTTAACCGCCGGTTTTTTAGGTATAGAAACCGAAACCGAACCGTTAGACTCGGGTTTTGAAAATTAGAAATAAAACCGAACCATACGGTTCGGTTACCCATATTTTCGGATCGGGTTCGGTCTGGATAGTCGGTCAGTTCGGTTTTTCGGTTTCTTATGCTCAGCCCTAGTATTTTGTGCATATTCACTTCTATACAATTTTATCCTTATTCTAATTATTTATTCTAATGGTGATTTTAATATTCTAATGATTAATTGTATTGATAATATTAAGGGTATAATAGGCTAAATAAATTTTATAAACAAGACACTTTTTATAATAGTATAGATAAACCAATTATAGAATATTAAACCCTAATAACAAATTATTGATTATTTTCTTGAGATCATTACATACGTCTACAATTATATACTTACAAATTAAACCAAAACACGATATAATTGAAAAATGAAAAAAAAAAATCGTAGTGGGACTTTGAAAAGTGAGATAGAGGATCTCGAGTAAAATACAGTACATTAATAGAAATAAAACTCACGAAGCGCTTTTTTATATTAGAATTGGTTATTTATTTAAAATGGGAATTCTTATTTGATCCTCGGAGTTTAGACCATTATAGCACATTTCCCCTAAATAATCTAAAGTGGGTTGGTCATGTGGATCTGAACTTATAGAGTTGGACAAGATAATAGAATGTTTAATCCATGCTTAAACTTGTCAATAGTTGACTCTTATAGTAATTTTTCGTTTTTGTTTTTGATGTAATTAGATATTCATTATTCTACCTTGCAACATTTGAGCTAATAGTTCAAGTCTGGTACTCTCTCCATCTCACTTCAGTAATCATGCATATACTATATTGAGTTGTCCTCTTCAGTAGTTTTATTTCATAAAATGGAAAGAATTAACCCATTAAATAGACCAATAATCATCCCATCAACCACTCACCTCTCATCACACATCTCAATATAATTTAAATGGAAAAGTCTAAATTATCATAACTTGTTCGTTTGTTATCCGATTTTATGATTTTTATATCAAATTA
Source organism: Mentha longifolia (assembly GCA_001642375.2). Taxonomy (NCBI): domain Eukaryota; kingdom Viridiplantae; phylum Streptophyta; class Magnoliopsida; order Lamiales; family Lamiaceae; genus Mentha; species Mentha longifolia. The sequence goes on along the minus strand of CM038115.1, from coordinate 6,905,128 downwards.
AAGGTGTTGATGTGATATTTTATTTAAAATCAGACATCAATATGTTTTTATGCATATATGATGCTCTAGTTTTAAAATAAAATTTGCATTAATATATCAAACATTACACTTTATCTCTAAGTACACTTTCCTAAAATCTCGTACCGAAAAACAACAGTACTACTGAAATGGGATAGAAGGAATAACATTTTAATTGGCTCGCTATTTTTTATTGGGTTGTTTACTATTTTAAATGACTTAATTTTTTTGAGGAAATAATTATCGTTTCGATTTTTATTTTTCTTCTTTTAAATACCCGTCTTAAGAAAATAGAGTCAACATAAAATGAGATGGAGGGAGCAATTTCCAATCCTGTACACCACATGTTAGTTGAAATATAATCTACACGCATTGGATGAGGCAGTGGATGAGTACCATTTTGCATCACTTTCGCCCTCTTCACGTTTTTTATGAATGCACGTATTATTTGGAAAAGCATTTCAATTTATATATTTTTATTAGCATGAAACTTTTCCTTATCAATCATTCTTGGGGTGGTGAGATAGTGGATCATAGATTTTCACCAAAGTACATTCAAAAGAAAATCCAAGCTACGGCTAAAAGAGTTCATTAGGAAAGTAAAAATTAAAGAAATAAAAAGGACTGCTGACACGGTTGAATTAGATTATTTTCTTCCTAGTCTTTATTAATTGTATTCAGATCATTTACGGTCTAATGATATGACATCCTCTATTGCAATCTAAGATGATCGTTATATGTCCATGATGTTTTCAAAACTAGCAATAACTAATAAATTTATAACGAAAAGTGAGTGATTTTTTAAAAATATTGTGGACACGTAACAATCATCTAATAGTGCAATAGAGATTGTCACATCATTAGACAATACATTATCAGAATCCTTATTAATGCATGCCGTAAGATTCTACGTATATTCGGACACAGGGAGTATAAGTGTATAACTTTAAGATTTTAAAACTATTTTGGGTCTCAACACGAATTTGATAGACGTTCCAAAAAAGAAATTTCACACGAATATAGAGTAGTTAAGGAGCATAAAAAAAGGCTTGATAAATTGACCATAAAAATGCTTTCATTGACTAATATGACTACAGTAAAACCTCTCTATAGTCATATCCTTGGGACCACAAAAAAATATTCATAAATGGAGGTTATTCCTAAATAGAGTTATAAGGTTTTTTTTTTAAATGCATGTATATTATATAATGGTATAATTAGTAGATACATGTACATGTAATGTGTTGAACTTAATTAAACTAATTTACTCACGTAATATGAAAAGACAATACTCAAGAGTCACCCACCATAGATGCATGTACTTGCTTTTGATTGCTTTAATTTTTTTCATCTATAAATACTATGTATAATACATTTTTTTTTTATCAATTACATCAAATCAACATTTTCTTCACGCATATAATGACACCAAAAATAGAAAAGAGAACTCAAATGAGTAAAAAAATTCATGTGGAGATGTGCAAAATAAAAGAACTACATTCAGGTTAGAAGCAAAAAGATTTTGCCAAGTGGTTGGAGGATACTCATAATCTTAAGCTATCGCAATCAGCTTAATCTTAAGTATTTTAAATCAACTTAAATATATTGTAAAATTATATATATTATTATGATTTATTTCTAAATGGAGGTGTATTTCTTTATGTTGGGATTTGAAAAAATATGAATTATGACAATATAAAGTTTATTCCAAATTATAACTGGTCCCAAGTTGGGACCATAAATTTTTATTCCTAAAGAAAGTTTATTCCTTAATAGAGTATTCTTTTTGAAAGGTTTTACTGTATTATATTCTAGGTTACTTATGTATTTCCACTATTTTTCATAGGTTGCATGTGAACCGAGCGACAAAAAATCGTGCAATATCAAATCATAATATTCATATGCCAAACTTGCAAGCATGATGCAATAATTAATAATAAAAGTAATGAAAATATTTGTTAAAGTATTTCCTCATCAAATAAACACAATATTCCTCTATCCAAGAAGTACACTTTCACAAAAATACTAGTTAACTTTTATTATTCATTTAGTAATCTTAATTTTTTTCCATTCTCTCATGAATTCCTCCTAGTAAGGATACTTTATATGTGGTCACTAAACAAGAAAGGAACACAACTTGGTATATAGTGTGCTCCACTTTGGTCCTTATATATGCAAAGGTGATTAATTCCCCCTCTAGGTTGTGTCACTTCTATTCAATTAGGTCACATCATACTTGCATAACATATGTCCCATGCCCTTACATATTACTACTACTCATCCACATCATTGACATGACTATACCTTGGAGTGTATATTATGATGTATATATATAAGCACACAAAAACTGACCTCTTGTGTCCTCATGCAAATTTATGAGGGCTAGATTTGGAATTCTCATATAGTATGTACATATGAAATTATTTGGGACATAATATTTTGCCCTTGATCTTGTTATATAATTGAGGTTTTTTTTTTTTTTTTTTTTTTTTTTTTTTTTTTTTCTTCTTCTTCTTACTCTACCTTCAAAATAAAGTGCCAAAGGGGGGTAACTAGAAAAGTTTTATCATCAAAACTTATCAAATATCTTATCACTTTCATACTAGCAATGATGTTTGTAACTCCAATGTATAAACCACTACTCTTTGTGATCTCACAAATCTAAATTTGATTTTACTAAGCTAAAGTACTGATTGAAAATGTAGATAATTAAAAGAATTAATTTGTTGAAGGTAGTTTTACAAAAAAAAAAAAACCGCGTTAGAAAATTAGCATTATCCTCAAGAGGAAAACAAAAAGTTAATCCACAAAATGGTTGACAAATTAAAAGGTCTCACATACAACAAAAAAAAAAGTGATGTTCTAGGAAGTCTTAAATATTTAATCAGTTTTTTTAAACAATTTTTACATTTAATTTAAAAAGCGTGCCATGATAAAATAATACGTGAAATATAGTAGCAAATATACATTATCAAAGGGTTTAAAACTTTAAAATCATCAAGGTATTTGACTGATTTAGAGATATTTTGGGGTTAATTCAGGGGATTTACAAATTCATGGACTCAATTGCAATTTTCAAAAGTAAAATCTAGGGCAAACAAAATCTCCGAATCCTGCCCTAATTTTACATCCAGCACCATCTATTGCTTGGTAGGATATGACCTAGCTACTAGGCCCAAGCATCGAGCCCAATATAATTGGGCCCCGACAGTTAAGCTCGGCCAATACAGCTCGGCCCAACTAGAGCCCTATGCAGCTCGGCCTAATCAACTACAACATACTTCAAAGAGACTTCTACACCAAGGCAACTCCTACATCGACTACAATTCAAGCTCCAAGAGATTACATCGACTACAATTCAAGCTCCAAGAGATATAGAAGCTCGGTGTTCATCCAATAAAGGAGGAGATCAAGCCAAAGAGTCCTAATAAGAAAAGACTTGTAATCCTAGTCGGTATACATATGTAAATACCTATAAATAGGGGTTGAGAACAGATGGAAGGGGGAGGACAATCTTTGTACAAGCTATACGCATATTCCTAATAAAATCCATACACACTTTTGCTCCGTTGACGTAGATCTATCCCAATAGATCGAACCACGTAAATCTTTTGTGTCCCTTTTCGTGTTCATTAAATCTCAGTTTTCGTGTATTAATTACCTTGCAAAAATAAGTTCGATCATTGCTCTTTCACAACCGTCCGATTAATCTCCGATCGATCTGGACCCGTCATTGCTTAATCTCCTGCTCCATCGACTCTTTAGCCCTAAAATTTGTAGTAAAATTTCTCATTTCCCCTATATATCGAAATTTTTCATAAAATAATATTTATAAACTTTAATGGAGAACATAATCGATAAAAAAAAAATGATTGAATTTTTGGCTTATTCTCCAGTTTTGAGAGTATATATGGAGTTATTTATTTACTTGTAAAATTACATAGAACAAAATTGATGGAAAATGTACTATATTAGATATACACTACGAGTGATAGTGAGTTTTATTATAGTATTAAGATTTTTGACCAGAGCCTTTCATTCAAGACTTCGAGCCCACTATCTTTAAAGTAAAAACTTCATAATTTAGTTTATGTTTAGCGCATAGAGTAATGCTCCAATATCTACCAATATCTACCGTTGGCATGTTTAATGTGCCCACGGATGACGTGACATTAAAATATATAAGAAAGTTAATAAAAACCCTACCAAAAATAATTAAACCCTACTATAAAAAAACTAAACTCTAAAAGGAAAAATTGCAGACGTGACACTGTCACATTATTGGTGCACACATTTAGGGATGTCAATTGGGCCAACCCGAGCGGGTTCGGGTCAGCCCTGTCGGGTTTTGGATTATTCGGTTCGGGTTGAATTTTTTTCGGGCTAAAAAATTTCAAACCTAACCCTAAACTTCGGAGCTCGGGCTAGCCCGTCGGGCCAAGAAGTTGACAATTTTTTTTATAATCATAATTTTAATAAAAATAAATAATTCATGTTATATCTAACTTGCATAATATAATAAGTAGCTCAATGAGATGTGAAAATATTTTTCTTTAATGATTATATTAATCATTTTTTATTACGTGGTGAAATACAAAATAGAGAAAATATTATGATGAATACAACTTAACATAGAAAATTGTAATATTTTTCACAAAGCATTTGAATCAAGACATAAATTTTAATATTTGAAACAAAGTAATAAAAATCAACACTTAATTAATAAAAACTTTCGGGTCATCGGGCCAACCCGCCAAGCTGCCGGGCTAGCCTTATTGGGTTTCGGGCTATTCAATTCGGGTCATTCGGGTTATAAATATTTGACCCTAACCTGCTTTTAGCTCGGGTTACTCGGGCCAACCACCAGGTTTCGGGCTAAATTGCATCCTAGGCATATTAAATGTGCTCACCATGGGTAGGGAACATTTCTATTTCTATTAGCACATATACCGAGATGCAATATAATTTATTCGAAACATAAATACGATGATTTTTAATTGGGAAAGTACTCACTTAGATATTTTCTCTTCAGAATCACGTGGTCCCTTCAATTATTTTTTTAGGTATAAATTAGTCTTATAGTTGGCGATTATGGATTCCTGATATTTATACAACAAATAATTTGGCATCAATATTCTATTAATTATTTAAAGTAATGGATCTCTCAATAAAAGGAGGTTTTTGGTTTTTAGATAAGATATAATAAATATATCTTTTTTAATCGATTTAATTTATCGGTTACTTATTTGCTGCACCTCATAGGCTACTTTATCAACAAATGTAATTATATATAGTGAATATATATGTATTTGTCCAACAAAGTTTCTCTCTTATATATACGTGTGTTCTTGATATTAAGCAATAATAAATAAAAATTAGATAAACACGAATTAAAACGTGATAGAAAATTTAAGTCTAATTTTTCAACTATTGATAGCCTCGCGAAAGGCGGTCATGCACGTACCTATTAATTAAGCATTCTTTATTTCTTTTTGTATGTTTATTTTGAATTTTGACTCTACTTAAAAATATCCCGGCATTACAACCTTTTTTTTTTCAAACTAATAATAAATCAAATAATTAACGATTTATATGTAGATCATGACATGTCTAATTTTGCTTATTTTCGACTTTCTTGAGTTTTGGATATTTAGTTTAATAATTTGGTTTTATTTTCCGACAAATATATTCAATTGCTGTCAAAAACTTTATCAAGGCTCCACTATTCAATTTTATAGTTTTTGCTATTGCCTTTCTTTTTATGAAATTGAGACACTCGTTAATTATATAATGATATACTCCTACAATAATACTAATTAATATACATTTATACAGTTGCGGTGCTATTAAGTATCCATAAAAATGTTATACACAAATACTCCTATATTATATCCAAAATGTATTTTGTCATTTATTACAAGGAACTTAATTTATTAAAACCTAGAGGTTAATTTAAAATAATCATAATAAAGGGGTGGAGATTAAAATACTAGATTAAAGAAGTAAATTGCAGAAAAAAATTCCTTGAATATCACTTTTGTGTACATAAAAAATGGGAAAAGATAGGTTTAGTAGTAGAATTTAGTTTTACTCCTTAAAGTGAGGCAAGAGAGGGGTTTAATAGGTGGTCATTTATAGCAAACTATGATTATTACAAGAGAATAATATTCAATTGGACCACAAAATTAACTAAAAAATTGAAAAAGGGACACATGAATAGGTTAGTACAATATTGCATTAATGGTCCTTTGTATTTGTCAATATTAGATAGGTGGTCCCTAGCTTTTGTCTCAGAAAACATGGTCCATAACCTTAGCTCCCATCATATTTATGTTGATATTAAATAATGCAAATGTATTTGACCGATCCAAATATTAGTATAATTTGATTATTTAAAATCAAGCTTTCTATGGTATCTGATTTATGTAACAAATTGAAATTGAATTTCCTTGGCTTTATTATTAATATGAATATTGCAATTTGATCAATGAATTTCTCCATTAAAAAAAAAAACCATCATCATACTATCTAAAATTTTACTACTTCAAAGAGGTTCAATAATAGGTAAAAGGTTGTAATAGTAAAGAGCCGAGAAATAGAAAATCAAAAGCTACACATTATACACATACATATTCATATTCTTTTGAGAGAGAGAAGATGGCTATGGTTAGGGGGGGTAGTTAGGGGTTTCCATAAATAGAAAAATATTAATGGGGCCAAGTAGGTATTTTAATTGCCTTTATTTCCAAAAATAGGCTACCCTTTCTTCATCACCTGAGCTTTCACGTTTGAAGATGCCGCCCTCTACCTCTACTCTGCCCAAGGGACCATCATCTCCTCTCTCTCTCTACTTTTTAATTACTCCTTCCCTATTTTTTTAGTGTTCCGGTCAACAAATCGCAAATTATAAGGAAATGTGTAAATTTATATTTTAAACTCATTTATTATTCTCTTTTTCTGCATACCACCTAATATATAACATTAATTATAGGGGTAAAATTGGAAAACTATAGTTATTATGTTATAAAATTGCGAAATGGGACACTTAAAAATAAACTACAAAAATAATAACTAGGATACTTAAAAAAAATGGAGGGAGTAACTTTGATATTAATTACACCATCATTACCTTATTTATCTTCTTCATCTAAATCACTTTACACACCCTATGAATTACTCTTATTTCATCAATGCGCATTTATTGTATTAAACTAGCTCATAAGATAATTATTTTTATTAGATAAACAATCTAGATTGACAGTTTCACCCTCGTAATTTGAATTATCAAAACAACTGTCATTTTTATACGGAATATACATTAAGGGGTTATTTAACTCTAAATCTATAATTTTTTCTCATTTTTTTTCGGGCACACTTGGGTCAGCCCGGCCGTACGGTGAGTGACTTCAAAAGATTGACACTTTTATTCGTGTAGATTAACATTTTTCTGCATAAAGATTGACACTTTTATTCGTTAAATAATTAAGTTAAAGATTGACACTTTTATTCGTGTAGATTATCACTTTTCTGTATAAAGATTGACACTTTGGCCCGAACACACTATGAGGCCGGCTTCACCTAAGTTTTTGCCTTTTTTTTCCATAAATTATGAAATTTGATTCTAAATACACAAACTATCAAGTTTTTTTTTTTTTGTTTTTATTCAAAATCGATTTCAGGAATGTAACATTATTTCAATTTTTTTTATTAGTCCTAGTATATAACTTCATGAACCCTAACTAATATTTCAATCACGATAAGAGCATCTCCAGTGCAACATCGGAGGAGGGGCTCTCTCCAACAACGAGCCCGCGCACATGCTCTCTCTGTGTTGGAGAGCCCTTTGAGTTTGGGCTAGCAAGAGTGAGCCGGACAATGGCAATTATGTAATTTTTTAAATCATTTGCTTCTTTTTTTTTTTGTTTTCTTTGACTCTTTGCACTAGTATTTTTTTTTTCTTTTCATATACATTTTGCACAATTTTTATGTTTGATTTTTTTGTGTATTTTAATTTAGTGGAATACTTCTGGCTTGGTTTCTCTTAACCAATGTTAATTGATCTAGTGACGATAGGGCCGGTCTCGTAAGATATTTGATTTTATTATATAGTAATTTTTTTTTAATAATAATAATAAGTGTTCCGTCAAAATTGTGAAGATGGTGAAGGATTAGATGGATTTGTGGGCTGCAGCTGCAAATAATAATAAGAGCTAAAGGCGAAAGCATTTCTCGGAACCAATGTCGTTCGTACCAAAAGGTTGCCCCCTTTAATTGTAATATATTAAAAAGTTAAGGGCCCCTTTGCAAATTATTTTTAATCTTATGAATTGGCCACTGGGTAAACATTTATGATTTCTTTGAAAACTGCATTTCTTACGGATATCTTAAAAACAATTCTTTCCATCCACTACCATATTTCTTTTCAACACAATTTGACAGCTATCTACATTAAAACTATGATTAATTCTCAAATAATAATAATAATAATAATAATAATAATAATAATAATAATATCCTTAACCTCTCCCAATCATACTCGATCAACATATATATACTATAAAATGAAAATTCTAAATTTTTCCAATGCTACGTACGCTCTCAATTATTTTCACATGTTCGGACAATGCATGTAAAATCTATTGGGCAATTGATATATAAATTAATTTAGTACGGTGAAATTAATGAGGGGTTTGTCAAAATTTATGATGATTCTTGAATGACGCCAAGGTTATGACTGTCACTCATTTTCTAGATTACGACCTCTCTCATCTTGTGTTTTTTTTAGGGCAACAATTCAAGCCAACACAATTTGAGTTTTTGGATCGTAAATTGGATTTTTAGGGTTTCTTTTTTGAAACCATGTAGTTTGAAATGGTGCCAATAGAGTAAACCAATAAACTATTTTTGGTGAAATGGCAACCGTACAATTAGGGGTGAGCATAGAAAACTGAAAAACCGAACCACCCGCTAAACCGAACCGAAACCGAACCGAAAATGTGGTTAACCGAACCAATGGTTACGGTTTAATTTTCTAATTTTAAAAAACCGAGTTAACGGTTCGGTTTTTGGTTTTCATATCGAAAAACCGATGGTTAACCAGACCGAACCGGTATATATTAATTAATTAGAATTATATTTATTAGATATATATCATATAAGTTATATTTAGTTATTTATTATCTTTTACGATTCTTAAACTATTTTCGATCAAAATATATTTTTTCTTCTAAATTATTACTCGTTTTCATCCCACAACACATGTCATTTTGTATATATATAGTCTATTGTTATATATATATATATATATATATATACGTATTTGTTATTTGAACTAAAATTTTATTTTCTTAACCAAGTGATTTATGTACTTTTCTAAATTGTATTTTATATTTATTCATCATTTATAATTTAAATTTTTTTCATAACATGAACTTTGAATATATATTTTGATTATGGTTAACCGTTGAATAATTGGTTAACCGAACCGATTTTTAGGTTAACCGTGCGAACGGTTTTTGGTTTTTATTTATCATTTTTTCAAGGTTAACCAAACCGCCTAAAAATCGCATGATCGGTTTTATTTATGCTAAACTGGCAGTTAACCGACCCGTGCTCACCCCTACGCTCAACAGCGGACATACTTAATTTGTCCACGTTCATGTGGCAGTGCCACGTTGTAATTTTCCCAGTTAGAGTTTAGTTTATTTCAGTAGGATTTGATTTTTTTATAAGATTTTTATCAACTTCTTTATTAATACGATTGTCACGTTTATTTCAATAGGATTTGATTTTTTTATAAGATTTTTATCAACTTCTTTATTAATACGATTGTCACGTTATTTGTGAGCACATTAATGGTGCATTGCTCATAATTTTTGTCCCTATCAAAAAAATATACTGTATAATTTTTGTCACTAAAATAAAAATAGTGGTTAATGTTTAAATAATTAAATAAATAAACAAAATGAGACTCGCTATGTTGATTCTCAGTCCGTGGGCCCAATGTATTTGGGCCGATTTGCTTACACTTTGGGCCGAGGGCTTCAACCCTGAAAAGATGCCTTTAATTACACTTTCTATGTGCAAATGTGCAATTTGCAGCTACAAATCGAAGTGACGGATTTAGATACTAACACTGATTTATCAACTACAATTATGAAATAGGAGGAATGTTTGTGGTAACGAATAACGTAACAATACTATAAATAAAAATGTTAATATTATTATATATCCTAAAAACCAAACAATATAAAGAAAATTAAATACTAAAAAAGATTGTCGAGGTGACATTAACACACCAGCTACCAGCTGGGCAGTGGGCAGGGAGGGGAGAGGGTATATGTATGAAATAGGTTTAAGAAATTATTGGCATTTAAAAAAGTTCGGGAATTGAAGGATTGTGGATGATGTGTTTAGAATTTGTTGTAGATGATGATGTATAGATGATGATGTGATTTGATTCTGAATTTCACCACCACCACCATTACAACTATTCTTTTCCAATTGGCACATTTCATCACTTCTGCTCCCCCCTTTACCTAAAGCTTCTTATTAATTCTCCACCATTATCTCTCATTTTTTATTTTTTTTTTGGAAAAGCTAAGGTCTCATCATTAATTAGATCTTTTTATAAGTACGGTTGACCACTGTTGGAAGGAGCTAGTTCCAATTTCCAAACTCATAATATCTCATACTACTATTACTTAGTATACTTTTATTAAGACCCGAGAGAGAATATTAACAGCAGAAATTCTTGCAACTTCCAATCGTCTGAATATTACTGTAACTGTGTTGTATTATTATTCAACTTTTGTTGTTTATAAATGAATTTCTTAGATGACTATAAAAAAAAAAACAAACAAACCCACACCCCTCTCTTTCTCCATACCCTTCTTCTTCTTCTTCTAATTCAAGTCTTCTTCAATGGAAGTGCAGCGCACTACTGCAACTTCCTTTGCCATCCTCCAACACCGGGCCCACATCCCTCCCCAGTTCATATGGCCCGACCACGAGAAGCCCTGCCCGGACCCCCCACCCCCACTCCACGTGCCCCCAGTCGACCTCTCCGGCGACGTCTCCGCCGCCGCCTCCCTCATCGACGCCGCCTGCCGCCACCACGGCTTCTTCCTCGTCGTCAACCACGGCGTCGACGCCGACCTCATCTCCCAAGCCCACCACGCCGTCGACTTCTTCTTCGGGATGCCGCTGCCGGAGAAGGAGAAGGCCCTGCGCAAGCCGGGCGACCACTGCGGCTACGCCAGCAGCTTCACCAACAGGTTCTCCTCCAAGCTCCCATGGAAGGAAACGCTGTCGTTCCGCCACAGCGCCGCCGACCCCCACATCATCCCGGCCTACTTCTCCCGCACAATGGGGGATAGCGAAGACTACGCCGCCTTCGCGAAAGTGTGCGAGAGGTACTGCGAGGCCATGAGCGGTCTGAGCCTGAAGGTGATGGAGCTTCTGGGAATAAGCCTCGGAGTGGGAGGAGACTATTTCAGAGAATTCTTCGAAGAAAATGAGTCCATAATGAGATACAACTATTACCCGCCATGCCAGGAGCCGGAGTCAGCGCTAGGGACGGGGCCCCACTGCGACCCGACGTCGCTAACCATACTGCACCAGGACGAAGTGGGAGGGCTGGAGGTGTTCGTTGATGATAAATGGCGTTCCATCACTCCCAACCCACACGCCTTTGTCGTCAACGTAGGCGACACCTTCATGGTAATTATATTTAATTTTATACTACTATTTATTTATTTGTAATAATATTAATTGCATTTGCATGGATGGTTGTGGAATTGAAGAAGATGATGACGTAATGGATGATGTGTGCATGTGCAGGCGCTGTCGAATGGGATATACAAGGGTTGCTTGCATAGGGCGGTGGTGAACAGTAGGGCGGCGCGCAAATCTCTCGCCTTCTTCCTCTGTCCGAAATTCGACAAGGTGGTGGCCCCGCCGGAGCAGCTTCTGTCGCCGGCGAAACCGAGGCTGTACCCGGACTTCACCTGGCCGGCGCTGCTGGAGTTCACGCAGAAGCACTACCGCTCCGACATGAATACTCTCGACGCTTTCGTTGCTTGGAACAACTCTTGATTAGTTTAATCCCGCACCCACACCCAGAGAAGAGAGATATATATGATCCAAATTATAACACTACCGCCCAACAGCGATGGAAAATTATGTGGTACGTAGAACTAGGTGTTTCCGCAGCTGTTGTTCTCGAACGGCGACGGAAGGCGGTCGTTGTGGTAGGTCTCCTAGCAGTTTCGATCGGCGACGGAACGGCGACAAATTTTCAATTAGGTTTCCCTTTAATTTTGGTTGAATACTGTACTGAAATGTACGAATGAAGATTATTATTATGGTCTATATATGCATCTTTTCTTTTCTATTCACTCTGTCTTTATTAGTATGCTTTTTTCTTTTTAAAAAAAAAAAAAATCTTTTTCCAATCATTAATTAACATTTTCTCAAGTTCGATAGGGTGTGCTCTTTTACTAATAAAAGTTTTAAAACTTTTTATTAATTATGTATGGTTGAATTTGTACTTCCAACCTTTTCACACTAGAATTATTGACTTTACTATATACTGGTTGTAAGTTTAGTCTGAAATTCAGGGGTTGACCGGAAAATATATTTGGTCGCCGTATAATTTTGATGATTAATCATGTCTTCATTTAAAGTAGTTGTACGGAATAATATTGTGGTATATGTCTACACGAAATTTGTACTCAATATATATTTTATATACCCCAATTCTTAATATAAGAATTGGTGATAATGGTACAAAATAAGAATTACGTATCATTAAGAAAATGTATATAATTCTTACATGTAAAGAGTGACGTATTCTGCAAATTGAGGTAGAATCGGATATTTCTATTTACCACAATTAATCGATTGTCTTAGATGAGAGAGCATGATTGATTTGTTTGTAAAAAAAAATGGTTTTAAAAAATATACTACTATATTAACATTTCTTCGTCAAACTTTCTAGCCTGACAGGCTAGCTTGAAAACCGAATTAATGTTTGAAATTACAGTTGAAAATTTCTAATAGAAAAACAATTTAGCCCGGTTCAACCCGAATCGGAAAATCTCGACAACATGATAGGGGCAGATTGCCCGAAACCAAGCAAGTCGGTCTGACATCTCTAACTATACATGCAAGCGATACTTTGACTTTACAATTATTTTGATGCATTATGCTTCTCAACGAATATGGATGAACTCTTCACGAAAAAGTTCCTTGATAAAAGTAGAATTGATTGACATACATAAATCGATATTGTTCTTGATGTTTCTCTAGCAAGATTATTGAGAAGACATAACTCCCTTTTAAGAGAATCCAATAAGTAAATTAAAGTAGTATTATTCTCTTCAAGTTGAAGCACTCTCCCATATCAAATCAATAAGAATTAGACACCATACATATAACTTGTCTCTTAAAGTAGGCATCTACGCAATAGAAAATCCAATATTAATTGATGCTACCAACATATTCCCAGATTGGAAAGAAATGAGTAGAAGACATTGCAAAATTCAAATTTGACCTGCCGGAAAAAAAAAGAAAAAAAGAAGAGAGATAGAGATCGAGAGAGGTATATTATATTCTCCTCTATTTATTTATTTTTTTTGCTCTTTTTTTTTAATGATTGAATAGTGTCAAAATGTATGTTCTGAAAATAGTAACTATAAAGTGCCACTTAATTATGCGTTGTTACACATTATATAGTTTAGCTTTGGTGCAAGTATATTTTATTTACAAAAATTATATATTTATTAGGAGGCTTTTTCAAGAATTTCTAAAAAAAAGGAGAAACTTGAAGAAACATTGCCTAATTTGAATGGATGTTTAGAGGTTTGCATCAAATACGACATAAATAACAAGATGACAAAAGAAAAACGTTCATATAATTTCAATAAATTATTTTATTATGAAAATATATTTTAGTAAAATAAAAGGAGCAGTAAATGAATATATACAACTTACCAAAAAATAAAAATAAAAAAAATAAAGGAGCAACTGAATTTAAAGATTGATGCTTTTTTAGTTTGAGAATGGGGTCAAGGAAAAGAACATAATGAGTCATAAACTATACATATTATCATTAGGAGAAGGAATAATCTGTCAAAACAACATTAGGGGCCGTTTGTTTCGGGGTAATCAGGAAAGGGAAAGGGAATCAGTAGCTCTGATTCCCTTTGTTTATGTTTGGTTACACTTTTTAATCATTCCCTTTCCCCTCTCTAAGGGAATGGATTACCCCCTTTTCCCTCTTTCTCATTCCCTCATATTTTCCAAGGAATGAGATTCCCTTTCCCCTTATTGCTCTCTCTAAAAAAATTATACTCCAAAAACACCAATAATAATAATAATAATAATAATAATAATAATAATAATTATTATTATTATTATTTTAAAATAATATAATATTATACTACCTCCATCCCATTACATTAGTCCTCTTTGCTTTTTGATTGTTCGGCACGCTTTTCCACCGAAACCTAGTACGAGTTTTAAAATATAATTTTGACGTATTCATTTTTTCACGGGGTACTATGAGTGGGGATGGAGGTAGTATTATATTATACAGTATTATTTAAATAGTGATAATTCATGCAAACATATATAATGTTACTTATATTATAATATTAAATCAATATATTATATACATAATAATATTTATATTATATTTATTTAAATTTGAAATTAATATATATATATATATAATAATAATAATAATAATAATAATAATAATACTATAATATTAAATTATTTAAATAATAATAATTCATGCAAACATATATCGTGTTACTTATATTATATAATATTAAATCAATATATAATAATAATAATAATAATAAATTAGTATATTATTATAAAATAATATTATATTATATTATTTAAATAATGATAATTCATGCAAACAAATATAATGTTACTTATATTATAATATTAAATCAATATATTATATACATAATATTTATATTATATTTATTTAAATTTGAAATCAATATATAATAATAACAATAATAACAATAATAATAATACTCTAATATTACATTATTTAAATAATAATAATTCATGCAAATATATATTGTGTTACTTATATTATATAATATTAAATCAATATATTATATACATAATATTTATATTATATGTATTTAAATTTGAGTTCAATATATAATAATAAGAATAATAATAATATATTATTTGAATAATAATAATTCATGCAAATATAATAGAATTTTGATTCCATTTCCTGTTCCAACCAAACGAAATGAAAAATAGGTAATCATTCTCATTCCATTTCTTTTCTTTCCCTTTGTTGATTCCTTTCCCTTTCCCTCCTCTAACCAAACGGCCCCTAATAATATATATACATTTAGTACCCTAATTGATCTCATAAGCCAATTGAATTTTACCCCGATGATTTCTAGATTTTGATAATCGATCGTATATTGGTCTTATTCTCATAGAATAAAGTGGTGGCTTAGTGTGCGAGAGGGAATCCTATGAGAATGAATAATAGTGCCACTATTTAATATACAAAAAAAAGAAAAAAAAAGAAAATGGTACCTAATAATAAACAAATAAAAAATATACAATAATTCCAAAGTCATTGAACAGAGAATCCATTTTACGGAGAGTAGTAGCAAATGTTACATTTATGATTGATTGATATATATGAATGATGTGCGACCAATAGTTGATCGAAACGTGCTATAATTCGAAAAACCTTCAAAGTAGTAGTAATTATTACCTAAAATGTAAGTACAATAGTTGCAGCTATTGGATACAAATGTACTTTATAACTTCACGTACTTATAAGGTTATAGTATTATACCACAAATAATCGCAACTCAATTGATAATACATTTATACGATGAAGCACAACGCAGTTGGTAAGACATTTCTCCTTTAATTAAGAAGTCGAGGGTTTGAGTCACTTCGAGTGTGTGTGTATATATGAGTGTATTGTATTTGTCTGATAAAATAAAATAAATAAATAATTATAATACATTTCCCATCCAATCAAAAGATCAGAAATTCGAGTTAATATCCTGTAAAAAAAAGTTATACTCTAAAAATTCACTAATTACAAAATATTAAAATCAGTGTGGCCAACATTAACCAAAATTGATTTTTTTACACATTGTGAGTTGAGTTTTTGTATGGATCGGAGATGCACAAGACGCACGTGAATCCGTTGGTCTATTATATCGATTCGTATTTTCAATTATAGTATATGTTTTATTTATTTTTGACAAAGTGATTTATAGCCCACTTTTTTCCATCGAGAAATTAATTAAACATCACATATAAAATTTTGTCAGCATCTTTGGCCAAACCACAAAAAAAGTGGTAAACTATTTTTTGTATAAAATCGCTATCGGTGTTTAAAAATAAAAAAAAATAAAAAAAAAATAAAAAAAAAAACCGATTCACTTTCCACCATGTTATTATCAATAGTGGAAAATACTTATAATGTTTTGCCATGGAGCCGATTTACCGCGCCGGAACAATATACAATATTGATGATTTTACAAGTGAATTATATTCATAGTCGTGCGAATTGTTTTCTTGTTTAATGTTTATTCCCGTTTACTTGAAGGCATGCCGGCTGTATTTCTCGTCGATTATTCAGAGATTAAGGATCGAGCTAAGGGTGGTCGCCGGCAAGAATCGAAATGGAAATAACTTTTGCGTCCGGTTCGGAATTGCTATCCTAATATGTTTCCGGCCCAATTCAATCGTTTTCCGTTTCAGCAGTTTAAATGTTTTAAGATTTATTTTACTTTACATGCATCGATCAATTTAAATTTTCAGTGTTTTATGAATTTATTATCAAATCAAGGATTATAAATCACATTTCTGTATTAATATAATTGCAATTATCATACACGTGACATGCACGATATTATATATATAGTCAAATACGAGGCAACATTTCGAATTTTACGATAAGAATTGAAATATTAGTTGGGTAAAGCTAAATTATTTTAGCATTAACTTTGTTATTAGATATTGCTAGTTGGATTATGTGAGGATTTTCATAACAACGTGACAATGAAAACTAGCTGTTTTATCCTTTTTCCCCCTTTATCTTTTATGGATTGATATTATGATAATAATAATATGCATTAGAAATCTTGGAATTTTCCGAATAAATGAAGGGTCATGTGATGAAATAGCCAAAAAATGATCTGTTAAAATTAATATATAGTAGTAAAATTTAGATTAATGATATATATATATATATACAATTGGTTTAAGGTAAGGGCAATGCGACGCGGCTTACTGTTTATTGTCTACATACTATGAAACATCGTTAAACCCTCAAATCCTCGAGTATTTGAAGAGGCAAACAAATATTTATTGTCTAAAATTAAACATTGGATCCAGGTATCTTGCGCTGGCTTTCATTATATGTTTATATTTTTTAGGCAATCCCCAAAACCCCTAACTTAGCCATTTTGGATAAGCAAAAAAATTAAAAATTAGCCACCAATAAACAAAATATATAATGTTAGCCATTATACGTTTTTACCCTTATGAATTGATTTATTTTGGAAAAAGAAAAAATAGAAGACCGAAGCCGTGCCACCTGCCCTGAGTCGCCGATTGCCCAGACGCCGCCTGCCCCAGCCGGAAATTGCTTATTTCACGACCACACGAACATTCGTGTCGGAGTCGAGCATTGTCACGACCACACAGGTTGAACTGTTAAGAGAAGGGATAAAGTGATGGGCCCAAACTGATTTTTTTATAAATATAGTATAACTTTAATTTTTTTTAAAAAAATAAGAGGGTGTAAGAGAATCTTTGTTATTTTGGGTCTTATTATGAATTTGGGGTACTTTCCGAAAAAACAAAATCACTCAAATATAGGGACGGAGGGAGTATCAATTAAGCTAAAAATAGGTACAAAAATAGGTTTTTGCCTGAAATAAGGACTTTGTACGGCTAAGTTGTTGATTTAACAAAATGTGCGGCACTTTTCCACCTGATGAATAATGAGCCTAGAAAATAAAAACGTGAAAAGTAATTGTGAGTCCATGCAACCAAAGCAAAAGATTCAGTAATCTCATGTCATTCTTCTCTAAGTTTCTAAGGAACACATATTCTCCAAGCATATAACTCAAGAGATTAATCTTTTGGTGGACAATATTAATTACTACAAGCGACTTTCTTCTCAAAATACTAGAAATAATAACATTAACATACTTACACTGAATTGAGTTACGGTTAACTGCAGATTCCTCCAAAACTAGCATTTTTTACCTTGATATCCGCAGTTTTTTTAGGCCAAACGGGAGTCGAGTTTAATTTTAGATAGCAGTCATGATGCATGATGCTCATAAATAGGTGGCAAGAAAGAAATTTGATGGCTAAAGGTCTATTCCTAACTATTAGTGACTTAGAAAACATGAAACAAAATGCCTTCAATATAACAGCATCACAACTCAGGAAAATGTAGTTTTAGTGTGGACATCATTCTTAGTTAATTATGCATCAATTGCCATTTATATTTATATAATCATATCCACTGAGTTAAAATAGTGCTATAAGAGATTGAGAGCAGACATAGGCTGAACGACCTGAAAATAATCGAGATAAAAAAAACTATATAATGGAAAGCAGAATCAGAACCTAGTTTGATAGCTTTTGAATGAAAATATAAACCATGAAGCAACCTCTTACCGCATCTCTCATCTGCATTTATTCAAAAATGCTCGTATAAGATGGATCCCAAAAAAAAACCTGAGGTTGAAAGTCTACAAAAAAGGGCACGATTTCAGATTCAAGATCCAAGAATATGAGCAGTTGAAGGGGAGAGAGAGAGAGATAGAACTAATGTAATGAAAGCATCATTCAAAGCTGATTTGATAATCCTAATCCTACAATATTTAGGGAAAACGATTAATGTATATAATTTTAAGGCGACATAACATTTTAACAGTAAGTAACTACAGCAATGCATAGGATCCATTAGATGCAGAATGCAATACTACGGAGAACTATCAATCACCTTATATTTGTATGGCCTTTTAGAACTAATAAACTACACTATTGCAGAAAAGTACAGGAGATTGAAGAAATATATGAAAAAAATAGAAAGATGTGAGATCTTGTGCTAGAAAGTCCCAGCCACGCCATGGCTGCAGATCACCGGTTGCTTGCAATTAGCATGCCATCCAGGTGCCCTGCCAAGATACGGGGTGGGCTATCTTGAATCCCGAAACACCAGTTCAAAATATACGAAGGAGGAAACGAGATTGGAAAAGAAAGAGAAAAAATATAATGTAAAATGAAAGTTGACAAAAAATGGCAGTAGCAATCTTGTACAACATATAGCTAGAATTGAGCAGCATCACTTACAGCCAAAAACCTTGAGAAGTATGTTTTGTACTTGAGAAATCAGAATTTGATAGACTTGAATAACCCTAAAACAAACATAAGATTAAAAAAAAAATATATATCAACTGCAATATGACAGACTGACAGTAGTAGCATAATAGGCAAGTTTTCGCAGTAAATTACTCAGTTCAGACCTCCTAAAGAAAATAATGAGCATAAATCATATTGTGAGAAATTAAGAAAATGTGTGCTGAGATCTTGAGGGAAAACTGCTCCAAGTTGTTGAAAAAAATGCCATATCAAGATAAGTAACATCATAATTCATTACTATATTGGACATTATAAAATATAAACTAGCTACCTCGATCTTGGTCCTCCAAAGGCTTCTTGCCAAGTACTCCCTCAAATATTTCTTCCACGTAAAAAGCAATCCAGTTTTCCTTAGGGTTGCTATTGGGGGAGTAAAATGTAATGGAAGAAAAATCACTTACAGTCAGGGCGAAGGAGCTGGACTCTGCATCAACTGCTACAAAGGCGAATCTTTATACGTTTTTCATCATCTGTCGCTTGTTCCCGTACGAACAAGAGAACCACTTAAATCAGCATCAGTGTTCACTAACACAGAGACATGAGATCTGTAAGCCTGTAAAGTTAATATAGATACGATCAAAGCTCCACTCTAAATCAACTAATTGAAAAATATTACAAGGAAAAAAAAAAAAGTTGTCTCGAAGGACATGGAAGGTATTAGCTCCTTATGGATCACCTAAGGTTGTCACTGAAGCTCCAAGACCCTATGAGATTCATTCTGCATGATGAACAATAATATTATCAGTATAACTGAGCTGCTATACAAATCTATCTTTTACATTTCTAACAAGTAACTACGAAATATTTGCACTACGAAGAGAAGTTAAGAAAAATGGACCTTGGAAATTCAGATTCAACAGCCAGAGGCAAGTCTAGAATCAGAAATTTGACAGCAAACTGCTCTTTTTCTCCCCCATGTTGCTGAAAAAAATACCATGCTTAGAAGAAATATGTAAACACTATTTGTATCTTGGACATGAAAAAAAGTATAGTAGCAAGTAATGAGTAAAAAATGAACGCGCATACCAACAACTCCTGGTAACCTGCAAAGTGTTGGTTATACCTTACCCTTGTTCCTCCAAGTATATATTAAGATAGATATCTTCTCTTCTATGGAAAGTTCAGCTGCAAAGATGAAATTTGTGCCATTAGAAATTCTGGAAAATGATTCAGAAAGGGAGGACTAATGGTTGCCATAATTAAGCAATAAACTACCTGCTTCCTTACAATTTTCACCATCTCACGAGGCAACTTTCTCTCAGCAACAAGCATAAGGATAATATCTACTATATAATCCTCTCAGCTCGTCATCTTTCACTATAAGTCTATCTTCTTCTATTCTTCTCAATCCAGCCTAATAAACTAGAAAAAGGAGAACTTAAACAAAAAATGTTATCAATTCAAGTCTACAAAATGAGTATTTACTATAGATATATTTGATGTGGACAATTTATTTTGATGCTCTATGGAAAATGTGAGCTATTAAATGTGAGTCACCTAAATCTTTATTGTCTCACGACTTGCATGAATAAATAGAAATGAGTAAAAGGGCAATCTATTCCCCCAACTGATGCGTTGCAAATAAGGTTACTGTTATCACATGGCAGCAAAATGTTTATGAAGGAAAATCAGACTTACAGTCAGGGCAAGGGAGCTGGACTTCCAAGCATCTCCCAAAAAAGGCGCTTCTTTATACCTTTTACATCATTTTTTCTTTTGCATGTTCCACACAAACAAGAGATCCCACTAAAATCAGCGTTCATTGTTCACTAACACTCACAGACATCTGCAGAGTTATAAAGCAAATATACAAAAGATCAAAGTATCAATGTAAACCAACTTACTGTAAAATATTACGTGAAAAAACTAGTGCGAAAGAACCTGAAAGGTATTAGCTCCATATGAAATCAAGTAACGATTGTCAATGGTATCTCAAAGTGCTCTTCAACACTAAATTTCGTTCACAATCACACAAATAACAACCACCTGCGACCATGATCTCATGTTATATTTCCATCTCTTTTCTATTAAGAGGTCAAGAAAGCTGAAGAGATACTTCAAAATGCAAAAAAGAAAACGGAAAAGAAAACAGGAGCTCAGATCTTCGGCCAAGAGAGTACCCCAGCAATGCCATGGCTGCAGATCTCACCGGTTGCTGGCAATTAGCATGCCATCCGGGTTGCCCCACCAAGATATGGGCTGGGCTTTCTCAATCGAGGCCCGACTGTGAGTGCACCGTCAAAACACCCATTCAAATAATTTATGTAGCTGACATTTCATGAACATGGAGTGATCGGCTAGTTATGTGAGGGCGTAAGGTCAACACTAGGAGCCCGAATAGTCCTACAACAAGCACTCAGTTTCCATCATAATCAGATCCGATGAGCATACAAAAGCCGATATACTACACTACACATTACAAACATATGAATCAGAAGAAAAATATAAATTATATAAGTGAGCAAAAATTATATTTATCAAGTTAAATAGCAGGTATGACAATAAGTTTCCATCAGAGATATACCTCAGAAAAGAGCTTACTGCAAAGTTGTTGAGTTAAAAAAAAAAAAAAAACGTAAGGCACGTTTCCACCAGATCAATAATAATATCTGTTTTACATGCCACCAAGATGATTGCGAATCCATCCTTCGAGGGGATCAACCACTCCACCTGTATGGCAAAGCACGAACAATTCCTCAGTCCATTGAATAATGCATGCAAACAAAGCAAAAGATTCAGTAATCTCATGTCATACTTCTCTAAATTTATTCTTCTTTTGTATATTCATCATTGCAAAAGATGTAATCTAATGTTTGAAACTTAATTCACACGAACCTACCTTGGAGGTCTTCTCGTAAGCTGCAAGAGAACCATAAGTGAAATCCCTTCTTTATGAACCACAAACTGAAGGAAACGAGCTGACAGGCCACAATTTATTCTGATTGTGTGATCCATTTCAAACAATCCACATCTACAAGAATCAAAGCACATTAGCAGTCACGAAACATATCATTCTTATGTTGACAATGCACGGATAGTTGAGAAGAATATTAATAAATGCTGACCTTGGTACTTACTTACTTGGACAAGATACTTTTGACCAATAATCTGGAATTCTCCCTGCTATATGCTTTCAGTGCTGGCCTTACTGAATACTGATGCTCTAATCTAGAGTCTATGATTTGCAGCATTTTTCTCTTGCTGTTAAGCTTTGGTCTTCCTTGATATATTTGGCATCTGCAGATAAGATTGGTTAGTGCTTCTATTAGAAAAAACAAGACACGTAAGAATCTTGTGAATGTAAGTCTACCAACTAGAACGAGTAATAGACCTATCCAAATTTCAAAGTGGCTCCAGTTAAAAACAGTGTTACAACCTTAGAGAGCCATGAAGAATTAGAGCTGATGATTCAGTTCATCAGCAACCATAACAACTGATGTCAAGGTTGGATGTTCGTTCATGAAGATTGATCCACCTACTAAACTGAGCCTCATTCTGCATTTTGGACAAAAGCATTATCAGTATAGCTGAGCTGCTATACAAATCTATCTTTTTCATTTGTCACAACTAGCTATTATCCACAGCATACATGACACCAGACTGACCAGAGACGTTTACACATCATTCATGCCTAAAGTCTCATCTTAAATAAAATCAACTGAACCCCATCACCAAGTTCTTCTCTTGAACAAGAGAATCCAGCTGCATAACATGCAAATAAAATGTCATGCCTTCATCTAACTTCCGGGACCACACCCATATCTAAGTCTGGCAACAAGCAAGGATTTCGAGAATTTTGAAACATAACATGCTGTATAGAACCAACAGCCACACTCAAAATTCTTTCAAAACAGTTTCCACCACGAAAAAACCCAGCCCCAAGAATTGATAAAATGCCTTGATGATTCACACGAGAAGTACAAAACTGAGACATTGTCATGAAAGAATGCACACCTTTCAACTCAATGGAGTAAACATAGTTCGCCTCCATGAAACCTTATAAAAAAAAAAGATAGATGGGAAATAAATAGAAAGCAGAATCATAAGAGCAAAAAAAAAAAGCCATTTTGAAAGATACAAAAGAAAAACAATACTTTTTCTTCAAAATGTAGCAGATATTACATGAAAAACCAGTGTAAATTTTTCAGTTTGCTCATATAATAATTACTGTAAATAGCCAGCTATATCAAACCTTAAACTTCAAGTAACCCCTCAAGAACGTCCAAAAGCAAATGTTCACTGTCCCCATTCTGATTATGGTTGGATCCATTTTTGCTACTAAAGTTTTTAGTTTTGATTCTAGGAATCCTTGGCTAAAACAGAAAAGAAGTTAACAATTTAGTGCAAATAAGGACTGCAAAATAATAAGACTACAACCATAAACAAGTGGAGGAAGTGCCAAAACTGCAATATGGTAAGTAAACTTGCAAGATATGATTTAATTTACACCTCAACAGAAAACCCTGCTCTCAAAATAGTGATGCCATGCTGGGAAAGAGATATACAAGGTGGAATGAATACACAAACACACACACCGGATATATGGAATGTAACAGCATTTTTCCGCAATTGTTTCAGCTATATCTACCTGTTAACCGAGAATAGTAGCAATACCAGTTGAATTAGCATCTTCCACACCGAAAGAGCATAGTGCTGCTCTCGTCACGCTTCTAGAAGGTCTCGGGCCATAGACTTGGAAACTCGGTACCGAGCTCATTCGATCGTATAGATAATTCGCTAGTTAATCCTGCAAATAACAAAAGAAACTTAGCAATCAATTGTTCTAATTTTAGGAATCATTTAGAAACACTCATAGCTCTCTAAAATCAGATCAATGAAGAAGAGTACAAGTTTAATTATCTATAGTCTCAACCAATGTAATAAGGAAACTGCCATGATGTGAAGTATGGCTCCATTTTGCTAAGAATTAATCATATATCTGCTAACAGTGCATAATAAAAATAATATGACAAAGATTAAAGATAAGAAATTTCAAACTTTTACCTCGTAGTCGTGAATCATTTGCATCCCAATGTCTGACAAATAATAGATTGCTGCCCCCATCCCACTGGCTTTAAATCTATCACATTGGAAAGTAATTTACATTGACAAAATCAGTGTCAGCCAGAAGAAAATAGGACATCCCACAATTGTGCATCAATGCCCAAAAGACCTGCAAACAAGTCAGATAATCACATGCAAATAGCAAAAGATTGAAAACTTTTGTATATTGGTCATTGCAAAAGATTGAGACTTACACCAAACAATCCTACACCTTGGAGGTCCTCTTGTAGGCTGCCCTTCTGTATGAAACACAAACTGATGGATATGACCTCCAGACAAGGCACCATTTTGCTACGATTGTTTGATCCATTTCCAACTATCCATGTCGACAAGAATCAAAATTAGCAGACATGAGTCATACAAGTCTTATGTTGACAACGCAGATTTTATTACGGAAGTTGAAGAGAATAGTCAGTTTGCCTTTACCTTGCAGAATTTTTATATTAAAAAGGACCCCAGATAAAGATAAATAAATAGTACACATTGTTTGTAATAACAATACCAACCTATGGCCATAAACTGTGACATCATTTTGTTTTTGAGAAAATAATGATAAAAAATATCCTATTTCTATAGTTTTTTTTTATCAAGACAAGAAGAGGGGATGAATTTTGCGAGACAGCAAGTATAAAAATATAATAAAGAAAAAGTAATATATAAAGCAGAACATATGTATATATATACATGTGTATATATATGTATCTAATACACAGATTAATGAAGTATATATAGAGGATTTCTTGTCTCATGAAATCACCATCCAGACAAATCCATGAATATATAAAACATAATACTGAGATTAGATTAAGAAAATACATAAGACCGATTTTTCTCTTTTGGATGAAACCACCATCGTTTCCAGAAAGGAAATTAAAGAGAAAAAAATGATCTTTAGAAAATAAAATATATAAACAAGAACTGCATATATATATACACAGATTAATGAAATATATATAATGGAATCCTTGTCTCATGAAATCACCATCCAGACGAATCCATAAATATATAAAACATAATACTGTGATTAGATTAGATTTAGGGAAATACATAAGAAACAAACTATAAGAAACAGCAAAGAAATATATATAGAACAGAAGACTCAAGAAGGATACAAAACAAAAGGAAAAATCCCCTTTTTTTCACAAAGTTAAATTTAGGAAAAACAAAGAAATAGATATGGCATTATCCTTCAGTAAATATATATAGGATAGGAGGAGGAAAAAGTTTTTTGATTTTTTTATCACAAAGGGGAAGAAATTTAGCACACTTACATGACTTCAGATTTCAGTAAAACCACAATAACCCAGAAAGATGAAAGAACCTAAGAGTTGTGTTTTTATTTTTGTTCTATTGATAGAGAAAGTAAGAGTTGGCAACTTGGGTGCATATCAAAATTCAGGTGCTGGAGCGGGAGGGCAGTCTAGACTAAGAAACATGCCTTTAAACCAACTCAGAAAAATGCAGATTCCAAAGGCCTAACACATTTTCAGCACCAAACGCAGTTGCGAATTGAGCAAATCGTGTTTGTAATTCTGTTTTCTCAACAAAGATTTAGTTATTTTTTAGGGAATTTTTTTTAGCAAAGTTTATATTTTATGAACATATAACTTATAAGTTCCCATGAAGATGGAAAGGACGTCACCTTATGGCAAGAAGCAACGATAAAATCATCATCAAGGCTCCTTACATCAACCACCATATGTGGAACACTTTGACAGGCATCTACAAGCAGTCCAGCTCCAATTTCTGCCTATCCATGTCTACAAAAATCAAAGCAACATTAGCTAACACGAACCATGTAAATCTTATGGTGACAATGCATATTTTAGAATGGAAGTTGCGAAGAATATAGCCTTTACCTTGCAGTTTTGAGCACCTGATACTTAGATACATGAACATAATACTTTTGACAATCAGGTGCAGCTTCTTTAAATCTTCGGAATCTAAACGTTGATAGAGTTAGCATCTGCGGACCCACTGTTTCAGCCAATCAAATAGATAGCCATAACATGTTCAAATACAAAGAAAAAAAAATGAAAACAGAATCCAAACATAAGATTGAAGGGAAAAAAAATTGAAGCATCAGTTTGTTCTTCTTTTGTATATAGGTCATTGCAAAAGACTGACTTACACCAAACAATCCTACACCTCAGAGGTCCTCTTGTAGGCTGCAAGAGTACCATAAGTACCGTCCCTTCTGTATGAAACACAAACTGATGGATAAAAGCTCCAGAGTCCAGACAAGGCACGATTTTGCTCCGATGTTTGATCCATTTCCGGTAATCCATGTCGACAAGAATCAAACTAGCAGACATGAGTCATACAAGTCTTATGTTGACAGTGCAGATTTCAAAAGGGAAGTTGAAGAGAAAAATAAATAGTACAGTACTAATTTTGTTTGCAAATCACAATACCAACCTATGACCATAAACTGTGACAACGTTTTGTTTTTGAGAAATTAATGTTAAACCAAAATCCTTTTTTTATAGTTCTTGATCAAGAAGAGGGGGTGAATTGTATGTATATAAATAAATATAATAAATAAATAAAAATATGTAAAGCAGAAGATGTATATATATGTATCTAATACACAGATTAATGAAGTATATGTAGAGGATTCCTTGTCTCATGAAATTACCATCCAGACGAATCCATAAATATATAAAACATAATACTGAGATTAGATTAAGAAAATACATAAGACCGAATTTTCTCTTTTTTTGATGAGACCACCATCGTTTCCGAAAAGGAAATTAAAGAGAAAAAAATGATCTTTAAAAAGAAGAATATATCTATAGATATGTGTGTGTATCTAATACACAGATTAACGAAGTATATATAAAGGATTCCTTGTCTCATGAAATCACCATCCAGACAAATCCATAAATATATAAAACATAATACTGTGATTAGATTCAAGGAAACATAAGATCAATTTTTCTCTTTTTGATGAAACCACCACCGTTTCCGAAAAAGAATTTAAAGAGAAAAAAAAAATTATCACATAAGGAAAAATACAATAATATTAATCCCATTTCAATGAATTTGCTTCCTTATATTAAACAGAAAAAAATAAATACAATATAGAGGATTCTGTAGAGAGGAAAATAAACTATAAGCAAAACAACAGAAATATACAAATACATAGAAATAGAACAGAAGATTCACGAAGTTCCATGTATAAAATCATCCTTGAGTAAATAGATATAGGAGGAGAAGGAAGTTTTTTGTGTAAAGGTGCACCAATTACAATATTCGACCTATAATTTGTGGATCATGATAAACACTGTAACTGAAAACATGGATAACAATTTTGAAACGAGAATTGAACATGTAAAGAGGTGCATCAACGGCAGTTATCCAAACTCATGAAAGACAAAAAGAACACAAACGACCAACACACTAAAATAGGAGAGGATATTACCAGGAAAGAGTTCCACGGCCACTACGTCTCCGTCATCCTCCCTCCGCCACTGGCTATGCCTCGAAATTCCCCCAATATCATCTCTAAACCATCACGCCAACTTTCTCCACCTTCTCCGTCGGAATCTCGTTGTTCTTCATCGCCTTCTCCACCGAACTCATCATCCGCCTCGGCCCTACCAACGCCGCGCTTGAACCCTAGCGGCGGCAGTTACCGGCGGCGAAGGAGCGCAGCATAACTGATTTGGCGACCAAGGGGTTTATGTTTCACACCGGTGGAGATAGAAGGCATGCAAAAGAGAAGAGTGATCTGGCCAATTTTGCGGGTTTTGACTTTGACTGTCTAGTGTAGTGCCTATATATATATATAATTACTAAAGCCAACAAGGAAAGGAAACACGCTTTAATTTGTTTCCACTGCGTCGGATTAAAGCTACAAGGAAATTACTGTAATTAATAAACGTCTTTTGAGATACCCACACCACAAGTAAAATTTATTTATCTGGGTTTTATAAGGAAACACGCTTAACAAACTGGATTTAACTGGTTTCAAAGATATTTATCACCTAAAATAAAATATTAACGTTACTCTCAAATCTAAAATAAATAGCGAATTGAGCCCAATATAACAAGCAAAAATATCTATCCCTTCAAACCCCAAATTAGCCCATCAACAAAAATTAAAACTATAACAATACCCGTTAATTGAAAAATATCAATAGTTTTAAATATTTTGAAATTCTATTATCCTTATTTAACACTTCTAATCTTGATTTCCGAAAATAATTCATGGCTATCCTTCACAATCTTTCTTCCGCTGAACATGAAATACCAGTACTACTTTTTAAAGTCACCAAAAATTATTGTGTCTAGTTCATTCCTACAATATACGTAATTACTTAATTTAAATATTATACTAGTATTACACTAAATTATTGTATCTTGTCATTTTTTCATATTCTTACACGTTACATACTGCACTTGCTGATTCTTTTGACACCATTTACAACTTGCAATTTTATTCTTCACCTTCGTAGATTCATAATCTAGTGAGAATTATATGTTCACTTAATGTTTAATCCTCTTATTATATTTCACATGAATACAAGCAGTATGCATAACCAGAGATGGTCTAAATTTATCTTGCAAGCATTCAACAAAACACGAAGATCAATTCGATGAATTTTGTTTGAAGCAACCAACTTCCTATAACGATGATGATTCGACGAAGAAGATGTTCGATACGTATCACTAGACGAGCAGCTGATCCGGAACCGGTGAAAGCAAAGGTCTATTCGTGAAGAAGGCATCCAGATTCCCACAAACAAGTTGGTACAATTCTCTAAACGTTTCCTCAGTGAAGACAGCAGCATGAGGCGAGAGCACAACGTTGTCCAGTTCAAGAAGCTCTTTTGTCACACGAGGCTCGTTCTCAAAAACATCGAGCCCAGCAGCAGAAATCTCTCCTCGTTGCAGACAAGAAACCAACTCCTTCTCATCAACCACAGCACCACGCGAAATATTCACAATAATTCCATCCTTCCCTAGTGCCAGCATAACCTCACGATTGATCATGTGATGAGTTTCCTCAGTTAAGGCGCAGCAGAGTACGAGCACATCAGAATTTGATGCCAACTCGTAGATATCTGGATACGATGTGTACGAAACGAAGGGCTTCTTGTTCTTCGAGTAATAGGATATAGCACAGCCAAATGCTTCAAGCCTCTTTGCTACCTCGAGCCCAATGCTTCCTAATCCCACGATTCCTATTCGTTTAGCTTTCAACTGCAACCGTAATTGCAAATAAAAGAGCATATTACAACTATGCAAGATTAGTTAATTTTCAGTTCTTCATATTAGTAGTTCATTTTCTCATGTACAGTAAATGAAACTCAAACTCAATAGGCAAAATGGTTTCAAGAAACTAAGATAACCACTTGCATCTCTTCACTCTTTTCATATTATCAAACTGTACATTCTTTTGTTACCTAATACACATCATTCAAGTTTAGTGTTTTAAAATTCTAGTAATTTGTAAAATGCACATCATAATTTTATATAAAGAATCAAGTAAAGGCACATTCTTTGACAAGATATCAAATCAACGATAATATTTATCTAAATCATGAACCAAAAAAAGCCAAGCGTAATAATTTAAAGAATTTACTAAAGCAATTTTCAATTTGGAAATAAAAAGAAAAAGAAAAAGAAGAAATGAAAACCTTGAAGCCGAGAGGGAATTCTCCATTGTGAGGCCAAAGCCCATTCTTGACGAAGCGATTGCCGGCGCTCACTTTCCGGAGAGCGTCGAGGAGGAGCCCCACTGCAAGATCCGCTACGTCGGCGGAGAAAATGTTGCCGGCGTAGGTGACGGCGATGCCGCGGCGGCGGCACTCAGTGAGATCTATGTGGTTGAGGCCGGCGCTGGTGGTGACAACGAGGCGCAGGGAGGGCAGACTAGCGAGAACGGAGGCGGAGAGCGAGAAAACGCCGCTGCAGAGGGCGGCCCGCGTGGTGTGGGCCCGGGCAGATAGGAATTGGGGCAGGGGTAGCTGAGATTCCCATGGCTTTAAAACTCGGAATCTTGAACTAAATTCTTCCTCGTACACTCCGAAAACGGCCGGCGGGCCGAGGACTACGATTTCCGGCAATTGTTGAGCGGCGGCGGACGGCTGGTTTCCACCCATCGGATTTGCTTGAATCACTTGAACAGACACATTTCGAACGGGCAAAGAATCTGGGTATTCTATATCCTATAGCCTTCCAACCACCACCATCGACTCTTGTTTTATTGTTTTGATTTTTTTTATTTTTTATTTTTCATTTTTTTTATTTCGACTAGATTTTGGTGTTTCATATTCTATTGCCCGATCACCCTAAAAACATTTTTATTTATAATATTTTATAATTAGTATTAATTATGGAAATATTTTAAACACGTGCAATATACAAATTGTATTAATATTGTCACAAACGTGGGATTTATCCAATTGAGTGGTACCGATTCCAAGTATAATATAATACTCAAATTAATTGATAAATGGTTCAATTAAATCTTCGCACCAAAGAGTGGAATATTGTTACTGCATTTACTTCAATTGAATTTGTGATGAAGCGGCAAATTGGTGCAGGAATCCTAAATATGATCATGAATTTGCTATAAGAAAGAATAATAGAATATATCTAAAAATAATATGGCGCAACTATAATGGGATGATATCCTTTATCTCCAAAATAATGTCCTAATGGTGTCCTATAATTCAATTTCTACTAATTTTATATTTTTTTTTATAAAAATAAAAATACTATTTTATAGTAAATCATACTCCATAATAGACATTTATAAGAAACAAAAATATTTTTTTTTTTTTGAAATTATATACTTTAGTTTGAATTTTTCAACTTTAATATACTAATAAAAGTGAAATAAAATACTAAAAAATAATTATAAACCCTAATGTAAACTCTTGAAAATAATCATTAAATTAAACAAAATTATTATAAAATAAATTTATTAAATTTTTTTGCATTAAACTAGTAGAAATTAAAATTTTGGGACACTATTTTGAGAATAAGGGATGCCAAGTCAACTATAATACGGGGAAGCAGAAAATTATCTTCGCAAGTTCATCATCAAGCTTCTACATCTAAATTATTACTACTACTATAAAAAAAATAAAAAACAATTCTATACTCGAATCAAATGAAGGAAACTTTACATGGCTAAACCAGACTACCAAAATAAAGGAGAAAAGAAAAATGAATAAAAGAATCAAGTGGGGCGAGACTTTGCACCCCCATTTTCTACGGAGTTAACGGGGGTGGTGGCTCCACTCTTCTTGCCACCGGTGTGGCCGTGGATGGTCCGCCCCACAAATTTCCCGGCTTTACTAAGACCAGTACCAACAGCTCCCAGCCCACTCCCTACGTACCCAGCTCCGGCGTGAGCGCCGCCGCCGACTGCACCCACTGCTGATACCACCGTCTCATCTACTGCATCCACGGTGCTCCCTATCACTCCCTCTTCCTTCAGCTTATGTCTCTCTTCTATCAGTCTCTTCTCTTCTTTCAGCGCAGCTAACTGCTCTTCCTTGTTGAATTCATGATATTTCACCTAATAATTAAATTTGACCCATGCATGCATGATTATTATGGTCTATGGGATGATTATGGATTCAAAGACAAAAGGGGATAAGTAACAGACCTGAACTACGAGAGATCCTCTGTCTTTCTTATCTTTGATCTTGAGCATATCAAGGGAGGGGAGAAGCCTCAGCTCAATTTCTTTAGATTTTCCCGCAGCTTGGAGTTCAACTAGAGGCAGCTTTGCTACCCCTAGACGCTTGTCGTCGCCAATATCTTCATCAAATACCTGCTTGCATAGGAACCAGATCACACACTTCACTTCACCATCTGGTTTATAGATTGGTTATGAAGATAAAATAGTAAGAGCTAAATGGCATATGCATGACAAAGTAAAGAGAGGAGATGCAACCTCAAAAATGATGGACTGTGTCTCCTTGTCTTCTGCGATTAATTCAAACGTTTCGTTCCAAACAGGATTCAAGTTGTTGTCTTTAACTTTGGTTTTGACTTTAAACAGCGGACGTATGTGCACCACGACATACGGGTCTGATTTTCCGACCAACTCCATGTTTTTCAGGTCGGTTGCCTTGACCACAGTTACTATAGCTTTTCCCACAGGCTTAAGTTCCAAATCACTACAAAGGTTCAAAAGTAATTGAGATTTAGGCCCTTTGATGATCAAAGGAAATCCATGTGTTAACATGTACTATCTAAGGAGTACTATCAATCTTGTGAACATATAGAACTCATGTAGTCATAATAGAGAGAAATTTGAAGATCACAAACTTTTAAATACATTAGAATGCTATCTGGCTTATATTCATTCTTTGCAAGCAATACACAGCAAGCTAGGGTCCTGCAGCCATGAAATCCCAACAACTAATACTACATAGAAAGATCTATTTTACAAGTTGAAGGCGAAATCACTCCATATAAGTTGTGATTCTCAAAAAACTAAATGCTAAAAGTATGTCAATCATCAAATAGTGAATTGCATGAGGTAAATTACAAATAAAGCAGAGGAAACAGCGGAAAAGGAGTTGGTTACCTGGTATCTACAGGTAACCCGCCAATAGGAACCACAATCCTGTGGGGCCACTGCAGTGTGTCTGTTACAATTGAATTAACAGTATCCTTGCATCCATAAAATCACAGTTAGTCCAAGTAAAAGAGGAAATATTCCACTAAAAAGAACATTATAGAAACTTACATCAATCATATCTGATACCCCCGGAAGAGCTGTTAAACTTCCACCAACTGCCTTCAGAGTATAATCGATTCGTGGCTTTGGCTGAACGAAGGAAAATACAGATAATATCAGATAGTCAATCATATAGAAAAGAGGCAGCAGATGATGCAAAAATACATCTGAACAAACCTGTCATTTTACCAAAGCTGGCATTTATATATGGTACAAAGCTAACTGAAGTAGCATGTAAACTATATAAATGATGAAGATGTAAGAACAAAAAATCATGAACTTTACTTGCTTTTGAAATCCCTCTCTAACAAGCGTGGATGATAGATTCCACACTTCCACAACACAATTATGAAATACACAGCATTCAGTTTCATGGATTCATTACCCTAACAGATAGAGAAGTTTGCTCAGATTAACTTTCTTACCCTCTCTTTTTCATAAGGGGGAAAAAAAAACTTTCTTATCTCCTAACTCAACTTCATTACCTTCTTATATGTTACTCCAAAAAGAAAAAAGAAAAAAAGAAAAAAGCAAAACAAATATGTCCTTGAATCTAGCTATATAAGAAAGGTAGGATGCTAAAAGTATACCTCAGCCAGTAGAGCAACAACAACAGCAGATATGCAAGGAATTTCATCTGTAAGCTGGAATATAGCTCGGACTACAGTAAAAACCTGAAGATCCTTCAACTGAAACACAGAATAGGATTCATCAGATTTTTGTTTATGCTAGACTAAAAGCAGAGTATAAAAGGGATGGAGCATACTACATCAGAAATTACAACAATAAAAGTTAGCAGGTGACACTGATGTTTGCTAGAATGAAATATTTGATGCACCGACCTGAATGGGTATAGAAGCTACACGAGCTGCCTCAACAGCTAGAATAATGTCAGGATCTCCACCCCAACGGAGATCAATATCCATGGTAACCTGACCTTCTTTAAGACTCTGAACTCGAATTCCTGCATGGATTTAGTAATTATACATGCCAAGAGCTAATAATCAAAAATATGAAATAAAGATAATGCTAAAAGAATATAAAAGCTATCAGCAAAATGAGTCTTACCAACATTATTTATCCCACAAACTTCATCCAACTAGAAGTTGGAGTATCACTAAATGTCTAAATCCATTTATAAAATCTCTTCGAGGGCAAATTTCTTTATTGACATTATAAAGCACCTATGATTGTATTAGCCACAACAGACTAGATACTTAGGCAAAAGTCGCTTACCTCTCACTTTTGCAAAGAATGAAGGACCCCTTTGTATAATATCAGGAATAATCTAAAAAGTATTTGGCATCCAAGTTTTAGACTATTAAAATTGTACCACCCTCCACAATATATCATTAATTTTATTATAGTTTACTATTTATTAATATTTTTATTATTTTCTACATGGAATTCAAACCATGGTCTGAACACCTTAAACAATCCATAGATACAAGAGATGGATATCTTGTCATAATATGAAGAATGCACAAGAAATGTCATAATGGGCAATGCACATAGAAGATTATTAACAACGTGTCAACAAAGCTGTAACCTTCAATCTTAGGAGCCACAGTTCCTAGGGATAATTTGCTGAACTTCAGTGAACTAATCCCTGGAGGTCGATATTCCTCCAATGTTGGTTCAACGGAATCTCTTATGACAGCCTCTGCCGCCTTAGTAGAAGAAGAAGATCAAACTCAGCAATGTGAAGTGAACTTAATCGAAACCTAAAAATCATAGATATGAAAAGTATAACCAGTATTTCAACTTGTAAAGATTAATCCATATTTAGTAAAAGAGTTTAGATAGCAAGGAACTCATAAGAGGGAACTAGAATACAGGAGCTATATGAGGAAGGAATCTATTCGTAGCATGAATTAATAATCATCAGAAAGGATCAATCCTATAGCATAAAGTTATCATCAGATACGCATCTAATTATTAATACAGCAAACATTACCAACTGTCTTCACAATCAAATGTTCATCTGATGCCATCAGATAAAAGCAGCATTCTAAGCTTTATAACTCAGTTTGACATCAGCGCTGGGCCATATGTCCTCAAATGTATATTATACTACATGCTTTAGCATATGCATTTCATATACAGTGTACTCATGTATCAAAACTATTTCCAGTCCTCAGAATGCAAAAGGATAGAGGAAACTAATAGAACATTTCATAAATGAAGGTACTTCTGGAAAAACCCAATTAAATACGATCCTCCAGGTAACGAGAAATCCAATACCCAGTTCAGAAGAAAGATAAGGGAAACTTACATCTGCAACAAATGGCCACATTTTGCTCAGGTGCTTGTTCAGCCATTTCACCTGAAAGAGCAGGCAGGGTTGCATAACAAGAACAACAGATGACCATATTGTGCACAAAGGAAAGAAAAGATTCATGTTGGAACTGACATTAAAAAAGTAGCTATAAATACTTTACGAGGCAGTGCAACTTCGACAAGGGCATCACAAGAATCGAACATAAATGACTGGTTATTAGTATGCATGCTTGCTACATCACAATCCTAGATAAAGTATTTTTTAGCATTCTGCTTAGCTTTTTTCTCTGTTCAATGTTCGAAGAAAATATAGTACTTGAACCAAAGTATGTACCTTTTCAAAGTCCTAACCGTTAACATAAAAGCCTAATTCACCTTTAACACATCTTAACTCTGCATCCAGCAATTTGGCTTTCATCTTAGAGTCCTGATTTCCAACCTCCGTTACTAAAACACCATGTCTTGAGCGAAATAAACCCACACATTCTATGTAGACTACTTGAAACTATTGCTAAAAGAAAACATAACATAAACGTACAGTTATCCGCACCAAATGATCAATTCCAGTACTTATAAACCATTGAAGACAACTGCTAATACTTAACCTGCTCAAAAACAGGAAACGATATCCATTCCGGAAAGTTGTCGCCACAGATTTTCTTCAGATCATCCCTGTTCAGCGAACTTACTTGTTTCACATCAACTGCCTGCCGATGAAAGCACGATACTTAGTTTTCTCCACAGAGTCTCAGCAGTCCAACAAAATTTAACATGAAGAAAATCCCAGACACAATAAAAACAAAAAAAATTGAGGAAAAAACCAAGCAAAGATGAAGTAGCCTAAAAGTCACTTTTGCATGCGAATGCTTCGATTTGGGAATTTCGACGAACAGATAGGAATATGTTCACAAACATGGGAGAATTTGAAGAAAGGAAATGGAAAACAACCTTGGAGATTCGCGTATTGCTACGATAGTTCATCATCCGCTTCCAACCCGCCATCAACGCGACTCCAAACAGCATCCCCATCATCAATCCCGATATCAGCCCCATATTTCTTCGTTCCCTCCGAATCTGAAACCCTGATTTCCTGGTTTCGATCGGAAAAAAAAAAAATCACGTTACAAAACCCAGGGGGCTTCCGCCATGGAAATCACTGTTACATTACATTTGAATGGAGGTGTACGTACGATTACAAATTGCGGTATCATCTGATCAATGCATGGATTTAGTTGTCAAAGCTAATCATCAATCTCCCTTCTCTCTCTCTCTCTCTCTCTCTCTCTCTCTCTCTCTCTCTCTCTGCAGTTGTTGTTCCAAGTGTCGCTTCGCTTCAGATTTTTCAGAAGTTGATCATCAAATCGTAGTACGTTTGGCTTTGGTTTCTTACCTTATTAATTTCAACGTTATTAATTAGTCTTAGCCGTCATATTATAATATATTTTATAAATAAAAGTATATCAAAAAATAATTTATCCTAAATCCGAATCGAAAATAGCCCGAAAGATTTGCCAGATTAATCGAAAGTTTTGTAACAATGTTCATTCTGTGTCTAATATATTTTTAGTTATAATAATTTGTATTCATAACTATTGATACATACTAAAACAATTTTAAAATTTTCTTATCCAACGGGCCACCTCAAAATCGATTTTATGTTTAGCACATATTACTATATATATTTTTTTTCAAAAAATTGACAAATATATACTAAAAGAATTTCAAAAAAAAATGGCAAATGGACCACCTTAAAGTTGAATTAGTGTTATGGCCAAAATATATTAACATATAAATAGTGTAGTCTGATCAACCGGAACTGAAAATAGTCTGAGCTTTTATTGGCCAACGCGCCACTTCAAAATTGATTTTGTATCTAAAAATTAAAAATTTATTTTTTATTACAAAAATTTGACAATCATAATTATTGATGCATACTAAAAGAATTAAAAAAAAATTATTGATTAATGGGTCACCTCAATGTCGAAATAGTATTCTCGAACTGAAAACAAGCCAACGTGCCACCTCAAACACTACAAAATAGGACGCCGTGCCACCCAAACTCAAAATCAATTTTGTATCTAATATATATATATTTTGTTACACAAGTTTTACAATCATACTAAAATAATTTCAAAAAGTTCATGGCCAACGGGCCAACTCAAAATCCATCTTGTGTCTAATATATACTCATATATATATATATATATTGCAAAAATTTGACAATCATGGTTATTAGTACATTACTAAAAGAATTTTAAAAATATTTTAGCCGACAGACCACCTCAAAATCGAAGTTGTATTAAAGCTAAAATATTTTAACTAAAAAATACTTTGGCCTGATTAACCCGAGCTAAAATTGGCCGATGATGCTTGTGTTTGTAACTGTCAAATGTCTTAAATTAAATATATATTTCTTGTTACAAAAATTTGTCTATCATAGTTACCAATGCGTACTATTTTTTTTTAAAAAAAAAACTTCTTGGCCAATGGGCTACATCAAAATCGATTTTGTGTCTAATATATTGATGACAAAGCGTAGCTCAGTTGGTAAGACATTTTCCCTCCAATCAAGAGGTCGGGAGTTCGAGTAATTCAAAAGTAGTTTAGCTTGATCAACCCGAGCATGATATAAATGACCTTAATTTCTTGGCCAACGGGTCACCTTAAAATCAAAATAGTGTTAGGGCCAAATATTTTAACTCAAAAATAGTTTAGCTTGATCAACACGAGCCTGATAGGAATGACCTAAAAATTGAATGAGTTGTCTGGTCTTATATGTTATTTTACAACAGAATACATACAGCCTCCTCGAATCGTTGATTGCGACAGTTTATTGGAAGTAATATCAGACACACTAAATTATATTAAAAAATAAATTAATAAATATATTATTTATCGTATAGTTGTATTCATTATATATCTCGAGTCATTTGTTGTCGAAAACAATACTCCCTCCATCTCGCCGAATGTGTGTGTAGATTAGCCTAATAAAATATTAGGATTATATGTGTAGATTAGGAAAATAAAAATATTAGGAATAGCGTGTAATTAGGAAAATAAAGTATGATTTTATACATATTTATTGAATATTTTGATAAATAGAAATAGAGGATGTTGGAAGCGCTACGTAAGCACATGGATCGTTGTGGTGCTCCAAATCCGCAACGGAACATATATATAATGATTATATAACCTATTCAAAAATCTGCATGAATAACTTATGTGCATTGTGTTCCCCAAATACGCTTCCTTGCTTCAAATCTTTTATAAGCTCTTCCAGTTTCATTTTGAAAACTCAAACTGATATATCTTGCCTATCTTATGCTCTTAGTCCCCTATTCTTAACAAACCTCACGATCTCAGTCCATTTTAGGTTGCATGTAAAAGTAATAAACAACGACGGGTAGTCAGTCCACCTACAAATTGCCATGACGTCTTGATAGTTTTGTATCATGTGCCGCTTACCTCCAGTGAATGATGACGGCAATATCAAAGGCCTACCAACATATGAAGTGTTTGTATTTCCTTTACTTTAGTGATCCTTGATATTACAATATATTTATGCTCTACGAGCTTGTTGATTGTGCTGAATCCACTTTAACCTTTGTGTTTCCATCATCGTGTATCAGTCAACAACAAATTAGTGTAGCAAGCGTCTGGCAAGAAGAAGTTGTTGCCCTTCATTTCCTCTATATTGAATTCTAAATGTTAATAGTTTATTCCTCTTTTTGTATCAGATTCAGAATGCTGAATATCTAGATGGTAACCATCCTCTCCATTAATGAATATAGATGGATATTACAGTGGAAGGTAAGTTTGGTGAAATTCATCGATCCGCTGTATATTACTGGAAATCTTCTCAACAATTATGTCTCTTTTATCAGGCATCGAATCAATATCTCCAACAATAGCTAGTGGCCACCTCCAGTATTGTTGGCATATTATATGTTCTACCATCTCTTGATCTTTTTCTTATGAGTCGAAGCTTCACATCCACAGATTCATCGCTTGATATATGATTGGCAGCCATTCGGTAAATCTTGGCATAAGCATTGTGCCTGTCAATCATTTGTTTCAGATCATTCATGAGAATATCATCAAAAATTTGTGGATTTCCTTTACTGTAAAATAATAAAATTATAAAACATGGTTAGATAATATATGATATTGTAATACATAAATATATACAATTCTAATAAAATTTTACTACAATTGATTTATTTAATCATTTATCATATTAAGAAATCACAAACTACATTATTATTATATATATTAGTATTATTTAATTGATATCTAACTTTTCATGAAAGGAAATTCGATCATAAACGCAAAGGATATTCTTAGGCATGATAATATATAGAAAGATAAAATTCCATTCAAATTAATATAGAAAAATCCATCATTACTTTTCCTCATGAAAACATAGGTATGAATGATTCCGTACGTGTTGCAAAATTATTATGATTATTATTGGGTATAGACATATATATTGAAGATAATAATAATAACAAACAGAATTAGAATCTTAGAATCCCTAGATATGTGTTTATGAAATTTCTCATATATGTATGGCAATAAGATATTGATGAATCGTTATTATGTGAATTTATTATTTATTATATTAAATAATGATTTAATATGTATAAAAATATAGAATTTAGATAAATAGGAAACAGAGGATGTAGAGGGACGCCACGTAGGCGCATGGATCGTTGTGGTATCAGGAATCCGCTGCGGAATTATATATATTATTATTATTATTACAAATTCATTGGAAAAAAATATTTATATGATTATATCTATCTAATAATAGTGATTATGGGCTATCTTTTTTATTTTTTTTATTATTATTTTCAATTTACTATTTTTAGAAATAGTCTCTAATAGTGCATTAATAGTTCTTAATAACCAGTTAATATAATATATTCCCTGCATTTCACTTAAAATGACACATTTCAATAGTAGCTTTTCTAGCACGTTTTTCCATGTTTCTTGATGATGGGTTTTAAGATGGATTTTTGAAGAATTCTTTCTTTTACGGGATACTACGACTGTCGTAGTATCCCGTAAAAGAAAGAATTCTTCAAAAATCCATCTTAAAATCCATCAACGAGAAGCGTGGAAAAGCGTACCAGAAAAGACAAAAAAAAAAGTGTCATTTTATATGAAATTGAGGGAGTACGTTACAAAAGCAATGATCATGGCATGTATTTATTTTTTTTCCTTAATTTATATTGTTTTGTGCCTATATAGTCCGGTATTCTACTATCAAAAACATCTATACACTTTACATGCTTTCACTACTTCATGATGTGGATGAAACAATGTTGTATCAAAAAGAAACTTTCATAAACTCCAGCATATATGGTTGGAAAGTAAAATCGGTTGCAACTACGTAATATTATGGTAGAAAACTTTTCTAACGAGCAAAGACTTTTATTTTTATTTTTATATTGTATTATTTATAATCACACAATATAAAGCATATTATAGTTTCTATGTGGATTGTGATTTGAGTACTAGCTATTAGCATTCATTGCAATCAATATTTTTAAAATACTTTGGTTGGCAGGATTCTGCTGTGGGAAAGTAATCTGATTCTAAATTATTAAATTCCTATGTTTGGTATAACAGGGAAAGTAATCAGATTCCAACAAATTAAATTTCTGTGTTTGTTTCAAATTTTATAAAATTCAGGAAAGTAATAAGAATCCTGATATCAAGGAAAGTTAATTCAAAATTCAAGGATTCTTATTTCTTACTCCAACCTAGGTATTCTTTTTCCTTGATACATGGATTCTAATAATAATAATAATAATAATAATAATAACAAAACAAAATTAAAAAAATAATAATAATAACCAAAAAAATAGTAATAAAAACCAAAAAAACAAAAAAAAAAAATAATAAAATAAAATAATAATAATAATAATAATAATAATGAAATTTGATATTATGAAATTGATAATTTTTTCAATGTAAATGATAACTTGATTTTATATTAGAATCTAGACAATTTTATTGATAATATCTAAGCACTAGATTGTTGATTAGTTAGGATTCATTTTCCTCAGAATCATATTCTTCATAATCATATTCCATAACAACTTTACTTTCCTCTTTTATTTTCCCTACAATCACATTCCTCAGAATCGTTTTCCCTGACAACATTATTTTTCTGTAATTTATCTATCATGTTTCACTTATTCCACTTTTTAAATGATTGAGAGTTAATAATAATTCATATGTTGTCACATTTCATTTAACTTTTACATTGGTAACGTTCTTGCGTGTTTCTAATTTGATGATCGAAAAGACGTGGGTAAAAGCAAATTGAATATATATATATATATATATATATATATATATATATATATATATATATATATATATTTTTTATTTTTTTTTTATTTTTTTTTTGTAATGGAATTTCAATGTTTTGGTTCATTTTATTTCATTTCTTATCATTGCTTGATCACAATTATCATTTATAAAGAATATGTGTACGTTTTAAGAATAATTACGATATATATTGTTTGCAATAATAAAAATTAAGTGTTACAAATATCAAAATGTATGTTAAAGGACTACGCAAAAAATATATGAAATCTATTCATTTACAATACAAATATAATACTATACCTAAACGTACAAAAACAACAAATTCATTAAATTTATCGTCTTTATAAAATATAAAATTATAACCATAAATATATATATTAAAAAATTTAAAATTATAAATTAACTTCCATTATGACATATGAAGCAAAAGGATTAGGCATAGAGGGTAAAATTTAAAAGCTTCTTGCTATTTTTTCAAAAAAAAAAAAAAAAAAAAAAACCCTTCTTGCTATTATAGTGTTCCATATGGAGTAGGGACGGACTAGACTGCAATTCATAGCTATAACTCTTTGTAGCTGTACTATTAAACATACTAATATCAATGAAACAGTAGAGTAGAAAGTTTTCTGGGCATCTCTTTTCCCAAATATCAGTCGACTTCAATTCAAAGCTCAAAATATAAAAGACTGATTTTACTTGAAAAAAGGTAATACTACGACAGTGATATATGTTTTCCTTTTCAGACTTTTCTGCAGCGGAATACTCCCTCCGTTTTTTCCGAAGTAGCTTGATTGCTTTTTGTACAAATTTTAAGGGAATGAGGATTAAAAGTTAAAGGTCCCCACCATAAAATCATTAGTGTATTAATAATCTTATTAATTGAAAGTGATTCAATTTCCCACCAAATTTATTTGTTTTTCAATTTATTTATTTTAAATTATTTAGTTTATTTTTTTTTAAAATTTAGATAAATATCCACTGTATCTTAATCTCAGTTTTTAATTATTATCCCCTGTTTTTAAAAATCAAAACAGAAAACTGAAATAAATACACAAAATATAAACACAACATAAAAACACAAAAATAAAAAGCAAAGAAAAGAGGCCGACAATTACAATTAGAATAGGGTTTATATAAGTGAGAGTTTAGTGGGCTTAAACATATAGCATGTGGGGTTGTTGGACCAATTATAGAAACAGGCCACTTCAAAAAAAAAACAGCCCGAAATGGCAATCGAGCCTAGGGCTGTCGAAACGGTACCGGTACTTCTGGAAAACCGGTACCGTACCGGTACTGAACCGGGTACCGAGTACCCGGGTACTGATTTTTCGGTATACGGTACGGTACTCGGTACCAGATATTTCACTATTTTCGGTACCGGGAATACCCGTACCGTACCGGGTACCGACCCGGGTACCGAAATATATTTATTAATTAATTAAATATTTTATTTTATTTCTATTTTCTAAAATTGAATTTCATAATACCTAAACTAAGTAAAATTAAATACAGTAATATTTTATTTCTATTTTCTAAAATTGAATTTCTTAATACCTAAACTAAGTAAAATTAAATAATATTTTATTGTATTTCTATTTTGGATTGTAAATTTAGATTGTAGATTTGTGATTGTGTTTTGTTAGTTTATAATAATTTAGATTATTATTGGTATTGAAAGTTTGAATTTGTATTTTTTTTTAACACCATAAGAAATTAAAAAAAAGTAAGATTTTTTTTTTTTTTAATTTCGGTAATTTGTTCGGTAATTCGGGAATACCGGTACCGAACCGTTCGGTACCCGGGTACCCGAATTAATAATTCGGTACGGTACCAGTACCCGGAAATCTGGGTATTTCGGTACCCGGGTACCGAATTTTCGGTACGGGAGTACCGGTACCGTACCGATCGACACCCCTAATCGAGCTACTTCGGAAAAAACGGAGGGAGTACTAGCTAGTAATTAAGTGGGATAAATGCAGCAGAATTTAATTTCCACTCTTCTTTATCTACCACTTCCTCTTCTTCTTCTCCTTCTCCTTCTACTATCTTCAATTTCCACACAGCCTCAGTTCCCATGGAGAGTCCTCCATCATTTTACAAGTTCTTGATGGATCTCCCTTCCCAACTTGTAAAATACTCATCTCTCTCTCTCTCTTCCTCATATTGTTTGTTTGATAATGATAATAATCTTCTTCTGATCTATGTAGGGACTTCCTCAAGGCTTCACAGAAATGTACCCTGAAGTCATACGTGGTAATGCGAAGCTGAGAATCGCTTCGGGCGCTACATGGGAAGTGAGAGTGGAGAAACTAGAAGAAGAAGAAGACGATGATTGCTACTTCTTCACCCAAGGCTGGACCAATTCCTCCAGAAATGGGGGCTTCAGAGGTTCGAACCTTCCACATCACCGTTTCTTGGAGGAATTTGGTTCGAACCTCAGGCAACTCTGCCTTCCACGTCACCGTTTATGGGCCAACACCTACGAGAAGGATTCTAATGATTTCCGCTCCCACAATCCACGTTTCCATATCCACATGAAGGATTACCAGCAATATAGAATTGTAAACTACATATACCCCCCCTTTTGTTTCTTGGTTCTAACTATATATATATATATATACAGAAAATTAGTGAGGGATTTTACGAGGCGGCTGGTTTGAGGGGAGAAGAGAAGGTGGTGTTAGAGTATGCCGCTGAAAGAGTGTGGACAGGGGCGGACCCAGGATAAAATCACCGAGGGGGCTAGTCTATAGAAAAAAAATCCTTCGACGTGAAATGAACATAAATTTTTTACGAAACATACACTAATACATAGAAATTTTGTCGACCACCGTGGGGGCTTCAGCCTGCGCTTGCCCCC
The DNA here is from genome assembly GCA_001642375.2 of Mentha longifolia. Lineage (NCBI taxonomy): Eukaryota > Viridiplantae > Streptophyta > Magnoliopsida > Lamiales > Lamiaceae > Mentha > Mentha longifolia. The sequence goes on along the minus strand of CM038115.1, from coordinate 6,860,396 downwards.
ACGTAGGTCCGCCCCTGAGTGTGGAAGTTTGATACGACCACCTCGCATGCTACTTCGGAGGAACCGGACCGTAGTAACGCTGGAGAGGCTGAGCAGACTATCTCAAAGAGTAGAGTAGACGAGAACGAGGCGACGCCGAGATCTCTTCGGCCAAGGGATCGACTAAGGCCACCAAGAAGATTTGATAATTAATTAGTTTTACACGTAGTTGTCTGAGTTGTATTATTTTTACTTATTTGGGATTTATTATTAAACATTATTGTATAATTTGAGTCGAGCATTTTTATAAGCTCCGTTCGGGTTTTCTTGTTGGTTCTTTCCCGGATTAGGGTTAGGTCGAACCAACCTAGGGTTTAGTATATTAACAGGGCCTTATTCATTATTTGGAGGACAAGCAATAATATCTCTACAGTTTTGCCCTAATTCTTGTGTTCTTTTCTGCCGTTCGGTTTGCTTCTCGCAAACTCGAGCTTCGCTGCTGACGGAACTTCTTCCGCGTTCAACTCTCGACAGCCGCCGACCTTGTCTGACAAGGCGCCGGATTCACGATAGAGGAGTCGAGCTCTATCAACTGGTGCTCTCGTTAGCCGAACTCATGTCTCAGTCCGACAACTCCTTACCACCATCCTCGTCGGCCGCCACGGCCCCCTCCATCGACATCCCCAGTAATAATTTGCCCCGCCTTCCTTCGTACACACCGCACGAGTCCCTTCCCACCAACAACCGACCATCCAAGCCGCCAGAGGGCACATCATCGAAATTGCCGCTGATGGATCCTCTTGATTCTATTTCCTTCACCATGGAGCAAATTATGGCACGCCTTGACACGATCGAATCGTGACTGGAGAGTCCTGTTCATCGAGCCTCCTTGTCCCGCTCACTGCAACTTCCCCATGACGCGTCACTAGATCGCAACAACCGGGACACGTACTTTTCATTTGGCGATCTACATCCGCGGTATCGGAGGGATAAGGGAGCCGTTGCCTCGGATTTTATCTCCGATAGTGGTGGGGGACCGCACACCCTGGATTTCAACCACTATCGGGGTCAGGACAGCGGCTCACACCGCGGTGCATTCATAGGACACCACCGCCAGCCCATCGGTCGCCCATCACAGTTCCCCACCGAGGAGCCTCACATCTTGCCTCGCCGCACTCCTTCCTTCTCTTCTTGGGATCGCCCCACGGCTGAGTTCGAGGAGCCCAAACTACCACCACACCGTGACCGTTGGGACGCCCCTTTCCGCCGCGATCGTCGCTAGCACACTCAGGCGACCTACCGAAAGGTATGAAGGTGGATCCCCCGTACTTCGACGGTTCGGACGCGCCGAGCTGGATCGCTCATGTCCAGTACTACTTCGATCACTTACAATTACCTGAGGCGGACAGGCTACATTATGTCGTGATGCTTTTTCATCCTCCAGTATCCGAATGGATTTTTAACTACCGCGCAAATAATCGCATAGTTTCGTGGTCTGATTTTCTTGAGGACGTTCGTCATCGCTTCGATCCACAGAGTTTCCGGAATTTTATTGGGCCTCTATCCAAGCTTGTGCAGACCGGTACAATCACTGAATATCAAGCCACGTTTGAAAAATATTCCAATCGCATCGACAGCTCATTGGAGTCCGCCCTCATTTTGATGTTCATCGCCGGATTAAAGGAGCCTATCCAAGAGCAGGTGGAGCTGCAACAACCATCCTCCTTAGCAGCAGCCATGGCGCTAGCCGCGCGCCTAGCAGCGTCGCACGAGGAGCAAGCTGCCCTCCGCAACCGCTGGCGCGATCCGCGCGGCCCCTCTGCCATCAGCTCCTCCCCTACGCCCGGCACAGGGCCACCTCCGCCCCAAGCACGTGACTCCGTGCGTTCGCAGGCCCCTCCTATCCATATCTCCGTGTCGGAAAAATCTGAATGTTCGAAGCGAGGCCTGTGCTATTACTACCCCAAAAAGTGGGTCCGGGGTCATGTTTGTCAAACGAAGGTATTAGCATACTTTGGGGAGGAAGATCTCGACCCATCACTACAAGACGAGGAACGCTCGCAAGAAGATGACGATGTTATTACTGATGAACGTCCGTTTCTCAGAGGATATTCCCACGGTAATTCGGGATGTTCTATAATAATTCTGAGATGTCTTCGCCACGCCCTCGGGTATGCCGCATCCCCGGATGTTCGATCATAAGATTCCGCTGCTGCCAAACACCAAACCAATTAATGTGAGGCCTTATCGTTACCCGTATTTTCAAAAGAACGAGATTGAAAGGCAAGTTCGCGATATGTTAGAGCAAGGCATTATACAACATAGTCAGAGCCCTTTTTCCTCGCCGGTTCTGTTGATACGGAAAAAGGATGGCACCTTTCATTTCTGCATCGATTATCGTGCCTTGAATATGGCCACCGTGCCGGATCATTTTCCCATCCCCACTGCTGACGAACTTTTTGATGAATTGGGGAACACGAGATACTTTTCCAAGCTCGATCTTCGCTCTGGCTATCACCAAATCCGGATGCACGCTGCTAATATATTTAAAACCGCCTTCCGCACTCATGACGGTCACTTCGAGTTTCTCGTCATGCCTTTCGGCCTCACCAATGCTCCTTCCACCTTCCAGGCCGCGATGAATCATATCTTTCAACCGCTACTTCGTAAATGCGTGATTGTATTTTTTGACGATATCTTGGTATACAGCGCCACAATGGAGGATCATCAGCTACATCTCGCCAAGGTCCTCGCCTTACTTCGGGAGCATAAATTCTTTGTCAAACTATCCAAGTGCTCCTTTTGCAATACCACCGTTGAGTATTTGGGCCACTTGGTTTCCGCCGGTCTCCTTAAGGCGGACCCTGCTAAACTAGAGGCAATGGTCGCCTGGCCAACCCCCACCACACCGAAATAGCTCCGCGGGTTTTTGGGATTGACGGGTTATTATCGCCATTTTATAGCAAATTATTCGATCATAGCAGCTCCCTTAACGGAATTACTGAAGAAGGACGCATTCATCTAGTCCAACGCGGCAAACGTCGCTTTTAGAAACCTCAAAATGGCGATGACGACAGCGCCGGTGTTGTGCCTCCCGGATTTTGATAAGCCCTTTATTGTTGAAACAGATGCCTTTGATGTCGGTGTGGGTGCAGTTCTTCTACAAGACAAGCATCCGCTTGCATACTTCAGTAAGAAGCTGGGTCCGCATCGTCGTAGTGCCTCCACTTACCACAAAGAGTTGTACGCCATAGTCGAAGCGGTGCAAAAATGGCGCCAATATTTGTTGGGGCGCGAGTTTGTGATACGCAGTGATCAGAAGAGTTTAAAGGACCTTCTCCAACAAATCGTGCAGACTCCGGATCAACATTTTTACGTGAGAAAGTTGATAGGTTTCAAATTCAGAATAGAATACAAGCCGGGCACTTCGAATAAAGTCGCCGACGCTCTGTCTCGCCGCGAAGCTGAAAGCGACCCCGTTGCGGATTCCGCCGACATGGGTACTCATCTCACGTATCTCTCTTGCCCTCAACCGGACCTTCTCGACGCGTTACGGGCCGAGACAGCGTCGCTACCCGACCTTCAGCAGCTCACCGCGGCAATTCGGGAAGGTACGGCCGCTCCACACTTTTCCTACACTGATGGGCTGCTCTTCTTTCATCGCCGCATTCTCTTAAGCCCGCAATCTGCTTGGAAAACTACACTCCTACACGAACACCACAGCACACCCTTGGCGGGGCACCCTGGATTGGACCGCACTTTCAAACTTCTTGCTAATGGATTTTATTGGCCAAAGATGAGACATGACGTCAAACGATTTGTAGCTTCTTGTAACACTTGCCAGTCCACCAAATATTCAACACAGAAGCCCGCGGGCTTGCTCCAACCCCTACCTATTCTGTCTCAAGTGTGGGATGACGTATCCATGGATTTTGTCACCGACCTTCCTCCATCGCGTGGCTACACAGCGATTATGGTCGTGGTGGACCGGCTTTTGAAGTACGCTCATTCCGCACCTCTCCCGATCAAATTTGACGCTCTTCGTGTCGCGCACTTGTTCATCAACATGTGGTGCGCCATCATGGGTTTCCAAAAACCCTCGTCTCTGACCGTGATCATGTCTTCCTGAATGCTACGTGGGAAGAGATGCACCGCCTTAGTGGCACCAAACTTCACTTCTCTACGGCATACCACCCACAATCTGATGGGCAGACGGAGGTGCGCAACCTTGGCCTCAAACAATACTTGAGGGCTTTTACAGCAGACAAACCTTCAAAATGGAGCAATTTTCTTCCGTGGGCGGAGCTAGCACTCAACTGTTTTCATCATGTTGCGCTTGGAGTGTCACCGTACCAGGCTCTCTACGGCCGCTCACCGCCTCAGCTCATTGCGGCTTCACCTTCGACTCGAACACCACCGAAGATCGCTGACCTGATTGTGCAACGTGGGGAGTTACTCGTGAAACTGCGCAAAAATCTTGAAAAAGCACAATAGCAAATGCGAGCTACCGCTAATAAACACCGTCGCCATGTGGAATTTGACGTAGGCGAGTTTGTTTGGCTCAAGTTGCAACCGTATCGACAACACTCGGTGGCTCCCCATTTGTCAGCGAAGTTGGCTAGATGTTATTATAGGCCCTTCGAGATTTTGGAGAGAGTGGGCCCCGTCGCTTACCGTCTGCGTCTCCCGGAAGGTAGTCATATCCATAATGTATTTCATGTTAGTCTCTTACGTGAATTTATTGCAGATAGTACGGAACCGCATGTGCCATTACCGCCAGAATTTTGTGGTGATCGCCCTGTAGCGCACCCGGTGGAAGTTCTAGAGTCACGCACTATGTGGCATGATGGCACGGCCGTGGATCACGTTTTGGTTAGGTGGTCCGATGGGGCTGCTCCGTCATGGGAACCAATTCATCGTATTCGCCAGCATTTCCCTGATCTCCACCTTGAGGGCAAGGTGGACTCTGACCGGGGGGGAGTTGATACGACCACCTCGCATGCTACTTCGGAGGAACCAGACCGTAGTAATGCTGGAGAGGCGGAGCAGACTATCTCGAAGAGTAGAGTAGACGAGAACGAGGTAATACCAAGATCTCTTTGGCCAAGGGATCGACTAAGGCCACCAAGAAGATTTGATAATTAATTAGTTTTACACGTAGTTGTCTGAGTTATATTATTTTTACTTATTTGGGATTTATTATTAAACATTATTGTATAATTTGAGTCGAGCGTTTTTATAAGCTCCGTTCGGGTTTTCTTGTTGGTTCTTTCCGGACTAGGGTTAGGTCGAACCAACCTAGGGTTTAGTATATTAACAGGGCCTTATTCATTATTTGGAGGACAAGCAATAATATCTCTACAGTTTTGCCCTAATTCTTGTGTTCTTTTCTGTCGTTCGGTTTGTGATCGATCGTGGATTTTAGAGTGATTGTGCGATAGTAAGATTTGCAGAAAAATAAGAACACAAGAGTTTACGTGGTTCAATCTTTTGGTTAGATCTACATCCACGGAAAAAAGGAGTTTATATTAATACTCTCGAGTTTACAAAATGTGTCTTCAATCTATCCTAGCATCACTATTTATAGGCACCCAGCAGCAGTTATAGCCGAGGTCGTAGGGCGCCACATCAGCAGTCGTGAGTTAGAGATCGTGGGTTGGAGATCGTGGGTCGACCGAGCTTCTATACTCTTGGGCTGCGCTGCTGGATTGGGCCGAAGAGTCTTCTGGGCCTTTCAGTGGGCCGAGCTCATCTAGGCCGAGCTTATTTGCCAAGGTCCAATTATATTGGGCCGGTGCTTGGGCCTAGTAGCTGGGCCATATCCTATTACACCCCCCCAAAAGTATGGAAGCGAGGACAGGAGTGATTGCGGGGATGTAAGTGAAGTGCATACCGCGTCGTTTGGATGAGGTGTTACTTGGATTGCATTGCCCCGTCGAAATTGAGATTTCGACAAAGTCAAAATGCCTACTGCCTCGTTTAGATGAGGTCGAGCTTGAATTGCATTGCCCCGTCGAAATTAAGATTTTGACAGAGTCAAAATGCGTACCGCCTCATTTAGACGAGATTGCACTTGAATTGCATTACCCCGTCGAAATTAAGATTTCGACGAAGTCGAAATGCATACCGCCTCATTTGGATGAGGTCGCACTTGAATTGCATTGCCCCGTCGAAATTAAGATTTCGACGAAGTCAAAATGCGTACCCCCTCATTTAGACGAGGTTGAGCTTAAATGGGCGGGATTTGAAAAGTCGCGACTATTGGAGTACAGCTCGCATAGGACACATGTCGCGTCCTCACTGGGTAGATGAAGAGGCGGGATTTGAAAGGGCGGAAGATTTGCTTATAAAAGCTTCCAGCGTACGCCTTCAAACATTTTCCCCCAATTTACTGTCCCGACTTTAGAGAGAGAAAACCCTAAGTCCGAGTTCTGCGTTTACCGCCGCTATTCGCACCATAGTCTAAAATTTCTGTGAAAGCCGTAACAAGTAAGTAACTTTTTCGTAATGTCGTCTTCTTCATCTTCTCTTCCGATAGATACGGATAGGGTGGACACTGGGATTTTGCCCTCGCCGTCTAGGGTATCTCCGGCGAGGGTTTGGTTGAATGTGTACACCCGTTCGCTAGTCCCTCACAGGCTTAGAGAAATCGAATTCTTACCCCTAGTTGGGTCAGATTCCGCCCTTGAAATTGCCTCCACAATGAGTGAGACGCATATGCAGAATTTGGCTCGGAATTTTTTGTTTCCGGAGTCGGCGGAGTTTGTGTTACCACGTATAGATGATAAGGGTAGTTTTCCTCCTATAGGATTTTTCACTGTGTATGAAGACTATCTTCACTTCGGTCTTCATTTTCCGTTGAATCATATTTTTGTCGAACTTCTAGAGAAGCTCAAACTGTCGATAGGACAGTTGGCGCCGCCCTCAGTAAAATAGATCATCGGATTTTGAGTTGAGGTCGGCCGCCTTGGTGGTTCTGTTAACTTAGAATTGTTGTTTAAGTTTTTTAGACCTAAGCGGGGTCCGACTAGGTGGGTTTACCTTTCACCCCTCAATAGATTTAAACTGGATACACCCTCCAAAGTGCCGAACTGGCAGAAGATATTTTTCTTCTGCCGGACTGAAGGGGTGCCTCTGTACCCTTGGTCCAAGGGCAAGTTCGCACTCCCTGTTGCTGAAAAACCAATCAGCGAACTTGAAGTTAGTTTGATGAACCTCGGCCTTATTGAGAGGAATTACTCTGAGGCCGAGCTTTCGGAGTACGGGCTAAGCCCATATGACAGCAATGTGTCTGCGGATCTGGGTGAGGCCCTGTTTCACCTATTTAATGAGATGTTATATGTCCGAGGTTTAATATATGTTGTTTTTGCAGTGAATCCCCAAGATCTTCAAGCCGCGGTGCAGCGGAAAAAGAAGAGGGCTAGACCCTCTCCTGCCGTAGTACAGACGGTGTCTGGTACTTCGGCTGAGGGAGCGACCGACCTAACTAGGTCGGTTTCAGAGAGTTCGCAGCATACAGCTCGGGCAAACTCGCCTCCGCCTCTTACTATGGGCCACCAGATTGAGGGAGTTCGGCTTCCCTCAATTGACGAGGTGGGGGTGTATGAGGGCAATCGGCTTTTGGGCCAAGACACATATAGGGAAATGTCTTTTCCTGAGGTGAGTGGAATTCAGTAGATTAGATATTGATGTCAGGTGCTTGTTCTAACATTATTATATGTGCAGGAGGCTGAGGTGGCTGTGGCCGGACTGAAAAGCCTGGCGAACTGTAACAGCCCGTTTTTTTTAGATCTTTAAATTTTATTATTTAAAATAATTTAAAATCTATTTAAATTATTTAAATGTTTTATTATATATATATAAGTGCTCGAGTTATATTATGGTCAAAGTCGTGCCTTAGCTATATATTTTATTAGTACTACAATGTGGTGAAAAATTTATGCACATATAAATATCTAATCGGATTTTTCTCCATGTATGTTTGGATATTAATTAGTTATTTTAAATTATTTATTTTACACCAACATTTCATGCATGTATGCATCAATAGTGTTATAAGAAATTTAGTTTCCGTCAATTATTTTCTTTTATGCATTATTTATATTCCTTTAACTAAAATAAAATAGTGTAATTTTGAAATCCCTAAATATATGCTGGGAATTTGAGTGATTTCGTATAATTGTGTTTTAAAAAGATAAGAAAGATTTTAGTCAAATATTTTACTATGGAAGATATCATAAAATCATTCCCTAATTTCAGTTGATTATTTATTTTCTAAAGGTTTTCTAAATTCTGCAATAAATCTATTCCTAAAATACTTTGAACCTAGCTATCTCTATAGTTTATGTTTATAAAGTCAGTTTTCGAAAAACCATTTCCGAGAGAGAAACTTCAGCCTTGGTGTTAAGGTCAACTTCTAAATCTTTTAATTTTATTCTGCTTTCAAATCAAAACATATGGGTTTTCAATTCTTTAATTACGAACTTAATTTTATGTTCTTGATTAGGATCTAGTTGAAGAGTGTTTCAAAGATTTTTCTTGTTTTCCACTTCGAGGTAATTGTTATTTTATAATTATTTTACTGATTTACTTTGTTTGGAAAATTTATGCACGTCTTCTTTTATTTTGATTATTACATATACAAGTTAATAATTATGCATATGCATGTGTCAGTGTGTGTTCATACATCATATGTCATCTCTTTATTTTATATAAGCATTTGTATAAGTTTAAATTTATGTTGTTGTGCATAGAATTTCTATATATATATATATATATATATATATATTGTACTTTCATTTTCGTATATATATAAATATTGTCTCATCTCATAGCAAATAATATTATTATTATTATTATTATTATTATTATTATTATTATTATTATTATTATTATTATTATTATTATCAGTATTATTATTATTATTATTATATACATGTAACCTCTAATTAATGGAGGGTTTACGCAAACTTTTGCAGAAGAGTATGTTTAAAGTATTTTCTAGATTTCTGACTAGTTTTATTTATTTATTTATTTTGAAAATACGTATATAAAATATTTTTCCTCGTCTCTGGCCCTTTTAGGGCTCGGCTTATGAAATAGACGGGTAGCTGACGACATTTTTCTTCTCACACCAAGACTGCACTGATTGCTTCGTCCGAAGCGGCGAGGTTTAGGGAGAGGACCTCGCCCTCTTTTGGTACAGATAATGTAGGGAGGTTTGCGAGGTACTTCTTCAAGCCGTCAAAAGCTTTCATGTGCTCGTCGTTCCATTTGAAGTTCGGCGCCTTCTTTAGTATCTTGAAGAACAGGAGTTGTTTTTCGGCGGCCTTAGATAGGAAACGACTTAGGGCGGCTAGACAGCCCGTCAGTTTGTGCACGTCATGGATTGACTTCGGCACTTGCATTTCTTGGATGACTCGGACTTTTGATGGGTTAGCTTTTAACCCTTCGCGTGAAACCCAACACCCTAAAAATTTTCCAGATCGGACCATAAAAGTACACTTTTCTGGGTTTAATTTTAGATTCACTTCACGAAGTAGGCTAAAAACAACTTTGAGGTCGTTTACACAAGTGGCAATTTCCTTGCTTTTAACAACTATATCGTCACATACACTTCAACAATTCTACCGATGTGGGCTTCGAATATCTTGTCGATCATCCTTTGGTATGTAGCTCCAGCATTTTTCAGTCCGAAGGGCATTTTTTTATATGCATAGATGCCGAAGTCCGTGACGAAGGCGGTCTTCGGCGCGTCCTCGGTGTTCATGAGGACTTAGTGGTATCCCTTGTATAGGTCCAAGAAGCTGAACATCTTGTGGCCAACAAGAGCTTTGACCTTCTTGTCAATGTTGGGGAGGGGGGTAGCAATCTTTTGGGCAGTGCTTATTGAGGTCGGTGTAGTCAATACACATCCGCCACCTGCCTCCTTACTTTTTCACCATCACGGGGTTGGCCAACCAGATCGGATATTTCACTTCGAATAAAATATTGGCCTTTTGCAGTTGGCGAACCTCGTCATGGATCACTTGATTTCTTTCAGCTGCGAAGGCTCGCTGCTTCTGCCGAACTGGTTTCACCTCGGGATCGATGTTGAGGTGATGAGTGATGACGCTTGGTGCCACCCCGGTCATGTCTAGCGGTGACCAAGCGAAGACATCTCTGTATTCCCGAAGTAGCTGGATAATTTGACTTTGGAGCCCGTTCTCTCCGACGAACCCTACTTTGACGACCTTGGCAGGGTCATCTTCGTATAATGCGACGTCTTCGACCGGCTCGACGGATGGAGGCAACGTCGGCTCCATCTCTTCGGGGTTCTGTAGTTGCTATGCTTGAGGGTGCTGGTTCCCAGCACCTCGGAGTGCGACCTGCATGCACTCCTTGGCCTGTAGCTGATTTTCCCGAAGTGTGATCACTCCATTTTTAGACGGTATTTTGATCATCAGGTGATAGGCCGAGCAGATCGCCTTCGTCGCTATTAGTCAATCTCTTCCTAAGATGATGTTGTAGGGAGAGCTGGCTTTGACGACGAAGAAGTGGATTATCTTCGTAGTGGATCACGGGCTTTTTCCAACTGTCACGGGCAGTGAAATGATGCTTTCTATCATTGTCTCTTGTTATGTGAAGTTCTTTAGCGGCATGGGTGCCAGCCTCAGACGTGCTTCTTCGATATTGAGCTTATCGAAGCAATCTTTGAAAAGCACACTCACAGAGGCTCCACTATCAATAAATATGCGGTGGACCAACTTGTTGGCTACCACGGCCTCGATTATGGTGGCATCTTGATGAGGTATGGCATGGGGGACTGGGTCATCACTGGAAAAGCTGACGACCTCGTCCTTCTTGAACCTTTTCTGGGCAGGTTCTTCCCGCTGTTGACTTCGGGCCTCGGCTTTCAATGATGACTTCGTCGCGCCTTCGGGCAGCCCGGTGATAGCAGTGATGACTGCATCATATTGAGGCTGGTCTTCATCCTCATCCTCGTCATCGTGCTTTGGCCTCTTGTCATGATGGGGGGCGCAGTTGTTGCCTCCCTTATTTTTCTTTCTCTTGCCCTTCCCTTGAGGTCGGGCCTCTTGCTGGCTGCGACTTTAGTACAATTTAAGGGTACCGTCGCGTACCATGTGCTTGATGTCCGAGGCGAGGTCCCTGCAGTCCTCAGTTTCATGACCGTAGTCATTATGAAACTTGCAGTATTTCTCCTTGGATCGGCGTTTCGATCCACCTCGGGACAAGGGTGGCGGCTTCTCAAACAAGTTCGCATGAAGCTCGTATATTTCGGCCCTGGACTTTGTCAGTGGTGTGTACTGACTTCGGTCTTGGTTGGGCTGAGGTCCTAAGCGGGACTCAAGGGGTCCTCACTGTAACCTTTCGAGGGCACTTCGGCGACCTTGCCCGTGGTCGGTGCGCTCCTCTTTCTTCCTCTTATCGTTATTTTCAGGCCGATCTGCTGCCCGCTTTTTCCGATCGGTCTCATCCGCCTCCGTGAATGTATCAGCAATCCTCCATAGCTGCCTGGAGGTCGTTGGGCGTGCCTTTACGAGCTCTCTGAAGAGAGTTCCAGACTGAATGGCGTTTTGGAACGCCAAGATAAGCACGTCGTCGGAGAGATGATCGACTTTAAGGCTCTCGTTGTAAAAACGGGCCAGGAAGTCGCTAATCATTTCTCCTTGCCCCTGCCTTAAGGTTAGGAGCTGGGCTGGGCTGATCTTCGCCTCGGCTTTTTGGAAGAAACAATGCTCGAAGGCGTCGAGTAGGTCGACATACGCCCCTATGCTGCCACTAGGTAGGCTGTCGAACCAACTCCTAGCGTTGTCTACTAGCAGCTCGGGGAAGACTTTATATATATAAACGTCTTCGGCAAGTCCCTGGTTCATCATGTTGTACTGGAACCGGGATAGGAAGTTGCTGGGGTTGTGTGACCCGTTGTAGGGCGGGATAGGAGGTACTCTATACGTCGACGGAAGAGGAGTATAGAGTATCCTATTGGTGAATGGAGTGGAGATTCGACCATAGACGGTGAATCTTCCCTGGTGAGGGTTTCCTTCGTCATGCCGAGGTGGAACGGAGTTTTGATGAGGTGATGTCGAACCACGCTGCGGTGAAGTGCGGCCGTTGTTCCCACGGCGATTGTTGTTCTGTCGCCTTCGGGGAAGTTTGGCGATCCTATCTCCAATGATCTGGAGACTTGGGGATCGCCGTTGTGACGGTTCGACTCCGTCTTCGCCACGTTGACTCTATTGTCGATGTTGATCAACGAACTTGCGGAAGTCTTGTTCGTAGAGGTCCAAGTACGCCTTTAGTGCATCTCCAAACTCGGGTTGGAGTGCGGCGTTGTCACTTCGGCATCCACCCCGACTTGGCTCACTGCGGCTAGCTGAATCCCCGGACTGGCTCGATGTGACATCCTCTAGGTGGCCTTCAGGAGTTTGATCGGTTATGGGCTGCTTACCAGGTCGTCTTCTAGAGGCAGTTTGCTGAGCTTGACTTGTGTCGACCTCCTCCCCCGTTGGCCGGTATGTGAGGTGGATTGGTGGACTGGTCAGCCCGGTTCTGCTTCGCCTTGGCAGTAGCGGCGGCAGCAGCGGTGGTGGTGGAGCGGGTTTGTTTCACCATCGTATCTTCACTCAAAAACTCTGATCGGTTTCACAAAAATTTGATTTCCCACGGACGGCACCAGTGATCAATCGTGGATTTTAAAGTGATTGTGCGATAGTAAGATTTGCAAAAAAATAATAACACAAGAGTTTACGTGGTTCGATCTTTTGGTTAGATCTACGTCCACGGAAAAATGAGTTTATATTAATACTCTCGAGTTTACAGAATGTGTCTTCAATCTATCCTAGCATCACTATTTATAGGCGCCCAGCAGCAGTTATAGCCGAGGTCGTGGGGCGCCACATCAGCAGTCGTGAGTTAGAGATCGTGGGTCGACCGAGCTTCTATACTCTTAGGCTGCGCTGCTGGATTGGGCCGAAGAGTCTTCTGGGCCTTTCAGTGGGCCGAGCTCATCTAGGCCGAGCTTATTTGCCGAGGTCCAATTATATTGGGCCGGTGCTTGAGCCTAGTAGCTGGGCCATATCCTATCAGTTTGCTTCTCGCAAACTCGAGCTTCGCTGCCGATGGAACTTCTTCCGCGTTCAGCTCTCGACAGCCGCCGACCTTGTCTGACAAGGCGCCAGATTCACGATAGAGGAGTCGAGCTCTATCAAAGTTGCGGTGAATGCGCATATGAATCGAGGGCGTTCGTTGAGGAGGTTAGGTCGGGGGTGGAAGAAATTCTGGAAAAAAAATAAGATGAATGCTGGAAAAACTTACTCTTTCGAGTTCCTCCCCAAGAAGAAGGTGATTCAGGTTGAAGAAGGTGAGATTCAGCTGGTTTTTCCTTAAAAAAAAATTCCATCTTTATTATCTTTGTTTGTGCTATTGTTTCAATCGCTAGTTTAATTTGTGTGCTTTCTACAGTCGCTACTGCTACTGATGATGGGAGAAAAGGGGACTTGGAGATTCATCAAGAAACTCAAGGAATACAATTTTTCAGATCAAAGAATGGTAATTAATCACCACTTATATAAAAATTACTACTATTTTCTACAGTACTCCATTTTCATATCTGATATATTTTTCTAAAATAATTTCTGATAAGGATGTTCCAAAAAAGTTTGCAATGGGAACTGAACTTGCAAAGAAAGGGGAAGTCGAACTAGAGAATGAGGAAAGGGATACGATGGACGGTGGGGATCAAGGATCGGAATAAGGGAATGTTTTGTTTCAGCCGTGGATGGAGAGATTTTCTCGTGGCAATTTGAGTAAAATAGCCAAGGATACGATGGATAAATAGCCGTGAAACTGAAATATTGGTTTTCGAGTATGTGAGAAATGTGGTGAAGGTTGTAGTGATAGATGATGAGGAAGAAGGAGAGAAGATGCTTGCTCGAGCACTGTATGAAGACTTCCTTCAGTTTCTTTAGTACACTAGTATTTTTCTATCTTTTGAATTTGGTATGTAGGACTACTTAATGTTTAGTTAAATTATTAGTAAAAGCTAGCCTTCGTTTGTTCATGCGTTCTTTTTTATTTTTCTGCAAATTTTTATCTAATTTTATTGTTCGATCAAGGGTCAAGATACATTGTTGAGAGTTGTTGCGTGAATTTGTTGTTAAAAACGAAGCTTTTATTTAGAAATGAAGGGAGAATCTCTGCTTGTAATATCCGTAATAATTTAGTAAAGTTAAGTATGTCTTATTGGAAATTAACGTCTTATTAGGATTAACAAAAATATAATTTACACCCTAGAGAATATACTTTCCAACAAATAAAACTTAAAATAGTTATTTAGTGTATATTTTATTTTGTGAGATCAAAATGAATTCATGATTTAATATATGTATACGTATATCAATATATATATAGTTAATATGTATATTACGTATATGAATCTACATATTCATATATATAAATATATATATATATATATATATATATATATATATATTAGCAAATGCATACATTAATAATTTATTTTTCTTACGTATAACTATTTTATATATATACTAATTGATTCATGAAAGAAAACATGTAATGCATAAAATATATAAATATATAGGAATATGAGGTGTGTAAGAATTAACTAAGATACACTATGATATGTATTGAGATTATACATACGTGCATGTAAGAAGAATGCATGAATCAAGGATAAAGATAAGGAATAGTAAATATTTTTATTACTACCTTAAAATACGTATATGTATATATATATATGTGTAGGTGCATGTATGCATTGTGAGGATAACGAGTCTAATAGATAAAATACACAGTGATTTAGATTAATATAGATGAGTATATCCTGTAGTTTTAGGGAACTTTGTATATATTGGATAGATATTAAGTGGGAGCCGACATTCTTGTTTTAACATGCATTAAAATAATATATCTAGGCCTATGACTATCAAAGGCTATAGTGCTGACTGATGGAAGCTATAAGCATGACTAAGCAACTTAGTTTTTCTTATAAATACCTAATATAAGCTCTTCATTATTTTCATACTGTAAGCTTCAACTATAGTCATCCCTTCTCCATTAATTCTTAGAAAAAAATATTATCACTCCCCTTTTAGAAAGTAAGTTTTGAAGGAGCTTTTCTTGAGGATATATAGAAGATAGAATATAGTTATTAATTTAGAGCTACTTTCTATTGGACCTAGATAGCTAGGGTTGTATTTGTATTGGGCCTTGACCCATCTATACTCCTATATATACACACCCTTGTACTTGTAATTATATATGAATCAATACACGATACTTCTATATGGTATCAAGAGCAAGGTTCTCTTCTTTCTAAAATTACACAAACCCTAGATTTTTTTTTCCTTCTCTGGGCAGCCGAGATCTCTTCCAGCGCCGCTGCATCTCTCTCGATCAATCTCTCCATCTCAGCCATGTCTCCGATCACTACGGACACCGTTGTTGTCTCTCTCACCGCTCCGACGAACTTCCCCATCAAGCTCACCGCCACCAACTTCGCGATCTGGAGCAGACAAGTTCAAGCCGCCCTCATCGGGCTCGATCTGTCCGGCTACATCGACGGATCTCTCTCCTCTCCGGCTCGCTTTCTTGATGAAGCAAACACTCAGCGCAATCCTCTTTACTCGATCTGGAACAGACAAGATCAGATCATCGTTGCTGCTCTCCTCGGCAGTTGCAGCGACTCCATTCAACCTATGGTCGTCTCCGCCGTCTCCGCACGAGATGTATGGCTGCGTCTCTCCAACGCCTATGCTAGCACGACGCCCGGGCGCGTCCTCTCTCTCAAAGCGAAGCTCGCTCGCAATCCAAAAGGTGCTCATTCCATCATTGAATATCTCAAAGATATGAGCGACATCTCCGATGCTCTCGCCCTCGCCGGCAGCCCCATCAATGATGTCGATCTTATTGCGTCGATCATTACGCAACTCGGAGAGGAGTACCGCTCCGTGTATTCTGCTCTTCGTGTACGTGAGACGGCTGTCTGCCTTGCCGAACTCTCGGATATCCTCCAAGATATCGAGCGTCTTGTCTCCGCCGTCCCGGAGCAGCCACCGTTGATTCCTACAGCAAATCACACTCGCGCTGCTCCTCCGCAATCCTTCCAGCTAGGCAACACTCACCAATCCTATCCTCCACGACATCAAGGTCGCGGAGGCCACCGTGGTCGCGGTGGTCGTTTTGGCGGACGGCATGCTCCCTCCGGCACTTCCTCTGACGTCGGCTCATGCGACTTCTGCCACCATGTCGGGCATACAGTGAACGTGTGTTGGAAGTTGGCTCGGTTTCTTCGCGAGCATAACATCAACGTTCAGCCCACTTCACAGCAGCATGCTCCTATTCCGTATGTCCACAGCACTGTGGCTTCCTCCTCCTCACCGGCATCACAGTGGATCTTCGATTCCGGCGCCACGCATCATACAGCCGCAGCCCCTTACGGCTTCCCATCATTCTCCGACTATGGCGGTCCCAACGAGATTCAGTTAGGCAATGGTAACACCGTTCCCATCTCTCACATCGGTCATACCTCTCTTCCTACATCTTCTCGTCCTTTAAAATTATCCAACATTCTATGCACTCCTCATCTTAATTGTAATTTGGTTTCTGTTTCCAAATTATGCATCTCCAATAACGTCTCAGTTGAATTTTTCCCCTTTCATTTTATTGTGAAGGATCTGTTAACGGGGAGCATCCTACTACGGGGGCGGAGCGAAAATAACCTCTATCAGCTACCTGTGGAACCGGACAAGTCATCACCTTCTATCCATCACACAGTCTCTGACTGGCATCATCGTCTGGGTCATCCCTCCTGTCATATTTTAAAACCTTTAGTTAAACTCTGTGATTCTTCCTTATCGTTTCCTTCGCATTTTCACTGCGATTCGTGTTTAACTAATAAAAGTCATAAACTTCATTTTTGTATTAATTCTATGACTAGCCGTCAGCCTCTTGAGTTGATATACACTGATGTTTGGAGCACCTCTACTGTTTCCATGGATGGTTATTCTTATTATGTTATCTTTGTCGATCACTTCTCTAAGTACATCTGGTTTTATCCTTTAAAGAACAAGTCTGACGTGTTTCACATATTTCCTCAATTTATACGGCTTGTTAAGAATTTCTTTAGTCTGAAAATCAAATCCATTTACTCTGATAATGGTGGTGAATTTCTCAAACTCATCCCCATTTTCAATGCACTTGGTATCTCCCATTTCACCACTCCACCCCACACTCCTGAACACAATGGAACGTCAGAACGACACCACCGTCATATCGTCGAAACTGGTTTGTCCTTACTCCATCATGCCTCTATTCCTATATCTTACTGGCCTTATGCATTTCAAACTGCTGTTTACCTCATAAACCGTTTGCCGACCCCTGTCCTTCTTCAAAAATCCCCATATGAGATTCTTTACCACAAATCACCACATTACTCCAAGCTCAAGCCTTTTGGTTGTTTATGTTATCCTTGGCTTCGTCCTTATCGCCAAACCAAACTAGAACCTCGATCCACGGCATGTGTTTTTGTAGGATACTCTAGTGATCGATCTGCTTATAAGTGTCTTGATGTTCAGTCCAATCGTCTCTACCACTCTCGACACGTTAAGTTTGTCCAATCTGAGTTTCTGTTTAAAACCCTCTTTCGGTCCTCATCTTCCCAAATTGCTCGCCCGCCCCAAACCAACCTTCTCTCTCCTACCCGATTTCTCCGTCAACCTTTTCTCGTCTCTACTCTACCATTACCTCAACCAGCAACTCCTCCACAAAACTCTCAAGCACAACCTCCCGCCGTCCCTTCACCCGCCATACCAACAACCTCTCATGCTACCGAGTCCGCTCCGTCTCTCGTTCATCATGTTCCACGTCAACGGAAACCTAATCCTAGGTATTTTAATTCCAGTTTTATAAACCTCACTACCCATCATCCTATTCCCGATACCATTGAACCCAGGTCTGTTGCCATTGCCCTTCGGGATTCTCATTGGAAAGCCGCCATGGAAGAAGAATATCAAACTCTCATTCGCAATCATACGTGGGACTTGGTTCCTAACATCGGTCAACCAACAATCCCATGCAAATGGGTTTTTCGTGTCAAACGAAACCTTGATGGTACTGTCGCTAGATACAAAGCTCGTTTGGTTGTCCGTGGATTCTTGCAGCAGCCAGGCCGTGACTACTCGGAAACTTTCAGTCATGTTATTAAACCCGTTACAATTCGTTTAATTTTATCTGTAGCCTTATCCGCAGGATGGTCCATCAAGCAGCTGGATGTTAACAACGCTTTTCTTAATGGACATCTCAATGAGCTCATTTATATGGAGCAACCGAAGGGTTTTGTCAGCTCTGACCATCCTCGGCATCTCTGTCAGTTAAAGAAGGCACTATACGGTTTAAAACAGGCACCAAGGGCTTGGTACATTACTCTCTCCTCCTTTCTACTTCAGTTTGGTTTTCACCGGTCTCTTGCGGATTCTTCCTTATTTTATTACTATAAAGGGCGCCACATCATGTATTTTCTGGTTTACGTTGATGACATCTTAGTCACCGGGAATGATGATTCTCTTATCGCTACCTTCATTCGTCAGCTGTCGGCAAACTTCTGTTTAAAAGATATGGGGCATCTTCATCATTTTCTGGGCATGGAGGCTATTTTCACACAATCCGGTCTTTTTCTATCACAACGGAGCTACATTCTGGATATTCTGGCACGACTTCGTATGGATGGAGCCAAACCGGTTCCTACACCAATGACAGCTTCATTGCGACTTCGTGCTAAAGAGGGTGATTCCTTACCTGAGCCTACTGTTTTCCGTCAAGCTCTTGGTCTGCTGTAGTACTTATCCTTGACTCGTCCGGATATCTCTTTCGCAGTAAATAAACTATCTCAATTTCTCTCTGATCCCCGTACTTTTCACTGGGAAGCGTTAAAACGCATTCTTCGCTATCTCAAGGGCACCCTCGACCATGGTCTTCTTCTCCCCAAAGGTACTACTGCTGCACTATCGGTTTTCTCTGATGCGGACTGGGGAGGTTCCATTGATGATGGAAAATCTATCACTGGTTTTTGCATTTATCTTGGTCGCAATCTTATATCGTGGAAATCTTCTAAGCAACGCTCTGTCACGTGTTCGTCTACTGAAGCCGAGTATCGAGCTATCGCGATTGCTTCTGCCGAAGCAACATGGGTTCGCCATCTTCTTCAAGAAATCGGGCTTCCTATCGTGTCATCTACCAAGCTTTATTGTGATAATTCCAGTCCTACTCATGTCTGCAAAAATCCGGTTTTCCACTCCCGCATGAAGCATCTTGCCCTTGACTACTACTTCGTCCGTGAGCTGGTTCAACAGGGTCTCTTGCATGTCTCTCATATTAGAGCAAAAGATCAAGTTGCTAACATCCTCACAAAACCATTGGGGACGGCGTTGTTCATGGTTTTTCGTTCCAAGCTGGGTCTCCCGTTGGGATCCTCCATCTTGCGGGGGCGTATTGGACCTAGATAGCTAGGGTTATATTTGTACTGGGCCTTGACCCATCTATACTCCTATATATACACACCCTTGTACTTGTAATTATATATGAATCAATACACTATACTTCTATACTTTCGAAGTTGCTCCAAGTTACAGGTGGGTCCAAAATATTTTCAATGCATGCGATGTTTTAAATACCATTTTTATGTTAAAAATGCAATTATCCATAAAAATGTTTTGTGTGTATGTTCCAAGAAATGACTCCATGGATCGATCGAGATTCATTGTTAGTATCAGATATACTAACTTTGAATTGTGCGCACCCCGGTTACATACGATGGCTTGATCACGTCGTATGCTAACTAATGGCGAATTCCTTGAGTTTCGACTCGGGTTTTCTGCAAGTACTGGGATTATTTAGGGTTACGGCCCTGAACCTGGTCTAGATGAACCAAAGGTGATTTGTAGCCTTGGTTGAGTCCAAGAATGAACATCACACACCCCAAAATGATATTTGTATTTTCAAGAGTTGTTTTCTGCAAGCCTCTTGATATACCATATATGGATAAATTTTCAAAATGCTTGCCAAAGGGGCATGATCCATTGAGTACATCAAGTACTCAGCCCAAAACTCTTTGAAATGTTTTCAGGTCTGAAAGCAGGTGATGCGCAGCAAGGCTGAGGCAGGGGGTTGTTGCAGGACCTTGTAAAGTTTCCACTATGTTATTTTGCTTATAACTCTAATAACAAGACTACTAGTTTTTTTTTATAATAAATAAGTCGAGGGCGTCATCTTCCAACCCTTTAGTTATATAATATGGTTTCTTTATTTTCTAAACTTATTTTTCTCTTCCCATTTTACTTATTGTTGGATGGAGAGTGCCGTGTATCAGTTCCTTTTGGAAGCTCGAATTCTCACTCAATTATGGTTATCCCATTTTTCGAAGTGGATGTCGACTCCTTTAGTTTACTGAAAGCCGGTTTACCCCATCTTTTACTTTATACAGGGTGGAGAGTGTCATGCAATGGTTCCACTTGGACGCTCGATTTCCTACTCACTCTTGGTAATTTCAATATGTCGTAGTAGATGGTCGACTCCACTTGGCAACTTGACGCTGGTTTACCCCACCATTTTCTTTATAGTCTTATTTTACGTTTTAAAATACTCGTAAAAATAGTCATAAATTAATATTATCCCCTTTCTTCCCCGCTTCTTTAATCCAACTTCCATCACACCCTGATTCACTGGAATCGGGGCGTGACACTGCTACTCAAGCATCATAGTAAAACTTCAAATGAAACACAACAATGAAAGACATAAACCAAGACAATATTTGAGACCAGAATTTTCTATCTTCTCTCTCTTCAAAGAATCCAAATGAAAGACAAAAAAGAAAGACATGAGAAGCAAATTGGAGAAATAATGTATGGCATTTAAATATAGTAGGAGTATTATTTCGTGAAGCACAAATGATCCAAGCTGCCTCAATGATAAAAATAACAAAAACCAATTTTCAAGGATCACCTATCACTCTAAAAGTACTAACAGTAACTGATTCTCCCAGTTTAAGCAAAAGAGAAGAAAAGTGTCGGTGAAAAAACCTAGGAGAATCGAAGTTCATCATCTTCCCTTGTACTGTGTGTATACAAACAACAAAACAGAACTATTCAGAATGCTCTAAAATCTAAAAAAATCTCGAATCTCGCTATAACGACTCCCTACCTCCACGATCAGGTCATCAACGAGAGCAAAACAAGTACCACGAAAAGGCAGAAGTTAGCACTAGTCACCATCATAGCATCGTTAGAAGAAGGGGTGTTCACCGCTGTACCAGGTGGCGGCAGCTCTTCATCAGAAGAAGTGGTCGGTGGCTGAACATAGGCGGGAGGCGGTGGTTGGTTGAGGCTCGGTGGAAGCCCTAGACCATAGTCCACCTTGATCATGAAGGCCATGCCTTGCTGGCATTGCTCGCCGTCATCAGACTCTGAGAAGTAGTACTGAGTACTGTTGATGGTGAGCGGTACAGCTATGGTCATTGCGCTTCCAAACTCATTTTTCCCGCCATAATACTGAAATGTATCGCTGTCTAAAGCATCATCCGTGGTGCAGCTATTGTACGTAGTCTCGTTGTAGGTTTGGATCACAGTTTGGTTCGTGTTTGTGTTGAAAACTGCAGAAAACGAAGTAAACAGACTGTCAATCGAGCGAAAAAACACAAGCATGAAGTAAGAAGAGCTTTCAATCTATACTGCATTTTCCCATATTTGATGTAACATTTCTTTAGAAAGAGCAATGCATGAGTTTATTATTAATGTAAGCTGTTTCTCCAATTGAATGCAATAAAGTGGATTTATTAATACCATCAATAAGGAAAAAAAACTTGGAGAAAAACAGGAAAAAAAAACTTTTGGAAAGGGGAAAAAGAGTAGACTCTATTTACAAAAAACAAACTACTATAAAGCAATGATAATAAATGAAGTGTGCAACAGTTCTTGGTGCTCAAAAGAGTCTAAAGCCACTTTAAATGGGAGATTTCCACTATTTAATTCTCATTTTGAAAGGTTAATTAGCAGCATTCTTTCCTTAATTCCTTTCCTAAAGTCTAAGCAACCTCATTAATACCAAATAATTCCTTGTTCACTCAAAGAATGGAGCATGGTAAGAGTCTGGTTTCAGACTTTATTGCATATAATACTTCATCTTATGTTCCAACAGTACCCTATTTACACCATGCATATATCTATATCTATAAATATAAATAATCCATATACATGTACATTCTTATATAAATGGTGGCAACAAAACGAATCCAACTTGCATATTATGACCCTTTCTGAAACTTGGATTCTACTGTTAACCAACAATTACAGAATCCCAATTAACAAGAAAACACCAAAGACTATCCACAAATGAAAAGCCCTTAACCTGCAATCCACTTAGCCACACCAAAATCCAAGAAACTTGTGCAAATCTTCAATAAATCAAATCCCACATTGAATAATTTAAAAAAAGAGGAAAAATGAAGCTCACTAATCAATCACTCAAACTTCAAAATCAGGAGCGAGTGCTTACTCAGATAGTCTCCAAGATTGAAGGTGGTGTTGGCAGCCCAAGCCTTGTAGTCAGCGGAAGTCTTGTTGGTGGTGGAGTTGAAGAACCAGCCGGCGTCGCCGCCCACAGTGTGGTTGGTGTAAGCGTCCGCCGCCGCCGCCGCGGTGACGAGCAAAGCCACCGCAATCAGCCGGAGAGGAGTGGCTCTGTTCGCTGCCATCACCGAGGGCGGCCGACGAATGCTGATCGATTTCAAATCTTGAGATGAGAGATTCTATGTGTGTGTGTGTGTGATTTGAAAGTGCAAAAGTCTAAGAGGTGTGACAGGTATTATGGTTTTATATAAGAGAGAGAGAGAGAGAGATGAGTTGTTCCCTCCTCGTATTCAGGCAGCGGAGGAGAGAAAGGAAGGTTTAGGGAAAGTGGAGTTGCTGCCTAAATTTGACTTTTTCCTCAAATATTTATACAGTTTTGTCTACATATAATATGTCAGGTGTAAGATTCTCTACAAAATTGATTTTCCGTAAAAAAAATAAAAAATATTTTATATAAAATAATATATTTTGTGTATAATTATAATGTACGATATAATATTTAGTTATGATGCATCGTATGTATCATGCATAAGTCATTATTGATGCATTCTCAATACAAGTATAATAATTTCTATTTTTTAGAGGTAAAATGTATGTACCCTAATACTAACTCTTACCAAAAAAAAAAAAGCCCTATCAATATCGGGCCCGAGCTGAACCTGGCGCGGGCTTAATTTTGAAAACAAGTTTATTAAGAGTTGAATCCATGGGCCAGGCTAGACTGGGTTGGGCCGGCGAGTTGACAACTAAGCAAAATCCAAAGAAGCAAGAAAAATTATGACCGTTGGCGCCTAAATCCGACCCTCCGTCTTCTTACGCGTCCAACTTTCAAAAGGAAATTTCATCAGGCTAATCTCGTCCGTCCATCTTATTCCTGCCCCAACTTTCTCTATATATATACCCTAGTTTTTTGAAACTTCATTCTAATTTGCTTTCGATTCCTCAGCGGAGCGTTTTGTGGTTTCTGCACATCGTTCGTTGCTTTGAGCGAAGAGGATTGGAATTGTTGATGTGATGATTCGTCCTGTTTTCTCTTCTCTGGCCACCGATATCATCAATCTTTCTTCTTCAGATGTTTCGTTATCTCTCAACTCAATCTCTTGCTTGCTGTGTGTATTATTTTTTGTTCCTCTATTACTTCTAGATCTAGATTAGTTAGGGGAGGGTGATACTGTTCTGTGTTTATTATTTTTTGTTCCTCTATTCGTTATAGTAGTACGAGTATTAGTTCGTGGAGGCTATCTTATGTTCGTACGTTTATTCTGTCCCTCTATACTAAGTATTATTTTGGTTTGTTCTCTTTTCCTCGCTTATCTTCCCTTCTTCCCTTTCTTCTATGGTGGTGATTTCATCGAAGTGAAGAAGAAGGTATTTTAGTGAGTTTAAAAGAGAAAAGGAGCCTATTTCTATAGTACTGTATTATACTTATTTGTAATGTTTGTTTAATCTCTTTTTCTCCCTAAACATCCCTTCTTCCTTTTATCTTCTATGGTGGTGATTTCATCGAAGTAAAAAAGAAGGAATTTTAGTGAGTATAAAAGAGAAAAGACGCCTATTTTTATAGTTTAAGTATTTATTTTTATTATACTTTATTCTTCTTTTGTATAGTAGTATTATATTTTGCAACGTTGGTTTAATCTCTTTTTTCTCCCTAACTTCCCTTCTTCCCTTTCTTGATTTTTCTATGGTGGTGATTTCATCGAAGTGAAAAAGAAGGAATTTTAGCGGGTATAAAAGAGAAAAAAAAACGCCCTATTTTTATATTTTAAGTATTTATTTTTATTATACATATTGTATTTTTATTTTTCTTTTACATAGTAGTACGTAATATTTTGTAACGTTGGTTTTATCTCTTTTTCTCTTTAAACTTCCCTTCTTCCCTTTCTTCTATGGTGGTGATTTCATTGAAGTTAAAAAGAAGGAATTTTAATTAGTGAGTTATAAAAGAGTCACCTATTTTGCAATGTATATTTTAAATATTTCCTTTTATCTGCCTAATCCAATATCTTCGAAGGTCGTGGTTCATATCATCAAAAGAAAAAAGCTACTTTCTGAAATGGTGATTCATCATAAAGAGAGAGGATTGTCGTCTGTATACTATTAGTTTGCTTTTATACAACTTAGGGTGTGTTTGGTGGATAGGATGAACCAAGATGAGGTGAATCATCTTGGTTCATCTAAGTGTTTGGTACCGAAATAAAATAAACTGGAGGGCCCGAGATGAAGCCCAAACCCGCTGCTATTTTACTGTTTTCGCTTATTAACTCATCCGACGTTTTTGGTCGGATGACTTCAACTCATTCGAACAGTAACACAACACTTTATCTCTTTTACCATTTTACCCTTATGTATTTATATGATTTCAAATAATAATAATATTAATAAATAATAATAATAATAATGTAATAAAATAATAATAATAATAAATAATAATAACAATAATAGCAATAATTATAATAATAACAAGAATAATAATAATAATAATAATAATAATAATGTAATAAAATAATAACAATAATAAAAATAATAATAATAATAATAATATAAATAATAACTCAATAATAATAATAATAACGTAATCAAAAAATAATAATAATAATAATAATAAAATAATAATAATAATAATAACAAGAATAATAATAATAATAATAATAATAAAAATAATAATAAATAATAACAATAATAGTAATAATTATAATAATAACAATAATAATAATAAGCGACACACTTGGGTCAGCCAGAGGTACCGTGCGGATAGCTAAAACACTGACACTTTTATTCGTGTAGATTAGCATTTTTCTGTATAAAGATTGACACTTTTAAAAATTGACATTTATTCGTAAAATAATTATGTTAAAGATTGACACTTTTATTTGTATAGATTAACACTTTTCTGTATAAAGATTGACATTTTGACCCGGCCACACTATGTGGCCGACCTCGCCCAAGTTTTTGTCTAATAATAATAATAACAATAATAGTAATAATTATAATAATAACAATAATAATAATAATAATAAAAATAATAACCCAATAATAATAATAATAATAATAATAATAATAATAATAACGTAATAAAATAATAATAATAATAATAATAAAAATAATAATAAATAATAACAATAATAGTAATAATTATAATAATAACAAGAATAATAAAAATAATAACTCAACAATAATAATAATAATAATAATAATAATAATACAGAGTAATAAATAATAAATAATAAAGTGTACTATTTAATTCCAACGATAAAAAGTGAAATCGGTAGGGGTATTTAATAAGGGTAATTTGGTAAATCTAAGCCTTCATCTAGAGTTATGCATATTGTACCAAACACAAATATAATGTCATCCTACTTTTAATTTTTTGCTACCAAATGGAAATATGAACTCCTCATCTTGACACTATTCACATGACTCATCTTTAGATGAGTCATCCTTCCACAACTTGAATGAATCACCAAACACTACCTTAATGTTTCTTCTTTTGAGATGCTTAAAACAGTCCCCACGTTTGGGAAACTACTTTAACAAGCTTTATTTATAAAAAAAAAAATAGCGTGCGTCTCTGTGTTCAATTACTGTACATTGCGTTTGGGTTTGTCCTCATGCATATAAGTGTCTCAATTTATGATAATGTATCATCAAATCTTGACATTTACTGCTAGTTTGTGGTGCTATAAATGCATGTGATTTTCTGACTTGTTTTCAGGTCTTTTGTGTATTGGCTGTGATCCCTTCCCCCCACCCCTCCATTCTTTTTGCTTGGCTGCATCAACGTAAATACCAAGTGCAGTAATCCACTGTGGTTTAACCTTTTATATCAGGTGTTTCTATGCAATTAAGCTGGCCTTTTTGTTTATAATCTATTTACTGATTTGGAGTATTGATTGACTTTGTTCTTTGTTGAAACTATACTAATGCCGTGCATGCTGGGGATCTGGATGCAGGGAATTACGAGGTTGGAAGGGATTTCAGGAGCTCATAGGGAAAGATATATATCTGTCAGCCCTCAAGTATGCTGCTCTAATATTTTTTTTGTGGTTGTATCGTGCAGTTTACTTCTGTTCCTTTCCTCCCAACTGTTTGTCCTTTCGTGATCTGCTTTGGTGTGGCATATTGCTTCCTATGCTTAAAGGGGTCTTCCAAATGAATCACTCGGGTTTGGATTGCTGGTTCCTTCTTTACTGTTGCTTCAGTTGCTATTTGAATCAAGGTTGCTTTTGATTTGGCTTATATTTAGGTCTTCAATGAATCACCAGGGTCCCTTTGTGCTACCACAGAAGTTGCTTATTTGAGTCAAGGTTTTGCTTCTTTGATTTTTGTTTCTATTTTGGCTGTCAAGTGCTTAGAGTATTCTCCTCTTGGTTTTTCAGTTTGATGTGCAGCGATAGTTTCTCCTTGAGTTCATCCTTCATTGAGTCGTATTTTCATGGCCCCCGTGGCTTGTAATTTTCTGCAAAGAAAAGCATTGGACGTGCATGGGATAAAACTGCTGTAGAGCTGTACAACTTCCAATGGAAGCATAGACAATCAAGTGAACTCGATTTGATCTTGGATGGTAAGGTTAGTGTCTTGTTTTAGTCATAGACCTTTTCTGTTATGAGAAGCTTATGTACCATTTCATGATTTCATCCGACTTTCTCATTTCAGTCTCTATCTTGTTGTGTATCTGGTGTCCGCCTAGTGCAATGGTTGCATGCACCTGCCTTTTTGCCAAACGGGAATTCGCAAATAATGCTCGATTAACAGTGTGACGGAGAGAGTTTACTAGTTATTTTTCTCCATTTTATGTTCCACCTAGGCTCTTTCCTTGCTCATTATTATGCCTTCATTTCCAGTCATCTTTACCGTTTGGTGGCTCTTGATCAGTTTTCATTTGGAAGCAGTTCAGGTTTGATATCCAGTTCCCCTTGTTCTTTTGATCAGCCTTTTGTTATGGAGAGGTACATGTGGATATTGTTTTCTGCTTTTAGTTTTTGTTCCTCTATATATGTGTGTTTTCATTAGTTCTAGTCTTCTAGATAAGTTAGGGGAGGGTAATACTATTCTGTGTTGATTATTTTCTGTTCCTACTCTATATATATATATATATATATATATATATATGTTTTTCTGTCCCTCTATATTATTATTTTAGTTTATTCTCTTTTCCTTACTTATCTTCCCTTCTTCCCTTCTTCCCTTCCTTCTACGGTGGTGATTTCATCGAAGTGAAAAGGAAGGAATTTTAGTGAGTATAAAAGAGAAAAGACACCTATTTTTATATTTTAAGTATTTATTTGTATTATATACTAGTATATTTTTATTCTTCTTTTATAGTATTATATTTTGTAATGTTGGTTTAATCTCTTTTTCTCCCTAAACTTCCCTTCTTCCCTTTATTCTATGGTGGTGATTTCATCGAAGTGAAAAGAAGTAATTTTAGTGAGTATAAAAGAGAAAAGAAGCCTATTTTTATATTTTAAGTATTTATTTTTATTATATACTATATTTTTATTCTTCTTTTATAGTAGTCTTATATTTTGTAATGTTGGTTTAATCTCTTTTTCTCCCTAAACTTCCCTTCTTCCCTTTCTTCTATGGTGGTGATTTCATCGAAGTTAAAAAGAAGGAATTTTAGTGAGTTATAAAAGAGAAGAGACGCCCAATCTTATATTTTATAGAATGGGCGCATTTTGACATCATAAGATGTCTCACCCGAATGAATTAGTTATATATATATTTATTCTTCTCTTATATATATTATATTTTTTTATTTTGGTTTAATCTCTTTTTCTCGCTAAACTTCCCTTCTTCTCTTTCTTCTAAGGTGGTGATTTCATCGAAGTTAATCAGAAGGAATTTTGGTGAGCTATAAAAGAGTCACCCATTTTGTATATTTTAAATATTTCCTTTTATCTGCCTAATCCTATCTCTTCTAAGGTGGTGGGTCATCAAAAGAAAAAGCTACTTTCTGAAATGGTGATATACTACTACTCCATTATATAATTTAATGTTTCTTCTTTCGAGATGCTTAAAAGAGTCCCCACATTTGGGAAACTAATTTATCAAGTTTTATTTTTAAAAAATTTAGTGTGCGTCTCTGTTTTCAGTTACATTGCATTTGAGTTTATCCTCATGCATATAAGTATCTCAAACCTTATGATCATGTATCATCAAATCATAACATTTATTACTAGTTTGTGGTGCTATAAATGCATGTGATTTTCTGACTTGTTTTCAGGTCTATTGGCTGTGATGCCCTCTCTCCCTTTTCCCTCCATTCTTTTTGCTTGTGGTTCCCATTCTTCCTTGACGATCTCTCAGTTTTGTACTACTCGTGTGAATCATCAAGGCATTTTATTAGTTCTGGGAGTTGGGTTTTTCGTGGTGGAAACTGCTTTGAAAGAATTTTTGAGTGTGGTTGTCGGTTGTATACAGCATGTTATGTTTCAAAATTCTTGAAATCCTTGCTTGTGTTGCCAGACTTAGATTTCGGTGTGGTCCCAAAAGTTAGATGAAGGCATGACATTTATTTGCATGTTTATGGTAGTATTTTGATTTTTATTATTCTATATTTCTGGAATTATTTTGAGGTGTGTGATATTATTAATTTTGTTTGTTTGTCTTCTAATGACACAAATTTTATGTATGCAGCCGGATTCTCTTGTTAATTAGAAGATCCCTATCTCAATATATACTTAATTGGAGGACCAAGGGTAAGGTATCATGAATTCTTTGAAGGTAACCAGGAGTGCTTCTCTTTCTCTCTGTAATTGAGGGGCATTTTTCTTAACTTCTCCTATAATATTGATTGTAAAATGTAAATGAGGATAAGAGTTTTTAACAAATTCTTTGATATCGGGTGGCTTTACTCAAAAGACTAAATTTTTAGCGCTGATTGTGATCTTATGCGTGGAGAATATTTTTACTTAGAAAAAAGAATTCTTGGACGAACTTGGTGATGGGGTTCAGTTGATTTTTATTAAGATGAGATAGTAGGCATGATGTATAAACGTTTCTGGTGTCATGTATGCTGTGCTGTGTATAATAACTAGTTGTAAGAAATGAAAAGGATAGATTTGTGTGTTTTTGTTCATAATGCAGAATGAGGCTCTAAATGGAGGTGGAGCAATATTCATGAAAGAACGACCAACCTGGACATCAGTTGTTACGCTTGCTGATAAACTCTATCATCAGTTCTGATTCATGGCTCCCTAAGGATGTGACACTCTGTTTTTAACTGGAGCCACATCGAAATCGGATGGGTCTATTACTCCTTGTTCTAGTTGGTTGACTTACAGTCGCAAGATTCTTACACGTCTTGTTTTTATTTCTTCTAATAGAAGCAATAACCAATCTTATCTGCAGCTGTCAAATATATTCAGTAAGGGCAGCGTAGATAGCATATATATAGTTTGACGTACTAATGTCTGAGCCAAAACCCAAAGGCGGGACCATTAATGAGTGATGTGTAAAGACACTGGAACCTTTGAATCATCATCTAACAGTGGCAGTGCTAAAGGAATGTCTTCAAGTTCAACGGTCCTAGGGTGTAAGAATTCCTGTTTATTGGTAAAAAGTGTCCAAGTAAGTAAGTAAGTGCTAAGGTGCGGACAAATTAATATTCTTCTCAACTATCCGTGTACTGTCAACTTAAGCATTATATGTTCCGTGACTGCTAATGTGCCCTGTCAGGAGCTCGTTTCCATCAGTTTGTGGTTCATACAAAATGGAGAAGGGACTTCACTTATGGTACTCTTGCAGCTTACCTGAAGACCTCCAAGGTTCCTGTGAATTAAGTTTCAAACATCAAATTACATCTGTTGCAATGGTGAATATACAAGAGAAGAATATATTTAGAGGAGAATGACATGAGATTATTGAATCTTTTACTTTGTTTGCATATTCAACTGACTGACGAATTATTCACGCTTTGCCATCCAGGTGGAGTGGTTCATCCCGTCGAAGGATGGATTCTCAAATAACTTTCAAAATTTGGTTTTCTTGGTGGCATGTAAAACAGATCTTTTTATTGATCTGGTGGAAACGTGCTGTAAGTTTTTTTAACTCAACAACTTTGCAGTAAGCTCTTGTCTGAGGTATATCTACGACAGAAACTTATTTCATACCTGCAAATTAGCTTTGAATTGGTGTTTGACGGGGCACTCACAGTTGGGCCTCAATTGAGAAAACCCAGCCCATATCTTGGCGGGGCAACCCAGATGGCATGCTAATTGCAAGAAACCTGTGATCTGCAGCCATGGCATGGCTGGGGGACTCTCTTGACCGAAGATCTGAGCTCTATTTTTCTTTTTCTTTTCCTTTTTTTTTTCCTTTTTTTTTCATTTTTAAGTATCTCTTCAGTTTTCTTGACCTCTTGATAGAAAAGAGTTGGAAATAGAACATGAGATCATGGTCGTAGGTGGTGGTTATTTGTTTGATTGTGAACGAATTTAGTGGTGGTATGTAGTCGGGCACTTTGAGATACAAATGGTGCTGTTCACTTATTTCTTCTATATGCATGGTGTTTTTTTCAGCAACGTGGAGGAAAAAAAAAAGCAGGCTGCTGTCGAATTTCTTAGTCTAGACTTGCCTCTGGCTGTTGAATCTGAATTTCCAAGGTCCATTTCTCTTAACTTCTCTTCGTAGTGCAAACATTTCTAGAATCATATTAGCTGTCAATAGTTACTTGAATAGCAGCTCAATTATACTGATATATATACTTGGAGGACAAATGGTATGGTATCACCAATATTTTGCAGTTTACCAAGAGTTGTTGGTTTGCACATTCATTCATCACTCATTACTTCTTAATATGCATTTTTCATGTCCAATATACCAATAATGTTGCTATTTCTTCTATCTATGGTAATTTTTTCAGCAACTTGGAGCAGTTTCCTCGGAGCAGTCCATCACATTTTTGAGTCACAAACCATCTTATCTGCATATGCTAACTCTACAAAAGATTCAGAACGAGGCAACACATTATCGTCAGAAGTTTCTTGTCCATTTAACTGAGTATCAAGGTGCATACAAAACTACAAGGATATATCAATATTCTTCTCAACTTCATTCTGAAACCTGCAATGTTTCAAGTTTGCTAGTGTTGCTTTGATTTTTTGTAGACATGGATAGGCATAAAATGGATCGATCACGTAATCAAGAGCAATAGATTTCCCCGCCTGGAGGTCATTTCTATCAGTTGGGTTTTGTACAGAAGGGACTATCATACTGTTGCAGTCTACGAGTAAACTCTCAAGGCCTAAATTGTAAAAAGTAAGTTCGAAAACATCAAATCAATTTTTTTGCAATGACCTGATATACAAAGAGCAAATTGTGCCATGTCAGGAGCTCGTATCCATCAGTTTGTGGTTCATAAAGAAAGGACTTCGCTTCTCGTACTCTTGCAGCTTACCAGAAGACCTCCAAGGTAGGTTCGTGTGAATTATGTTTCAAACATCAAATTACATCTTTTGCAATGATCAATATACAAAAGAAGAATAAATTTAGAGAACAATGACATGAGATGTTACTGAATTTTTTGCTTTGGTTGCATGAATTATTTAATGGACATGAATTGTTCATGCTTGCCATCCAGGTAGACCTGCATTTATTTTTCAAAATTTTGTTTTCTTGGTGGCTGGGAAAGCAAGATTTCATTATTGATCTGGTGGTAAGTGTTGTATTTTCGTTAACTCGAGAACTTCTCTTTTGTATAAATCCCTTATTTCAGGTTTATCTCTGACTAAAACTTATCCTTTGGTTGCATGTGCATATATATGGAGGTTTTAGCTCACTCATATGAGGAGGTTTGAACTTGGGTTTTATTTTTGTTGTAAACATTAACTTGAATAATTTACCAAGATAAACCAATTTCCACTAGGAGAACCTTAGCCATCTTGTTTAGAACTATCTCCTTCATGGTTTGATTGCTTTCCTGATAGGAACTGGATCAATTGAGAAGCCAATTGATTCCGATTCTCAACGACATCATTCATGTTTATATACAATGAGATTGCTACAGTGCTACTCATTTTGCCAACTTCCAGTTTACTTTTGCTTTCTCTCTTCTTTTTACTAATCTCGTTTCTTCTTCGTATATATTTTGAACTGGTGGTTCGGGCTTCGAGAAAGCCCACCTCGTATCTTGACGGGGCAAACCTGGACGACATGCTAATTTCAAGCAACCAGCGATCAGCATGGCTGGAACTCTCTAGCAAAAGATCTTAACCTCTAGTCTGTTATTGTTGATGTTGTTGTTCACGTATAAACTTTTTGTTTCCTGATGATCTTGAATTTTTTCAAATTCCTTTTCCCCTTTATATATTTTGAACGACTAAGCTGGCGGTTCGGCTCATATTTTGGCAGGGCGACCCGGATGGCATGCGTAATTGCAAGCAACTGGTTATCTACAGCCCTGGCGTGGCCAAAACTCTCTACCACAACATACTCCACCTCTTCTTTTTTTCAATAGTTTTCATACAATTAAGGAGTTTTTAGTTTTTAGCTCACTCATATAAGGAGTTCTGGACTTGCTCTTTGAGGTTATTCAGTTTGCCTGATGACTTGGTAACAAACTGGGTGATTAAGGTTTATTTTTCGTGTCATAATTAATTTGAATAATTTATGTAGATGGAGCAATTTCCTTATGTAACTGATCATGCAGAAGAACCTTTGCCTTCTTGGTTAGAACTATCTCCTTCATGGTTTGATTGCTTTCCCAATAGGTATTGGGTTTGACTGGCATGTTTTTTTTGAAACTTTCTAACGTAAAAATAATATTTGATACACATGATAAAACAAGTAAAATTATCAAGTCTTTCATGCAAACTTTTTTATTTGAAATCAACAGAGAATGATGGCGAAGATGGGGTCGAAGAAGGGGCAGGGTCTAGGGAAGCAGGAGCAGGGATTTACGACGCCATTGGTGGCAAAGAAAACAGAAAAGAGAGGCGGCGTAATCGTAAATGCCAGTGAGTTGAGCAAGAATAAGGGTGTCAGTTTCAGTGGAACGCCAACGAGAGTTGTGCTCATCGGGAATATGGTAATGGTTTCAATTAATATGCGTTGGTCATAACATTTGGTTAACTTGTGGTTTTGTGATTGTAGTGTTGATCTCTGAGATTTGAGAACTTGGAATTTGTGTTCTTCCGGGATTTTGTTTATCGTGATGTTATGGCTGATGCTTAGGAGATATGAGATAACGTTTTTCTTGATTTCACGTAGAATTTGTTTGTGAAATCTTACGAGATTAGAAATTGTATGAAAGAATGTGGAAGGGTAATTCTCATCATCATGTGAGGTTGGTCACTAGAAGCTCAAATTGGTATACTACAGAACAACATTAACTCCATTCGCAATCTCAGATATACCAATCACCAATGAGCAAAATCTTATGAATAATGTTAACAGCACAAGATCGTTGTATTTCAAAATAATTTAATCAAGTGAAGAAAATTGAAGAGATACTTAAAATAAAACAAGAAAAGAAATGGGGCTCAGATCTTCGATCAAAGAGAGTTGCGGCCGCACCATGGCTGCAATCACCGGTTGCTTGCAATGAACAAGCCTAGGCTTTCTTGATCGAGGCTTAGCCATTTCATATATGTGGAAAAAAGGAACTCGGAAAAAGATGGAAAGAAAATAAAGTATAAACAGAATTCAAATGAAACAATTTACACCAAGAATACAATTATTAACCTTCAGGTGCACTCAAGAATTAAACTTTTATTGGTTTGTCACGAAATCAAATTCTGATTTCTCTATTCAGATATATTGTAAAGTTGATGTACAAATGATCAAAACCAATTTAAATCAACTAATTAGAAGAGCTAACAAATATAGAAGAAACTGAAATGTCTTATAAAAGTAGTGATGCAAAATAATTTATTACTCTTAGCAGGAGCAGAAGAGAACAACTCCAGAACTTGTTCATTGATAGTGTACAGTATATGATAAAAATAATAAAAATGTCTAATTTATGAGATTGTGGAATTATCAGTAAAAGAAAATCAATAATAAAAAAAAGAAAAGTAAATTAGGGGAGAAGAATAATGTGGCGGGGGTGCGGGGTGAACCAGACCGGGTAAGGACTACCACCGACTGGGCAGGAGACAGGAGAGATAGATCTTCGACGGTAATCGAAATTACCGACGAAACTGTAACTACATCTGTACAGCCCAAGACGCCTGTCGAATGTGAAGTAGACGGAATCGGGTTCAACTCCAAGTCCAAACCCATCATCTCTGATCGCGATAGCTTGGTTGCTTCCCACGAAAAACGCCATTCCTTCCAACGAATCCCTCATCAGATTCAGCCGTTGGCGTTGATCAATCCTATACACCTTGAAATCAACGGTCAAATCTTCCTCCGAGTAGGAGTCGACGTCGCGGACTTGGCGCACCACCACAAACAGCTGCCCGCTCTGCTCCTCACACGCCAGATATGTCAATGCCATGTCGAGCAGGTCCGGGCGGCCATCCAAGTGGGCCACCCAGTCAAGCCTCGGCGAATCGTGGCCCACATCCCAAGCCTCCAGCTTCAAGGCAGACGTGATGCAGAAGAGGCGGCGGTGCGCGGTTGAATACGCCATACTCTCGTAGTACTCGCCGCCGCCGAAAGGAGTCCATTCTTCGTCGCGCGTGGAGGTGGAGCAGAAAGCAAGGCTGTCGCCCGAGCCGGAAATCACAAAGGCCTTTCTTTCCGAGTCCGAGAAGACGAGGGTTTCGACTTCCTTGTGGTTGTCATTGTCAATCCATGGCGGAAGGTCTACGGCGACATAAGAAACGGGATCTAAGAGAAAAATATTGTCGCTACGGTGGTGCTGAAAAGCTAGCCAGCCCAGAGATGATCCCAACAAGTGCATCCCAAGAGCGTCGCTGTGGCCGACAAGTCCGCGGCCGCGGCTAAGCTTCTTAGCATCGTGGAAGAGGTATTTCCTCCTCTCTGCACAGCACCAGAAATTGAAAATCGCTCCATCATCTGTTTTAGCACACCTCGGTTCTAACACCAGCCACGGCGATCTATGGGAATTGAAGCTGAAGGCGTGTCGCTGGGTGCTCATCATCCGATTTGCCGCTGCTAGGATCCGACGCCGGAGGAGGGACCTCGTGGTGTTCAGCATCTCTAGATTACCGACACAGAACGGCGCGGAGCCCATACTTCTCTCTCGAATGTAATCCCTTCTCTCTTTAAACCCAGGCCAAGGCCCAATTATTTGTTTTTTACCTAATTCTATCAATTTACTAATTTAATACCCTAAAATAGCCCCCCAAATTAATCAATCAATCAATCAATATATTATACGTTTCGATGCGGATTCGGAGCACCAGAGCGATCCAAGCTCCTACGTGGCGCCTCCTACGACCTCCGTTCCCTATTTATCTAAATTATATATATTTATACATATTAATTATTATTTATACATATATTAATATATTAATTATTATAATTTATTTATATTATACATAAAATTTAAAAATTTAATTATGAGGATTGGAGGATTCGAACTCATGATCCCCGACATGATAGAATATGTTTATACCACTACACTATATTACTAAATAATGCGGATTCGGAGCACCAGAGCGATCCAAGCGCCTGTGTGGTGCCTCCTACGACCTTTGTTCCCTATTTATCTAAATTCTATATATTTATACATATTAATTATTATTTATACATATATTAATATATTAATTATTATAATCTATTTATATCATACATAAAATTTAAAAATTTAATTATAAGAATTGGAGGATTCAAACTCATGATCTCCGACATGATAGAATATGTTTATACCACTACACTATATTACTAAATAATACTACTTATTTAAGACCCACAATATATATATCCATTATTCAATTAGTTTTGAATCATTATCAACTACATTATGTCCATTTATAAAATTATAAATATATATAATATGAATATGTATGTTATTTTTTTTATTGATCCATTATTCAATTAGTTTTGAATCATTATCAACTACATTATGTCCATTTATAAAATTATAAATATATATAATATGAATATGTATATTATTTTTTTTATTGATTTTAACATGTGTTTCTTCAATTTTTATGAACCTATACCATATAAATCATGAAATTATATATATATATATATATAATAGATATTTTTATTATTTTATTTATTAAAAGGTTCAACCGATTGAACCATGACCCGAAAAATATTTCAATGTTGAGGGCATTTTTGCTACTCTTCCCAAAATAGAAAAATGAAAGGAAAGAAAAAAAAAAGTAAATATTTTGGCTCGAGCTATTTTCAGTTTCAGTTGATCAAGCTGAACTGTTTTTTATTTACAATATTTTGGTTCTGATACCATTTCGATTTTGAGGTGGCATGTCCAAATGATTTTGATATTCTTTTAGTTTGTATCAATAACTACAATTGGCAAATTTTTATAACAAAAAATCTATATTTTAAATTTTTAAACACATAATTAATTTTGAGATGGCCTATTGTCCAATAAATTTTCTAAATTCTTTTAGTATGTATGGATAACTATGATTGTCGAATTTTTGTAACAAAAAATATATTTTTAATTTAAAACAATTGACAATAATTAGACACAAAATGAACTTCGTGGGCTATTTTCAATTCGGATTGGCTAAACTTTTTTTTGTGTTAAAATATTTACCCATATAAAAAATGTTCCTCTATCCTCCCTCCCTAAACATAATTAATGTGAAAAAATATTATTATAAAAATTAATCTCTACAATAAAATTAAAATTCTAAATCAAAAAATTAATTATCATCACATCAATAATGGATACATTAACTCATTAAATATGCTCACTCTTAAAATATACATACATCGCCCTACCTAGAAGAAGAAGAAAAAAAAAACATTCATTTTATGGTAAATTAACTCATTAAGTATGCTCACTCTTAAAATATACACACATCGTCCTACTCAGAAAAAAAAAAAAAAACTCACACTTTATGGTAAATCTAGGGAGGTGTATTCAGTTCGGAATTTGAAAGATATTGTATTTAATTCAGATTTTAGAAAATCCTTTAGAGCATACACAGGTACATGGACTAGGGGACGATTCACAATTTTTGTTTCTTTGTTTCCAAGCTAATGCTGCACTCTATAATTTAACTGTCTCTTTACAGGTTAGATGAATTGCAAACAACTCTGCTTGAATAACTAGTTAGTTAATGCCTACAAAAATTTTCTTGATCATCCAGAATATGAATATGGCATGTCAGACGTTATAAAAGAGAATACTCTGGTTGACAGGGGAGTCTTTCGAGAACAAGGCTTTCATGTCTTTTACATTCAGCCATCCTTTTCTTTTTTTTTTCCTTTTCATTATTTAAAATACACCCGTCACCCATATGTTTCGTAGATTAGAAGATTTATTTGTTGAAACTCACTGTAATCCATAGTTGCACGGTAGTATGTTCTTTTTCTTGATATAAAGAGATATGCTATTTATCTTACAAATAAATTCCGTCTTGTATTAAAAGTCAACACAGCATCTTCGTCAGATATTACCTATATTGAGAAAGATGCTCATTTTTATGTTGAATGAATTCTTGCTGATTTTTTTTTTTCCTGGGGGAAGGTAAAATAAATTCTTGATCAGTTCTCTGTGCTCAAATTTAAGATCCTTTAAAATATGGTACAATGTTGAACTTTCTTACCTTATACATCAATGACTAAATATTCCATCTGAACTATCACCTCCCATTCTCACTCTATATATCAAGAAACTGCAAATTTTTTTTGGAACTTTTTATACCACTTCTCATATTATTGCATGACCTTAGCCTCATAGTCAAAAGGATCTGAACGATTTTAGATGCCATCAGAAGTTTGCCATGTACTTCATCTGCATGTGACATGTCAATTACTGATAATTACACGGCATAACTAGACGATATGCTGATGTATGCTTCTTGTGCAGGTAACAAGAAGCATACATCTGCATGTGACATGTGATATGTACTTCATCTGTATGTGACATGTACTTCATCTGCATGTGACATGTGATATGCTGATGTATGCTTCTTGTGCAGGTAAGAGGGTTTGCTATGTCTGCCTATGGAGCATATCGAGGCTGAGGGTATGTTCTCTAAACATCAAATGTTGATTGTGTTGTGTTCTCATCTAAATCTATGCTGAAACATCCTCATTCACATGTTCTGATGGCAAATAGTAAGTAAAGCCTAATCCTCAAGCACTGCTACATTATATTGGCTGAATATTTCATCACAGGTTCACTCACAAGGAATTTTACTAATTCACGATCTCCCCTAGGCTGCATAATCAGATATATGTTC
The DNA here is from genome assembly GCA_001642375.2 of Mentha longifolia. Lineage (NCBI taxonomy): Eukaryota > Viridiplantae > Streptophyta > Magnoliopsida > Lamiales > Lamiaceae > Mentha > Mentha longifolia. Next base: position 6,821,467 of record CM038115.1, on the reverse strand, counting down.
TTCTGGCATCAGATGAAAGAACAAATTAACATCCCTTGATATATATGGATTTATCTGTATTATCTGAATTTCTTGTTTCTGTATTATTGTGTATTTCTATAGTATATTGCTAGAAACAGCCTTTGTTTCTACATCCCTCCTCCAGCCAACTTTCAATATACTTTGTTTTCTCTCTTCTTCTTTTTTTTCTCCAAGATTGTTTTCTCCTTCGTATATATTTTGAACTGGTGGTTCGGGCTTTGAGAAACCCCAGCTCGTATCTTGGCGGGGCAACCCAAATGGCATGCTAATTGCAAGCAACCGGTGATCTGCAGCCATGGTGTGGCTGGAACTCTCTGTGCCTGCTCTTGAACACATATCCATTTTCTTGTTTTTTTCCGTCTTTTCTGTATATTTTCACTCTTCAGTTATCTTCACCTACTAATATGAAGATTATGTATGAGATATGATCTATTCGCTTGTTGCTGAGTAGGAGTTGCGGAGTGAAGGTAGAGTTTGATGCACAATTGTGGGATGTTCTATTTTCTTTTGGGCGACGCTGATTTTGTCAATGTAAATTACTTTCCAATGTGATAAATTTGAAGCCATTGAGATGGGGGCAGCATTCTATTATTTGTCAAACGTTGGAATGCAAATGATTCACGAATACGAGGTAAAAGTTTGAAAATTCTTATCTTTAATCTTTGTCATATTATTTTTTATTATGCACTGTTAGCAAATATATGATTAATTCTTAGCAAAATGGAGGCATACTTCACATCATGGCAGTTTCCTTATTACATTGGTTGAGATTATAGATAAGTTAACTTGCACTCTTCTTCATTGATCTGATTTTAGAGAGTATGAGTGTTTCTAAATGCTTCCTAAAATTAAAATAATTGATTGCTAAGTTTCTTTTGTCATTTGCAGGATGAGCTAGCGAATTATCTATATGATCGAATGATCCCAGTACCAAGTTTCCAAGTCAATGGCCCGAGACCTTCTAGAAGCGTGATGAGAGCAGCACTATGCTCTTTCAATGTGGAAGATGCTCATCCATCTGGTATTGCTACTATTCTCGGTTAACAGGTAGATATAGCAGAAACAATTGCGGAAAAACACTATAACGTTCCATATTTCCGGTGTGTGTGTGTATTCATTCCATCTCGTATATTTCTTTTCCAGCATGGTGTCACTATTTTGGGACCAGGGTTTTCTGTTGAGGTGGAACTTAAATCATATCTTGAAAGTTTACTTACCATATTGCAGTTTTGGCACTTCCTCCACTTGTTTATGGTTGTAGCTTATTATTTTGTGATCCGTATTTGTACAAAATTGTTAACTTCTTTTCTGTTTTAGCCAAGGATTCCTAGAATCAAAACCAAACACTTTAGTAGCAAAAATGGATCCAAACATAATCACAATGGAGACAGTGGACATTTGCTTTTGGACGTGCTTGAGGGGTTACTTGAAGTTTAAGGTTTTATATAGCTGGCTTCTTATAATAATTATTATATGGGAGAACTGAAAATTTTACACTGGTTTTCATGTAATATCTGCTACATTTTGAAGAAAAAGTATTGTTTTTCTTTTGTATCTTTCAAAATGCCTTTCTTTTTTTTGCTCTTATGCTTCTGGTTTCCATTTATTTCCCAGAATTCTATTTAGAACTAACAAGATCTATCTTTTTTTTTAAAGGTGACATGGAGGCGAACAGTGTTTACTCCATCGAGTTGAAAGGTGTGCATTCTTCCATGACAATCTCTCAGTTTTGTACTGGGGGCTGGGTTTTTTCGTGGTGGAAACTGTTTTGAAAGAATTTTGAGTGTGGTTGTCGGTTCTATACAGCATGTTATTTTTCAAAATTCTTGAAATCCTTGCTTGTGTTGCCAGACTTAGATTTGGGTGTGGTCCCAGAAGTTGGATGAAGGCACCATTTTATTTGCATGTTATGGTAGTATTTTGACTTTTATTGTCCAATATTTCTTGAATTATTTTGAGCTGTGTGATGTTTCTAAATTTGTTTGTTTGTTTTAATTAGTCATTGCAAGCATCCATATGCTTGTTGCTGAGAGGAAGTTTCCTCATGAGATGGCGAAAACTGTGAGAAGAAGAAGAATGTAGTGTTTCGCACAATTTTGTGGCAATTAGTCTGCCTTTCCAAATCATTTTTCAAAAATTTCGAATGACACAAATTTCATGTATGCAGCCGGATTCTCTTGTTCAAGAGGACCAAGGGTGAGGTATCATGAATTCTTGGCAGGTAAACAGGGGTTCTTCTCTTCCTCTCTGTAATTGAGGTGCATTTTTCTTAACTTCTCCTATAATATTGATTGTAAATCAGGAAAAGAGTTTTTAACAAATTCTTTGGTATCGGGTGGCTTTACTCAAACGATTAATTTTTTAGCATTGATTGTGATTTCATGCTTGGAGAATGCTTTTACTAGGAAAAAAAAAAAAAAAATCTTGGAAGAACTTGGTGATGGGGATCAGTTGATTTTTATTAAGATGAGACGTTCGACATGAATGATGTATAAACGTCTCTGTTGTCATGTATGATGTGGATAATAGCTAGTTGTGAGAAATGAAAAAGATAAATTTGTATAGCAGCTCTGCTATACTGATAATGCTTTTGTCCAAAATGCAGAATGAGGTTCTGAATGAAGGTGGATCAATCTTCATGAACGAACATCCAACCTTGACATCAGTTGTTATGGTTGCTGATGAGTTGAATCTTGAGCTCTGATTCTTCGTGGCTCCCTAAGGATGTAACACTGTTTTTAACTGGAGCCACTTCGAAATTGGATAGGTCTATTACTCGTTCTAGTTGGTTGACTTACATTCAGAAGATTATTACACGTCTTGTTTTCTTTTCTTCTCTAATAGAAGCACTAACCAATCTTATCTGCAGATGTTGAATATATGAAGGTAGACCAAAGCTGAATGGCAAGAGAAAAATGCTGCAAATCATAGACCCTAGATTAGAGCATCAGTATTCGGTAAGGGCAGCACTGAAAGCATATAGCAGGGAGAATTCCAGATTATTGGTCAAATGTATCTTGTCCAAGTGAGTACCAAGGTGCGCACAAATTAATATTCTTCTCAACTATCTGTGCATTGTCAACATAAGAATTATATGTTTCGTGACTGCTACTGTGCTTTGATTCTTGTAGATGTTGATTGTTCAAAATGGATCACACAATCAGAACAAATTGTGCCCCTGTCAGGAGCTCGTTTCCACCAGTTTGTGGTTCATAAGGAAGGGACTTCACTTATGATGTTCTTGCAGCTTACCAGAAGACCTCCAAGGTAGGTTCTTGTGAATTAAGTTTCAAACATCAAATTAAATCTTTTGCTATAATTAATTTACAAAAGAAGAATAAATTTAGAGAAGAATGTCATGAGATTACTGAATTTTTTGCTTTCTTACATGCATTATTCAATGGACTGAGGAATTGTTGTGCTTTGCCATCCAGGTGGAGTGGTTCATCCCCTCGACAGACCAACTTCCAAAATTTGGTTTTCTTGGTGGTATGTAAAACAGATCTTATTATTGATCTGGTGGAAACGTGCTGTACGTTTTTTTTAACAACAACTTTGCAGTAAGCTCTTTTCTGAGGTACATCTCTGACGGAAACTTATTGTCATACCTGCTATTTAGCTTGAAAAATACTCCCTCCGTCCCAAAGATAACGTCTTGTTTCTTTTGACAATAATTTTTGCTCACTTATGTTTCTTGCTCACTTATAGAATTTTTATTTTTCTTCTGATTCATATGTTTGTGTGCTCATCGGATCTGATTATGATGGAAACTGAGTGCTTGTTATAGGACTATTCAGGCTCCTAGTGTTGACCTTACATACTCACATAAGTAGCCGATCAGTTCCATGTTCATGAAATATCAGCTACAGAAATTATTTGAATTAGTGTTTTGACGGGGCACTCACAGTTGGGCCTCGATTGAGAAAGCCCAGTCCATATCTTGGCAGGGCAACCCGGATGGCATGCTAATTGCAAGCAACCGGTGATCTGCAGCCATGGCATGGCTGGGGGACTCTCTTGGCCGAAGATCTGAGCTCTGTTTTTCTTTTCCTTTTCTTTTTTTCATTCTGAAAGTGAAAGTATCTCTTCAGTTTTCTTGACCTCTTAATTGAAAAAATGGAAACAGAACATGAGATCATGGTCGCAGGTGGTTGTTATTTGTGTGATTGTGAACGAATTTAGCGTTGGTCTGTAGTTGAGCACTTTGAGTACTTAATTTCATATGGAGCTAATACCTTTCAGGTTCTTTCGTACTAGTTTTTTCACGTAATATCTTACAGTTTGTTGATTTTCATTGATAGCTTGATATTTTGTATATTAGCTTTACATCACTGCAGATTTCTTTGAGTGTTGGTCAACAATGAATGCTGGTTTGAGTGGGTTCTCTTGTTTGTATGGAGCATGCAAAAGAAAATATGATGTAAGAGGTATAAAGAAGCGCCTTTTTAGCAGATGCTTGTAAGTCCAGCTCCTTTAAGTCTGATTTTCTTTCATAAACATTTCGCTGCCATGTGGCAACAGTAACGTTGTATGCAGCGCATCAGTTGGGGGAACTAGATTGCTCTTTTCTCATTTCTTTATATTCATGCAAGTCGTGTGACAATAGTGATTTAGGTTACTCACATTTAATACCTCTCACATTTTCCATAGAGCATCAAAATAATTGTCCACATCAAATAAATCTATAGTAAATACTCATTTTGTACACTTGATAACATTTTTTGTTTAAGTTCTGCTTTTTCTAGTTTATTAGGCCGGATTGAGAAGAATAGAAGAAGCAGATAGACTTATAGAGAAAGATGAGGGGCTGAGAGGATTATGTAGTGGACATTATTATCTTTATGCTTGTTGCTGAGATAAAGTTGCCTTGTGAGATGGTGAAAATTGAAGGAAGCAGGTAGTTTAGTGCTTAATAATGGCAACCATTAGTTCCCCCTTTCTGAATCATTTTCCAGAATTTCTAATTGCACAAAATTCGTCTTTGCAGCTGAACTTTCCCACAGAAGTGAAGATATCTATCTTAATATATACTTGGAGGAACAAGGGTAATCACCAACACTTTGCAGGTTACCAGGAGTTGTTGGTATGCATATTCATTCGTTACTCATTACTTGCTACTACACATTTTTTCATGTCCAAGATACAACTGGTGTTTACTTATTTCTTTTATGCATCGTATTTTTTCAGCAACATGGAGGAGAAAAAGAGCAGTTTGCTGTCAAATTTCTGAGTCTAGACTTGCCTCTGGCTGTCGAATCTGAATTTCCAAGGTCCAATTTTCCTAGCTTCTCTTCGTAGTGCAAATATTTTGCAGTTACTTGTGAGAAATGTATAAGATAGATTTGTATAAGATAGATTTGTATAGCAATAGCTCATCATGCAGAATGAAGCTCAGTAGGGTCTTACCGTCTTAGAGCTTCAGTGACAACCTTATGTGATCTATTAAGGAGCTAATCCCTTCCAGGTTCTTCGACACAACCCCTTTTTTTTCTTTTCTTGTAGTAATATCTTTCAATTAATTGATTTGCCGCGAAGCTTTGATCATATGTATTTTAACTTTACAGCATCTCATGTCTCTGTGTTAGTGAACACTGATGCTGACTTAAGTGGTTCTCTTGTTCGTACAGGAACAAGCGACATATGATGAAAAATGTATAAAGATTTGTCTTTATAGCAGTTGATGCAGAGTCTAGCTCCTTCGCCCCGACTGTAAGTGATTTTTCTTCCATTACATTTTGCTCCCCCAATAGCAATCGTTAGGGAAAATGGATTGCTTTTTTCTCATTTTTATTTATTCATGTGAATTATGTGACACTAAAGGTTTAGTTTAATCACATTTAGTTTTCTCACATATGCCATCGAGTATCTTAACAATTGTCCACGGGCAAAGAACTGCGGTGATATTATCCATATGGTTGTTTCTGAGTATTGTGGAGAAGAGGGTAGTTTGATACACAGTTGCGGGTTCAAGTAGTCTTCCCTTTTCAAATTATTTGCTATAATTTATAATGGAAATAAAATTTATCAAATTTCAGCCAGAGTTTCATGTAAAATAGAAGATATTAATTTTTTTTACTGTATACTTGGCAAGAAACCTTTGGAGGACCAAGATCGAGGTAGTTAGTTTACATTTTTTAATGTCCAATATAGTGATGAATAATCATGTCGCTTATTTTGCTTTGGCCTTTTTTTCAACAACTTGGAGCAGTTTTCCCTCGAGATCTCAGCAGTCAGCACACGTTTTCTTAATTTCTCATAATATGATTTATGCTGCCAAATCTTGCTTATTAGTACTTCTGTCACATTGAAGTTAATGTTTTTCTTAAATATTCTTTTTATCTTATGTTTGTTTTAGGTGTATTCAAGTCATCAAATTCTGATTTCTCAAGTACATACATCTCAAGGTGTTTGGCTGTAAGTGATGCTGCTCAATTCTTGCTATATGTTGTACAAGATTGCTACTGCCATTTTTTTGTCAACTTTCATTTTACATTATATTTTTTCTCTTTCTTTTCCAATCTCATTTTCTCCTTCGTATATTTTGGACTGGTGTTTCGGGATTCGAGATAGCCCACCACGTATCTTGGCAGGGCAACCCAGATGGCATGCTAATTGCAAGCAACCAGTGATCTGCAGCCATGGCGTGGCTGGGACTTTCTACACAAGATCTCACATCTTTCTATTTTTTTCATATATTTCTTCTCTCTCCTGTACTTTTCTGCAATAGTGTAGTTTATTAGTTCTAAAAGGGCATACAAATATAAGGTGATTGATAGTTCTTTCGAGCATTACATTCTGCATCTAATGGATCCTATGTGTTGCTGTAATTACTTACTGTTAGAATGTTATGTTGCCTTAAAATCATATCTTAATCATTTTCCCTAAATATTGTAGGATTAGGATTATTAAATCAGCTTCGAATGATGCTGTCATAACATTAGTTCTCTCTCTCTCTCTCTCTCTCTCTCCCCTTTAACTGTTCATATTCTTGGATCTTGAATCTGGATTGAAGTAACTTCCATTTTGCATCATCTGAAATCGTGCCCTATTTTGTAGACTTTCAACCGGAGTTTTTTGGGATCCATCTATGCGAGCGTTTTTGAATAAATGCAGGTGAGAGGTACGGTAAGAGACTGCTTCATGGTTTATTTATTTTTTTCAAAAGCTATCAAACTAGTTTCTGATTCTGCTTTCCATTATATAGTTTTTCTTATCTCGATTATCTTCAGGTCGTTCAGCACTAATAGCACTATTTTAACTAAGCATGAAGTCCCCACTAATAGTTAGGATTAGGCCTTTAGCCATCAACTTTCTTTCTTGCCACCTTTTTATGAGCACCATGCATTATGATTGTCATCTAAAATTAAACCTGCTCCCCTTTGGCCTAAAAAAAACCTGCCGATTTCAAGGTAAAAAATGCTAGTTTTGGAGGAATCTGCAGTTATCCGTAACCCAATTCAGTGTATGAGGTTGTGACAACAACCGAACCATATGGTCTTGGCGATGCACTATCGTGACACGAGCCTGTGTGGTCGTGACGACGCTCGACCGCAACTTAGGAGTAGGTCGGAGTTGGGGCTTCCTTTTTCGTTGACTTAACTAAGCAATTTCCGGCTGGAACAGCATGAGGGGGCGGCATGGCTTCGGTCTTTTATATTATTTTTTCAAAACAAATCAATTCATATGAGTAAAAAAAAATGTATAATGACTAATAATATATACGGAGTATTTTTTTTCTTATTGGTGGCTAATTTTTATTTTCCCAAAAAAAGTATAAACAGAAGCCAGCGCAAGATACCTGGATCCAAGGTTTAATTATATACTATAAATATCTGTTCACCTCTCCAAAATTATCAAGGATTTGAGAGGTTTAACGATGCTTCATAGTATGCAGACAATAAACAGTAAGCCGCGTCACATTACCCTTAACCTTAAACCAATTGTATAATTATATGTTTATATAATTAATCTATATGTTATTAATTTTCACAGATCATCTTTTGGCTATTTCATCACATGACCATTTCATTCGGAAAAATCCAAGAAATCTAATGCATGTTTATTTATTATTATCATATCAATCCATAGATAAAGGAGAAAAAATAAGGGTAAGAAAACAGCTAGTTTTCATTGTCACGTTGTTAGAAAATCCTCGCATAATCCAACGATCAATATCTTCGAGCAAAGTTAATGCTAAAATAATTTAGCTTTACCCAACTATCGTAAGAAACGAAATGTTTGACTATATAATATAGTGCATGTCACGTGTATGATAAATATACAAATGTAAATTCATAAAACACAAAATCTAAATTGATCGATGCATGGAAACTACAATAAATAAACCAATAAACCTTAAAATTAACCTTAAAATTATTAAAACTGCTAAACGGGACCAAAAACGACTGTATTGAGCCGGAAACATATTAGATAGCAATTCCTGAGCTAGACACAAAAATTACTCCCATTTCAATTGAATTTACACTCGCATGCGAGAATCCATGCAATTGTATCAATTACTTCATAATTTAATGTAAAATCAATTATACAGTAAAATCTTCCTACAAGAATACTCTATATAGGAATAATCTCCCTATAGTAATAAAAAATCATGGTCCCAACTCGGGACCAGTTATATTTAAGAATAACCTTTACATTGTAATAATATATTTTTTTTTTCGGTCTCATCTTAACGATTTATGCCTCCATATAAGAATAAATCACAATTATATATAAATATATATATAATATCATTACACAAAATTTAAGATGACATAAAATACTTATCTATGGTTAATTGTGAAAATATTTTAATTTTATGATTGTTACTATATCCTTCAATTTGCATGTACGTAATAATTTATCTACATATACACCCTATTGTTGAAGCCAAAAAGATTCCAACTTAACAAGATGAATGCATAGTTTAGTCAAATTTATATTAATTAAGTATATGAATATGCTAAATGTATCTATATGATGTAGTATTTAATTGAATATTTTTTAATAAATATAAATTAATTTTCTATGTAAAACTCTACATAAGAATAACCTCCTTATAGTAATAATTTTTTCTGATCCCCGACGATATGACTGTATAGAGGTTTTACTGTACATAAATTCTAATGTATATTGTTCCGGCATGGTAAATCTTATCAGCTTGATGGTAAAACATTATATTTTCCATAATTTATAATAACATGCAGTGGCGGAGGGATATGGGGGCAAGGGGTGTCAATTGACACCCCTTAATTTTTCATTATATTTTTCATTACTTATTTTACCCTTTTTACTATTCTAAATATATTTTTAATATACATAAAAAATATTAAATCAAGTTTTTGTTATAATGAGACTCCTATGTTATTTATGTATACTATATTAATGTTCGAATCATCCCATATAATTTAGTAAAGATACTAATTATTGTTTTAACGAGACTCCTATGTTATCTATGTATAATTAATATTTTTATTTATTTATTGAATTTAGTATTTATTGATGAGGCGTGAATAGAAATGTAAGAGCCGTGAATATAAATGTAAGAGAAATTGGTATATTTAGGAGCTTATAGTTCATTTTGAGCTTTCACAATATATATAAATACAATTAACTGAAATTTAAAAGTTGCATTATGGAGGATTTGAATTGGGGACATTTAGTCCCGGCATTAGCCCATACCGCTAGGTCAACACACGCGCACTATAAGTTTGGTTCATTATAATATAACTTTGACACCCCTTACTTAAAATCATGCATCCGCCACTGATAACATGGTGGAAAGTGAATCGGCTTTTTTGAACACTAACAGCGATTTTATACAAAAAAATAGTTTAACACTTTTTTATGGTTGGGCCAAAGATGCTGACAATATTTTATAATGTGATGTTTAATTTCTAGTTGGAAAAAAGTGGCTTATAAATCACTTTGTCAAAAAAAAGAAAAAGAAAAAAAAAACACACACACACACACACAATTGAAAATACGAATCAATATAATAGACCAAAGGATTCACGTGCGTTTTGTGCATCTCCGATCCATACAAAAATTCAACTCACTGTGTAAAAATCCAGTTTTGATTAAAAAAAATTAATAATGTAGATTACACCGATTTTAATATTTTGCAATGAGCGAATTTTAGAAGTTAGCTTTTTTTACAAGAAATTAACTCAAGCCCTTGACCTCTTAATTCAAGGAGAATGTCTTACTAATTGAGTTGTGTTTCGTTTTGATATAGCATAAGCCTTTATAACTTATAAGTAAATTTGTATCCAATAGTTGCAACTATAGTACTAACTCCGTCGCACTCGAAATGACTTGTTGTGTATTTAAATGAGTGGTATAAAATAATAAAACAAGTCCACTTCGAGTGATAAGAGGATAATGATAGTATATTTTAAGTAATAGTAATTATTACTTTGAAGTGTTTTTTCGAATTATATCACGTTTCGATCAACTATTGGACGCAAATCATTCATATATATCAATCAATCATAAATGTAACATTTGCTACTACTCTCCGTAAAATGGATTATCTGTCCAATGACTTTGGAATTATTGTATATTTTTTATTTGTTTATTATTAGGTACCTTTTATTTGTATATTAAATGGTGGCATTATTTTTCATTTTCATAGGATTCCCTCTCGCACACTAAGCCACCACTTTATTCTATGAGAATAAGACCAATATACGATCGATTATCAAAATCTAGAAATAGGGGGTAAAATTCAATTGGCTTATGAGATCAATTAGGGTACTAAAATGTAATTATATTATTAATGTTGTTTTGAGAGATTATTCCTTCCCCTAATGATAATATGTATAGTTTAAGACTCATTATGTTCTTTTCCTTGACCCCATTCTCAAACTAAAAAAGCATCAATCTTTTAATTCAATTGCTCCGTTTATTTTATACTAAAATATCTTTTCATAAATAAATAATTTACTAAAATTATATGAACGTTTTCCTTTTGTCATCTTGTTATTTATGATGCAAATTAACCTCTAAACATCCATCCAAATTAGGCAATGTTTCTTCAAGTTTCTCCCTTTTTCTTTTTTTTTTGAATTCTTGAAAGCCTCCTAAATAAATAAATAAATAAATGTGATAAAATAAAAATACTTGCTCAAAAGCTAAATATATGATGAGTAACAACGCATAATAAACTGGCACTTTATAGATGCTATTTTCAGAACATACATTTTGACACTATTCAATCATTAAAAAAAAAATAGAGGAGTATATAATATACCCCTCTCTTTTTTCCCAGTCAAATTTGAATTATGCAATGTCTTCTACTAATTTCTTTCCAATCTTGGAATATGTTGGTAGCATAAATTAATATTGGATTTCTATTGGGTAGATGCCTACTTTAATTTAAGAGACAAGTTATATATATATGGTGTCTAATTCTTATCGATTTTGAGGCCATGAGATCATCTATTGCCAAAACATTGACATTTTCTATTGCCTTAATAGATTGACGACACGTGACAAATTCTAAGGTTTAGATTTTTCAAATATTAAGGTATATATTTTCCTTATATAAATCTTAAATTTTAAATCATTGATTATGCCACATGTCGTTAATCTATTAACGCAATAGAAGATGCCACACGCTTGACAATAGAAGATCCGAACTGGATTTTGAGATGGGAGAGTGCTTCAATTTGAAGAGAATACTTACTTTACTTATTGGATTCTCTTAAAAGGGAGTTTTGTCTTCTCAATAATAATCTTGCTGGAGAAACATCATGAACAATATCGATCGATTTATATGTCAATCAATTCTACTTTTATCAAGGAACTTTTTCGAGAAGAGTTCATCCATATTCGTTAAGTGTGACGCATGCATCAAAATAATTGTATTATTAACTCAAAATATTGTTTGCATGGCATGTATAGTTAGAGATGTCGCCAGACGACGGACGTGTTTGGTTTCGAGCCAATCCTATCTTGCTTTCGAGATATTCAATTCCAGTCTGGGTTAGGTTAGAAATTTTCGACTCTAGTTTCAAACATTAATTCGGTTTTAAAAAATAAAATAAAATTGATAACATTTGTTTTTTACAAAATCAATAATGTTCTCTCATCATATATCTATATGATAATCGACTTTGTAGAAGAACAAGGATATGGAGAAAGAGAGGGTGGGTTTGTTTGTTTATTTATAGTCATGTAGGAAATTCATTTATAAACAACAAAAGTTGAATTAATAATAATACAACACAGATACAAGTAACATTCAAACGACTGGTAGTTGCAAGAATTTAGTAGTATGAGATATTATTATGAGTAGTGTGGAACTAGCGCCTTCCAACAGTGATCGACCGTACTCATAAAAAGATCTAATTAATGATGAGACCTTTTCAAAAAAAGAAAAGAAAAAAAGAGAGACAATGGTGGAGAATGAGTTAATAAGAAGCTTTTGGTAAAGGGGGGAGCAGAAGTGATGAAATGTGCCAATTGGAATTTTTATACACACCTTTTCATACAGTATTTGTTTATTCTTCACCAAACCAAATCAAATATTTTTATCGGAAGATCGTAAACTGATACCTACTGCTCTATAATCTTCTGCTACTACTCTCACTGTCCCACTCCTTATTTCCATAAAAGGAAATAATTGGACCAATCACAAAGTATTAAATTTTAATGGACCCTTATTCCTTTTAACTTTACATACTCTTCTAAAATTTCGTGACGAAAATAAGCATAATTACTGAACTAGGACAGAATGAGTACTATGTTGCGCTACTACCAGTGGCGAAACCATGAATACAATTGAGGGAAGTCCAACTTATAATAACATTAAAAATTCATGTATAGTTAAAATTGATTAAAAAAATAATAAATAGAAGATATGCATTAATAATCATAAAATTTTACCTTCTTTTTAATGCGGATACTTTTTAAATTATTTAAAAATAAAAGGGAGAAAAACTTTTAAATTATAAAAAATGAAGGAAAGTATCCGTTTAATAATTATTTTAATGCCTTGATGATTCACACGAGAAGTACAAAACTGAGAAATTGTCATGGAAGAATGCACACCTTTCAACTCGATGGAGTAAACATCGTTCGTCACCATGAAACCTTATATAAAAAAAAAAGATAGATCTTGTTAGTTCTCTATAGAATTCTGGGAAATAAATGGAATGCAGAAGCATATAAGAGCAAAAAGAAAAAAAAAAGGCATTTTAAAAGATACAAAAGAAAAACAATAATTTTTCTTCAAAATGTAGCAGATATTACATGATAAGTGAAAGGATTAAAATAGTCACTAATAAGTGAAAGGATTAAAATAGTCACTAATAAGTAAAAAGTATTATTATAGCCTCTTTTTGCATTTGCTACCAAATATGTCCTTTCATTTATTTATTTCCTTAAATAATTAAATAGAAATTATAAGCGGTGGTTACGGGATCATTTTCTTCAAGCAGAATCGATTAACACTTCAACAGCGGAAAACACAAATTATCAGTCCACCTATTCTGAAACAGCAACATAGGGTTGGCGGCGACGGCTGATTATTCGTAAGAGTTCCGGCAATATTGACGGTTTTTGTGGTGAGTAAATTAAATGTTTCTCTCTTCTTCCGGCTAATGAAATAAATTTTAGTGTTCTTTATTTCAATTTTTTCGTCCATGGAAACGAAAGAGTAAGTTTTTTTGTATGATGATATGGTGTATATTTATGAAATATGTCGTGAGTTTTTTGCCAGAAATATATCCTCGTCATCGGAGAAACCAAAAATCTACGTATGGTGTGAGTTTTTGCTGCTTGGTTGTTGTTCCTGAAGAAGACGACCATAGACACGACAATTTACAACTGCATGAATTCACGAAGTCACACGAACGTACACAACACGATCACACACGACAATATTATTTCTGATTATGCAATGCACAACCACGCATTGAGTATAAGAGCATCAAGAAGAGGAACATATATAGTGACATAATGTTTCTGAGCATCTACTCGTAGTTGTTAGTGAAGTATGCACAAAATAAATATAACAAACCAGACACAACCACACACAAACATGAACGTACAAAACTATTCACCACCACGATCGTACACACGAACCGCGAATACACACAAACACACACGATCACGAAAAATAAAAAACACATAGAATAAACTATGTACAAATGATGACAATCCACGACCAAACAAGCATTTGTTGTTTTACGAATGCAACTCGAGCGTAGAATACACTGAACAAATACACATTACTGCAAAATAAATATCAATTGTTCAGAAGGTTTCTTTCGGTTGCATTTATTATTTAAGTCGGGACTTTCGTCGAACAGCTTGTGAACATCAATTGTTCAGGCCTACAAGCTGCAGTTTGCTGAGCCATTTCATCATACACATGGTGGATGTTTCTGAACATCTACTTGCAGTTGTTAGTGAAGTATGCACAAAATAAATATAACAAACCAGGCACGACCACACACTAACACGAACGTACAAAACTATTCATTTGAATATGTGTGTTAATTTGTGTTTGTACAGTACATATATAAGTTATTCATGGAAACTACTATACAAATCTATAAAGTAAGTGTCATACTCACGTAGACTTTTCTACATGAACGACTCGTAAATGAGCCCAAGAATCGTGAGTGACGAACTCGAATCGGGAGTCACGATAGTGCGTAAAAAAACCGTTGAATTTACCTCTAAATTTCCTGCACCGGTGGCAACGGGGTTCGTTTTCTGTCCGGCAACGCAGTCCCGGTCCTCTTCGTCGGAAAGTCCTTCAAAATACTCCTATTCTTCCTCCATTATATTGTCTAGGGACCTTGATCCTGGCAATTTCATACGCCGGAAATATGTTCGGATGCTCATATGGCCTTAGGTTTTGTCGACTACTTAAAATCCACCACTCCTTAAATACGCTTCTAGTAAGTAGAATCATATTCGAAGTAAAATCCTAGAGTCACCACACTCGAAGTAGAATCCTAGAGTTGATCAATCACTCCCGTGTGCTTATGCAAACACTCCTCCCATAATCAATCACTTCTGGGCGTGTTTTAATTATTTATGGAATAAATAAATGAAAGGATATATTTGGTAGCAAATGCAAAAAGAGGCTATTAGTGACTATTTTAATCTTTTCACTTATGAAAATGACTATTTTGGGGTATTAACACTTACATGAAAACCGGTGTAAATTTTTCAGTTTGCCCATATTAATAATTATTATAAGAAGCCAGCTATATAAAACCTTAAACTTCGAGTGATCCATTTTTGCTACTAAAATCTTTACTTTTGATTATAGGAATCCTTGGCTAAAACAGAAAAGAAGTAAACAATTTTGTGCAAATAAGGATTACAAAATAATAAGACTACAACCACAAACAAGTGGAGGAAGTGCCAAAACTGCAATAAACTTTCAAGATATGATTTAAGTTCCACTTCAACAGAAAACCCTGCTCCCAAAATAGTATGCATGTAAGTACTTTTTTTTAACGGCAAAAATAGTATGGTCCACCAATTACTTAAGTTATGCATGTAAGTATTTTTGTTTTTAATAATAAAAAAGAATTCTACATATTGCAAAGTCTTACACTCTCAAAGATAACACATGCATTGATATAAAATACAAGTGTTTATTATATTTATAGTTTCCAAACAACACATATATTCATATAGAGTCCCAAATAACAGTAGGATTATAGGTGTGAGGCCTAAGAAGATGGTGTTTTCTTTGGCATAACATTTAAAGATCTGATCCTAATAGATAAGGACAACACTGACACTAAAAAATCTCTTGTAATTATGTACTAATCCCTCATTATTGCAATAATGAGTAATGATCAATAATGTATAACCGCAATAAATATAATTCATGTGGCCCAACCCACATGCAATAATCCACTGCTTTGATTTTAATCTTGCTTTCAAATTTACAAAATAAATCTAAATACAATAACTATACAAACAATACATATAGAAAAAAATAAATCAATGTGTGTGTATACATTGCATATAGAATTGCACAATTAAAAGCATACACGAAAAAAAAAAAACAATATTATCCGTTTTTGAAAAGTTTCATTGCTGTTTTGGCCATTTTTCGGCCAAATCCGAATGTTTGGGATGCAATTGACCATTGGGCTTTGTTCTTCTCGAAAAGACGAAGAGATGAAGGGGTGGTTCGCTCATTTTGGTGGAGAACCGAGGGAGAAACACGCTGGAGAAGATGAAGAAGGCCGGAAATCGCGATTTGTAAGGCGGCGGAATCAAATGATAGGTAAGAAATCAAATAATTAGAGGTAAGAAATTCACGATTTCTTACCGGGGTAGAGATAAGAAATCAAATAATTAGGGATAAGAAATTGACGATTTCTTGCAGGGTAGAGGTAAGAAACGGTCAAATTCTTATGATACGAGTCATTTTTTAGGTTTTCGAATTTAAGCATTTTTTGTTGTATTTTCTGTAATTTGATGCTGAGAGAGAGAGAGAGAGATGCAAATTCGAAGGAGGGTATGCTGGGATTTGAAGGATTATATGTATATATATATATATATATATATATATATATATATATATATATATATATATTTGGGGTGACATCATTCTCTATCTCTATTCTCTCCTCATAGATCTGAAAATTTTGAAATGGCTTCTCTTCCATTATTTCAAAATGATTTTTTTTAAAATATTATTATCATTTGTACAACTGCACCATTGTTCTTGTTTCTGGAATTCTTCAAACCTTAAATGATTATAAACAACAAATGACAATTTTATGGTATATCATTCAAAAAACGTGGTAAGAATTCATTTATATAGATTAGAATCCAATCAGATAGGTAAATATTCATGAGACAGAAAAGATTTTTGTTTGACGTGTAAGAATTTAAGGATAACAAAGTAAGAATCCAATTTTAAATGTAAGAATTTAAGAGACAACGGTAATAATCCATTAATTAGTATAGATAAGAATTCAATCAGATAGATAATAATTAATGAGCCATAAGAATTATAAAAGTAAGAATTGATCCGATATCGAAGAAACGGTGGACATATTTTTGTGTATGATTTTTTATGTATGGTTATGTAAAAATGATCCAATTTTTACGATCTATATGTAAGAAATATTTACATATCATGTAAACATTTTAGTTGGAATTACTCTCTGTAATGGAGTTTGAGTATATTCATTAATGTAGATTATTTTGTATGGTTATGTAAGAAATAATCTAATTCTTGCGATTTATATGCAAGAATTGATATATTTCTATCTAGATTAATATCGAAGAAATAGTGGGCACATTTTTTGTGAATCATTTTTTAAGAATTCATGAGACATAAGAAATGGTAATTAAAATTCAATAAGAATGGTAATGAAAAAATAACGTGCAATTGGTAAGAATTGATGGTTCTCTTTCTGGTTAAATGCTTATTTTAAGGGTCTCTGCTGAAATAACTACAAACATGTTGTAAGAATTGATGATTATTGAAATCCTTACTTACATTAGTAAGAATATTTATGCAATTCGTCTCATCTATAAGTACGAATTGATGCAGTTCTTACTATATGCATGTACGAATTGATATTAATCTAGATGTTAATTGATGTTAATTGATGTCAATTCGTATATAAGTACGAATTGATGCACTTCTTACTAATGTCATTGTTTTTAAGATGTAGTTCTAGAATCGTTCCCGAGAAGATCATGTAAGAATAGTGTCAATTCTTATTGCAAACTTTTTGAAGGTATATATATTTCTTCAAATTCCAACATATAATTCTTCCAATTTGCGGCTCTCTCTCGCTCTCCCCCTAGCATCGGATTCCATAAAAATACAACAAAAAACTGCTTAAATCCGAAAACCCTAAAAATGACTCGTATCATAAGAATTTGACAATTTCTTACCTCTAACCAGTAAGAAATCGTCAATTTCTTACATCTAATTATTTGTTTTCTTACCTCTACCCCAGTAAGAACAAATAATTTCTTATAGAAAGTTTCAGAGACAATAAGAATTTGATAAATTCTTACCAACGGCGGCGCTAACTCGCGTTTCTTACCATTTCTTACAGTTCTTACCACTAGTGCACAAACTCACGATTTCTTACCGCCGGCGTTCAGCTCACGATTTCGTGACTTCATCTTCTCCGGCCTGTTTCTCACTCATTTTTCTACCAAAATAAGCGAGCCACCCCTTCATCTCTTCGTCTTTCCAAGGAGAATAAAGCTCAGTGGTCAATTGCACCATATGCATTCGGATTCGGCCGGAAAATGGCCAAAACAGCAACAAAATCCTAATTTTCAAAATTATCACTATTGGAGGAGGTGGCGGTGGGTGGCGGCGATGGATATTTCCTGCTGGTGGTCGCCGGCAACCGGGGAGTTGGGGTTTTCGCTGGGAAGAGGAGAGAGAGAGAGAGAGAGAGGGTGGGGGGGAGAGGAAAGGGGAGTGGGGGTTTGAAAATGGGGTGTGGTGTTTTTTTAAATTCAAGGGTATTTTAGGTAGTTCCTCCCAAACTTAGGTATAATTTGTATTTTCTCAAGTTTGAAGTAAAATTTGTATTTTTTATGCCTACTAAGGTAGAATATTTTTTGCCCCAAGAAATATTAGCCTCATTAACCTATTTTTTTTATAATTGTAAATAATGAAACATTCAAAGCTATTGAAACTAAACGAGAAGTATTTATATTATTAAAATAAATTGCAACAAAACTTTTATTTTGAAATGGACAATAATATATATTTTTTAATTTTTACTTAAAAATTGAAACATTTAGTGCTTCCCGTCGAATTTCAACATGCACTAAACTAGTAGTAATTTATTTATTCATATATATATAGAGAGAGAAGAGAGATAAACTATATATAATCGGACTTTGTGTATCAACTGCTCATCAATTCATTTCCGACATTCTAATCCCCTAAAGAAACAAACGTTATATATGTAATTGAACTTTTATAAAGTTAAGAAAAATATCAAAAATACAAATCTCTTGTTTGTATATATTGTGAGTGTATGTTATTTTGTACAAGCGTATACAAGGTATCTGTAGTTTCATGCAGATTACGATGGAAGTGGCTTCTTTGCAGATTTAAATAATTCTTCCCACTTTCTGGGATCGCTTCCTGGTCCTTACCCCTGCATTATTTTCATCAAAATTCATTTGCAACATTTAAACACAATTAATTATTAGTAAAATAATCTCAAAAACACAAACTGTTATACTACTCTTATACTAATATACTATCATAATCCTCAGCTAACATCCTATCAAAATTACCTGGACTGAGTTGATTTCATCGATTTGGCCTTCAGTGAAGTCGATGTCCAATGCCTGTACACAAGCTTATGCCACTACAAGTCTACTAAACTCTCCCATGAGTTTATCCCCTGGGGAACCATATGCCACATCAACAAGTAACGTTGAAAAATATTCCATGTTAAGTATCAAAACTTAAGTTGCACATCAGAGAGTAAAATGTGCACATTGTTAAAGAAAGGAACCGAATGAAAAATTATGAAACTGAAAATACTAGAGGTATAGATCACTATTGCTTTTCTTGATTTTGTGAAGGGATTGCAACAAACGTCTTATGCTGCAGTACATCAGCCAAACCAGGTGCTATCTAGCCTACTACCACTTTACGGAAAGAAAAAAAAAAAAAAACTTAAATATCATGTGGCATTGCTTTCGTGAAAATGGCTTTCTAGGAAGTTATATACAACTAATACAAATGGAAATAATTTCCGTGTAAACAAGGCAACTGTGAGACTTCTGCCATTTATTGGGACAACATAACTATAATGAAGTAAGTCGTAGAGCCACTGTTTCACTAACTTGACAGTAGCAAAATCACGATAAGTTATATTCATATTATGATTAGGGCTGTGAACAAACAAGCTTGCACATAATGAGCTTTTCTTAAACTGCTTTAAGAGACCTACTGCAGTTGCTGGCATTTCTTATTTTTCATAAAGCCATGTACTAAATGAAAGTGAAATAATCGAAAATATAAGAACTGACAATGTACCTTGACAAAGTACCTTGGCCTATAACCATGCTCGGCGTTCCCCAGCAGTAGCCTGGAGTGAAGTATTGAGATCATAAGATGTGTATGGTCCATCTGTTAGCTTACCAGGTCTGTAGAAAAAGAGGGAGATATAAATGAAAAAATAACTTTCATTGCTGAAAAAGGATGTCTGAAATGGCAATAGAGCTTCAACTTTGAAACAATTAAGGAAAAAAAAAAACAAAAAACTCCATCCAAATATAATAGATATCAGACCTGATTATAGTATATGGAAGGCCAGAATTACGAACACAGTCCTCTCCCATTTTCTTATATTTTAGAACCCCGAAAATGTTCATGATGCTGCATATAGAAGAAAGATCAAGTTAGGAAAAAGTGTGTACGTCTTCCAAAATTTAACTCGAGGAAAAATCCAACATAATTTATTGAATCCATCCTGACAAATGACTTATCAAAGAAAAAAGATAACTATGCAAGCAAGTTTGTGTAGTGAGTTTATGAATCTCTATTAAGATAGACTGCACCGTGCCTCAGCAAAATACGATTGATGCTTCTAGTCATGCATGAAAACTAAAACCAATTACCACACATGCAATACTTTTTCAGCTTCTAAGCAGGTAAGAGTGAATCAGTAGTCAGTGCAACTCTAAGCTCTATAGATATGAAGATACAAAGCATTAAACAATGCAACAAGATTCCCAGAAACATATTTTTTTCTGAAAAAGCGCATAAAACCTTCTCATTTCACTAATTTCCAGATAAGGTTTTATCCAGATAAAAGTAGCCTAAGAGAATCCCAAAAAAAGGAACTTTCGCCCCAATTGCAAAAAGACCAGTATCACCTCAGAGTGACCTGCTCTCACTGATAATGGATATATCACCATATAGAAAGCATACCCCCATGGAAGTCCATTGCACTTGGTGACTCCAACTGAAGAAACAAGAACAATTCTTTTCAATGATGAAGTACTGATGCAAGATTTCTCACGCCTTCCCAATCTGCAAAGAAATGATCATAAAATGGAATGAGGACCACTTTAGCATATGAGAGTGGCACAGATTTTGATAAAACAAAGCTAGTTTCTGATAAGAATGCAAAGCAATTGACAAGAATGAAATGCATGAGTGAACCAAAAGTTTATGAAGTGATTCCGCTGGAACCAAAGAATAATATATGTGGCTCCTGATTCT
Organism: Mentha longifolia; assembly: GCA_001642375.2. Taxonomy (NCBI): domain Eukaryota; kingdom Viridiplantae; phylum Streptophyta; class Magnoliopsida; order Lamiales; family Lamiaceae; genus Mentha; species Mentha longifolia. Next base: position 6,800,229 of record CM038115.1, on the reverse strand, counting down.
TAAAGAGAATATGGGGTGTGGAGGGGTGGGGAGAGAAGACAAAACTACAGAAACACTGAACTAATAATTTGGAAAGCAAAATTCTAACCTACTCTTTCAGGTGTATTATCTCCATCCCATCTCCTAGAAGGAAAGGCAGTCGTTCGGGTGCAGCATATTACATGTGTGACACCCTGTAAAACACATCCTTTATCATTTATGCCTTCAGTAAGTTCAAAAAAATAATCTCCAATTTTACATTCCCCTTTATAGTTATAGAATCTTCCTCAGAAAAACAACAACTCAAGAGCTAAAGTAAATTAAAATCATCATACCTCAAATATTGAAGGATCCAAATCCTCTGGGTTTCGTGTATCACCTTGCCCTACCTACCAAGTTCAGCAATATGCTCTTAAGAATAAGGCAAGAAACATGAAAAAAATCTAGTTGTTTTTTTGAGAAGTCAACAACCTGCAGTATTTACTCATCTTGTTCACCAAAGAGAGTGGTCGCCTTCTCCAGATTCCGGAGCAAAACCTGTGTTTAACATTCCGATCAAGCAGTCTGTCTTACTACAACCAATTGCCCTAAGAAGCAATAGAATAGTTACGAGCATAAATCACAGATTCTTTAAGCAAAATAATCCTTGTTTTCAGTTTAAAATCAAAATTTACAATGTCTTTCTGGATTTCTAATAAAATGTAGTCTTCCTCACATATCATCTCAAAATACACAGACAGCAAAACTCAGATACACAATTGATATCTAAATTACATGAAACTGGCAAGATGATTCAACCTTCTTCCAACCACGAAAACTTGATATCATGTTAGCAAAACACAAACAGTAATCACATAACATGCCGCCCAATTTAGCAAACAAGAAAAACAGATTGTCGGCTCATCAAGAATATTAATAATCTAATATAACATCCAGTTGAATAATTGCTATGAGATTACAGCAGAAGATCGAGTGTAGGAACAGATACCAGTCACTTGCCACACACACACATACTGAACATACCTGTATACATACACATAGATATACAACTATATTAAGAGCGGAATCACCTACACCACCGGTGGTCCGGTGCCACCAACAACGAGAACAAGCTTGGAGGAAGAGGGATGAGAAAACGTGGTTTGGAATCTTGGGTTGTGTCAGTGGTGATGGATTCAATTGCCTGTTCGCTCACAGCATTTGAGCGCGACGCCGAAGCTGATACTGCTGCATTTCTCTTCGACTTGTAACGAAAAGACGGAGAGTTGAGGGGCTGGAAAGGAAATAGAGGAACTGCTTGAGAGATTGTTGTGGACGATTTTACAGAAAGTGGAAGATCAGCGGCGGGAGATAGTGTGAGGGTGGAGAACGCCATGAACGGGGCTGTGTGGTGCGTGTGAGAATAAATAATGTAAATAATAAATAAATATGATTAAAATAAGAAGTGTATAAATTTTATGAAGGAAGATAAAGAAGAAAGTTTAATATAGAGAAGGAAGAGTTTCTAGCTTAGATTGATAGCTGTCCTATGTGGCATAGTTTAGTATAAATAGGTTTTGCCTTTTCTATTTTATGTAACTTGACAAAATGTAGTCTAAGAAAGAAATATTCTCCCCAATTCCTTTCTTCTTCCTCCCGTCTTTCTCTCTGCAATTCCAATTCTCTTTACTTTATTCTGCAAATTTAATTTCTATGTCAATTACTCCCTTCATTTCGCTTAACTTGGCTCATTTGAATAGTGGCTTTTCTGGCACGCTTTTCCACGCTTCTTGATGATGGGTTTTAAAATGGATTTTTGAAGAATTATTTTTTTTACGTATCCCGTAAAAAAAATAATTCTTCAAAAATCCATTTTAAAACCCATCATCAAGAAGCGTGGAAAACCGTGTCAGCACAAGCCAAAAAGTTTTGAGCCAAGTTAAGAGAAATGGAGGGAGTATCATTTTTCAATATGGTATCAGAGCCAGGTTCCGTTGCGATTGGGCATCTCTCTTATTAATCGTTTCTTCTCCGATTGTGGCCGTTTTCTTCATGGAGAGGATTCGCAGATCTCGTCAACTCCTCAGAATTTCTCGATCTATCCTCCATCAATCGGCGCGGTAGATCTCTCTCTTATTTTTCTTAGTTTTCGTCTCTAATTTGTTGATTCCATGGAGGATTTGGTATTCTGTTTCTCATGAATTGAACTATGTGGTTCTCTCTCTCGTTAAATACCTCTCTGAAATTTGTGGTTTCGCTGCTTGTTTCTCTTCGGGTTTTTACCGATTTTATCATCTCTCTTTTGGATCTATATCCATTCAAGTTTGTCTCTCTGATTTCTCAAATCGTGTGTTGCGATTTCACTCTTTCAAATTTCAGTTCCCAATCTATGATTGATTGGTGTTTTGGCTAGATCTCATGTGAGAATCTAAGCTTCTCTTTCTCAGTTTGTTCTTCAAATCGCGAGTTGTTGTGATCTCTCTCTCTTCTCTAATCTAAGATTATCAATATCTAGATTTAGAGTCTCTCTTATTCTGTCTTCCATCTCTATTCGAGATAGGTTTATTCTCTGTCTCTGCATATTTTTGCAGATTTATTCAGTCACATGAGTTTTTCTTTCAAGTCTCTCTCTAGATCTATGCAGATCTTTTCCTCTTCTTTTGTTGCTATCCTCACAGTGAAGGGAGAAGGGATAATGAATTTCAGTTTGTAATCATGTTTGGTAGATTGGTCTTCAAGTAATGTGGAGATTGTTTCAGCCTTTTGTGCTGCTGCTCTTTTATGATTACTGGTTCTTATGGTGAGGGGGAGTGCAACTCATGGCTTTGTTTAGTTGGTTGTTACATGTGAAGTTTTCAAGTGTTATGGTTTGTATCTAGTGGTGGGATTTCCTCTAGTTTTGCAGCCTTCATGGTAAGGGGGAGTATAGATTAGCTATGGCAGTTCATATCATTTGGTTTAGGTGTTATATTCGCATGTGATGATGATTGGGTCAAATGATGAGTACATTCAGCCTTGATTGTTAGTTGTGGTTTTGATTTTGTAAACCGACTCTATGTTTAAGTTGTTATTAGATTGTTGTTGTCTGGTCAATTTCAATTAGTAGCTCTCATCTAGAGGATTCAATGATGAAGATTCAATACATAGCATTCTTCCTTAAACTTATCATGGAGTAGGTGCATATCTTTGATATTCTTGCTGTTTTGGAGCTCTTTTCCTAACATATGTGGATTGGTTTCTCCTTATTGGCTGCTACTATGTTTTTTGAATGCTGTGTTTTCAAGATGGGCCCCTTTTCTTTGGCTCCCATCTTGAGAGGGATTATGAAGGAAGATAAAGAAGAAAATTTAATATAGAGAAGGAAGAGCTGTCACATAGAGAAGTCACATTCTTATTTTACGTTTCTAGCTTAGATTGATTGCTGTCCAATGAGGCATAGTTTAGTATAAATAGGTTTTGCCTTTTCTATTTTATGTAACTTGATAAAATGTAGTATCTGCAATTCTCTTTACTTTTTTCTGCAAATTTAATTTCTATGTCAATTATCATTTTTCAACAAATGTCGTGGGTGGGAGTTTTATTTATTTATTTATTTTTTATTTTATTTTATTTTTTTCCGGAACCTTTGGTCAGGCTTAACCTTTACCGTTAGACTAAATCACACATACGGGTGGGAGTTTATTTATGCAAACAAATTTTCATCGTATTATAATTAAAAAAAAATGACTTGGAATGTTTGAGTTTAATATACCATTATATTTAAGTAATAGCAATGTTCTAAAAATCGCTAGTCGCTAGTCGGGCGGTGGAGAGGGGACTAGTGCCTAGGCGGCTAGGCGGGAGCCTAGGCGGGGACTAGGCAGATTAAAAGCACAATACTTATTTTTATTATTTTTACATTATATCATCATTTAGAAACTATATCAACATATATTATTCATAAATGTATTACCAATTTCATGATCAAAAGATAGGATATGATAATTGACAGTCCAATTCAATAAATTTCATAGCCTGCAACAAATTTTTCTAATTTTCAACATAATATCAGTATGTATTGAATTCAATATTTGTAATCTAATTTAGTACTAATCCGTCTAACCATCCAAATCACATATGGAAACAACCTAGTTAACGTAAATATCAATTATTTCACACCCAGAGACTAATTAAACTTTAATCTGACCAATAATTAGGATGTTGCTAAGTGCCTAGTTGGATTTAGCATTAGCCGGGTCGGTGGGGTGCCGCCTAACGCCTAGGCGGGGACTAGTCGGACATAGGCGGAGACTTTTAGAACACTGAGTAATAGTATTAAAATTAATGTTTTTAATAAAAATAAACTAGTGTACCGCTTGTTAAGTTTGGACGGATAATTTTGTTGATATATTTTAAAATGTTAGCATGGTTGGTATGCAGAAATAGTTTAGTAATGAAATGATCATTTCTGTATTCCTAATTTCGTGGCTGGTATATATTTTCAGTCAGAAATGACTATTTCTTCAAAAATAGGTAATCATACCAATATGAGATTAGTCATTCCTATCACTCCTTTAGGTATTAGTTAATCTCTCAGTATGAGGAATAAATTTTTATTTGTCGACTTTCGAAGAAATTTTCTTTATTTATGAGTTATGATATTGATATAAATTCATTAAATAATATTAGGAACCTTCTTCGTGTTGGGTCGTGTCGGGTCGGGCCGGGCCAGACTAATTTTGGCCCATTGGGCTAAATGAAAAAATATAACTTATATGATTTTTGTGTGACTTTTGTTTGACTGCAAGCAAATATAGGTGACAAAGAGAAGGGCTGACCCAGCCCGCATTGCGCTTTTAGAAAAAAAAAAAATTCAAATATGATCGAGCCGATCCGAAAATTTTGTGAAACCAAAATTAATTATGGCACATTTTTAACGTCATATTGTGAAATGACCAGGTCAAACTAGTCTTGGGCCCGTTGAGTTTTACTTAATTTTGGGCGGGTCGACAAGCCCGGTCCAAATTTAGCTCGCTACAACGATGGGCCTAGGCTGAGTTAGGTGTATAAACTCCTGAATTTTAACCGATATTATAATTTGCATTATTATATAATTTAATTAAAGTTTATCATTTTATTCTTTGGAGATGCCAACCGTATGAATAAAATTATTTTGTGTCCATTCTTTCCATTCATGTCGAATTTCATTCCTGTATACCAGCCACCCAGAGTATCTTATTATTTAATTATTCCATTAAATAAAAAAAACAAACATATAGCCACTTGTTAATTTATTGGTTTTAACTTCAATTGCATCATATTCATTCGTTTGAATAATTCCCAGTTACGGATTAAGAAGAAGTTGGTTCGGTGGGGCCGGATTATACGGGGCAAATATATGAATACCGAGAGGTTGATAGAGTGATAGATTATTCTTCTTGCCTGCAAACTACACAGGAAAGGTAAACCACACTTGAGAGAACAAGTGTGACAGACTCAGACCCATAGAGGCGTTGGCGAAATTTAAACCCGTGATCTTTAAGGCCACAGGCGTACCGCCCTACCATTGGGTCATCCCCTAAGGGGCAAACGTCGTTTTTGTTAGTTCTACATGACGTCGTTTCGTTTCGCCTCCATATAAATTATTCAGCTACCAAGTCGGATTAAATACTGACTCAATGATAAAGTCGGAAGGAATTGAACGCTTGTGTACATTTAAATTATGATTTGATAGGCTAAATTATGAGAATTTAGGGAAAAAAATAAATAAATCATGAAACATAATACTCCATGATCACTTATACCAAAAAAAAAATAAAAATAAAGGGAAAAATCATTAATGTTGTTAGGCCATCTGCAGCGCATCGGCGACGGGGGCCTCTGCTCCCGACCTGCTCCTCCACTCCGCAATGTTTTGAAACCCGGCCCGGGCATCGAACCGGCCTCTTAATTGGGTCACCGGGTCACTGGTCCGACCGGTTGAACCGTTTCAAAAAACCCGGATGACCCGTGCATACTTAGTTTTTTTTATATGTATGAATGTATTAATTAAAATACACAAATACTTAAATAAATATTGACATAATAAAAAAAATAATCAAATGTTCATGTAGATTTGTTAACCAATATGTGTTCAAAACCATGAAATTATATTATGTATATGAAAATAGTAATAAGAAAATAAAATTCGAACAAACATAAATAATGTGTATAAATTGTTAAATCTTATTTGTAATATAATAATCATTGTTAATATAAAAGTAATAGTCATAAAAATATTTAAATAAATTTTGTCTTTGAATAATTTAATAAATAATAAATGTTAAGTTATCATTGATTATTTCAATAATTTCGGTAATAGTTATATTTAATTATCATTGTAATAAACATCAATAATGAGTGGCCTAATGGTAATGACTTTAGTCTAAAGATGAGGAGGTAGTGAGTTCAAATCTCATCTAACACAATTAAAATTAATTTTTATCAAAATGTATAAAAAAAATCGGTTTCCGGGTCTGACCGGGTTTTTCTAGGTCTGACCGGGTTTGACCGGTTCGCACCGGGTCAACTTAAAAACCCGAAAATGTGAGAACCGGACCGGGTAACTGACCGGTTCGCAGTTAAACCGGTCGAACCGGCCGGTCCGGTTCGGGTTTAAAAACATTGCCACTCCGGGCTCACTCTCCTCTGCAACGTCACTATGACGTCAGAATTTATTTATTTCTTTGATCGAATTTTCAGCAATAAAAAAAAATAAAAAAATAAAATTGAATTTGAGCTATTGGTTTCCACCCCCTATTTTCTCATTATGAATTCTTCTTTAACTTTGCCGTGGTATTTTGGTTGAGTTCGGCCCGTCGGCAAAGTTCGCATTATCAGCGCCCGTTTCTCCTCTCCCGCCCTTTTCCCGCCTTTTTAAAGTTCAAAATCTGCACAATTTATATCACGAGTTAATAGGGTTTATATCTTCCTGCAAAATGAGTGACAAACAAATTTACGCCAACAGCTAACGCTAAGTTAGTGAATCTTATCGGTGTAGCCGTTGCTAGCGGTGATCCAAGTAAACTGCAGGAACCGGTAATTTCCCCTTACGCATTTCCCTACCTGCTTTCAGCTTTTAATTTTCACTACTACTAAGAAACCGCAGTGTTGACGCTGCTCTATTTCGGTTGTTTTTCTAGATTTTTTTTCGCTCGATAAAAATCATCGATGAATCGCAACCAAGAGGGTTTTACCTGCACTTTTTCGCTAATCCCGTGGAGAACCTCCCTTCAGTTAGAGTTGGAGATATAATTCTGGTTTCCAATTTTAAGGTTAGTGAAACCATGTTTTATGTCTTTCTTTTGTTTTTAAAGTGAGCTTTCATGGCTGAAGTTCTGCCCCATCTTCCATTTCCTGATTATTATGTTATGGTTTTGCAATACAGATATAAAATTGTGTGTTTGTTCTTGTTGTGTTGCTTGCTTAGTTGTGGTTTTGTAATACAGATAAAAAGACGGGGTCAGGGGCTTCTGTATAGTATGTTCGCCAAGAGAAAATTGACTTTCTCATTATTTTGAGGGAATAAGTGATGAACATGTGCCTTATCAAGTTTCACCGCAGTATAAATATAAACCTAGTCTTGAGGATGAACATCACAGGATTACTACGGGAATGGCACCACGGTGACAATCTTAAAGGTGGCTGTGTTTGCCATTGTTTTAGTTGATACACTCAGTACAGTTTTCATTATTTTGGGATTCATTATTACTGATTTTACTTATCAAATTTATGCTGCGGTTTTCTTCTTACCACCTTGTCTTGTGAAACCATTTCGAGCGTTGGACTTGAACGTAATTTACTTGGATATCCAAAAAGGGTTATTATATCCATTGATAAGTTTTGAAGAGTTTAACCATATATGACTGCTGCCATAACGTGATATGCTTCCGATGCCAATAAAAGTAATTCATGCAATAGTATTTAACAGCTTACGTTTCTGTGATAGTCTTGCATGAGCCTGTGTTCATGAGAGAGATCAGAGTAGGCAATCGCTGCAACCTGCTTTGCAAGGAAGGATGGAACTATCAAGCGAGTTGAATGACTTTCTTTTTGCAAATTGCAACTAGTGATATTATGTCATTTTTGCACTTTAATCGCTCTTGCTAGATTCTGCATATTGCTCAAGAAGGATGAGTGGATGCTCTCTTCATTTGGGATGGAACAGACATACCACCAGCTTCTGTTGACGTGAAGTGAGTTTCTGTCTTTTCCGATGTGTTAGTAGTGCGGAATTGTTTCCTCGTCTGTGTCATTAGACACAAAAACTATATATTTTGAGCCAATAAGCATTTTGTAGAGTTTGCATTTTACACATTAGGAAAACCATGATCAGAAAGCCTTTGTTAAGTTCTTGTGAATTTTTTTTCCCAGATTAGAGGACGAGACAACACATCCACTTCCTTTAGCATTAGAGTCCTCTTCATTATCAAGAGAAATCCTATGCACCTTTCTTCCTGTTGTTATGATACTGAGGATGACTGTTGATCAAGACAACAAGAAGCTCCGCATTGAGCTTCTAAAAACTAACAAATGGGTGAAGTTCTCCAAGATAAGATGTGAAGCTACTAATGTTGCTATGTGGCGTGCAGTTTTTACACTCTCCTCTAAGATTACCTATATTCCTGATGATGACAACGCTGTCATGCAACGTCAAAGGTAACAACGTTAATTCAATTTAACATGTCTTATGAATATGTAATTTAACCACAAAAGAAATGATCTCACCAAAGTTACATGCTCATGTTTATGTGTAAAGTTACATTTTTGTTTTTTCAATTATCACTGAAGGCATGCGTGTTCAGGTTTTGTTGCGAGCGCCTCCAATCCATATGCTAGGGAAGGATGCCTTTCACAAGCTTTCCGAAGCTACGTTGCATAACAGGTCTTGCTGCCTTAATTTAATATGACGACTTTGTATTTTGAGTAATCTTTACTGATGATTCACACTTGTATTGTTCTGAAATTAAAGACCACCATGGTGATGTGCCGTTTGCAACCTTGATGGATGTCCTCACTTATCCGAAGGTAGCTTATGTCATTTGAACATCTTCCATACAACTATCAAATAAGAGTACTCCTTGGAACTTTTAAATGCTCAGGTCATTTCAAATAGTTTAGTGTGGTTTATTTACCCAAAAAACATTTCTCCTCATCAATCGTCATATAATGATTACTTGCTGGATGTGCATCTGGTCATTATTTCATCCACTTCTCATGATACATTTATCTGATAAAAGCTTAAATATAGTTCTTGTTTGACCATTTTTAATGTTTAGGTGGATTTTACTTATGTCCTAACCGGCTTTTGCATTGTTGTGCTAGATATTTAATATATGTTGATTGTAGTGGTCTAAATTCAACTTCTAACTTGTTAAACAACAATGTGAATCATGAGTCGCGTAAAAGTTTTTGGTGAATGGCAGGAGGAAGATACATATAAGTGCGTAGTCCGAGTTGTTGCAATATCCCCATGGAGGCCAGAGGACTTGTGCTTGCCTAGCAACTTCGCTCTCGTCGCCGCCGAGGTTGGTTATGCAATTTTTGTAGCCTACAAATCTTTTGTTGCAGTTGAAGATTTGAATATATTATCTGCATATTCTCTTCTTCTTCAAATTTATTATTCTGGTGTTTGTAGTTTTTAATTTGTGTTATCGAATTGTTTCCTTGGGGTATTATGTTGTTCCCAAGTCGGTCCCTAGTTTGCGATGGCATTGGTATTGACTATATGAGCGGTTTTGCCATTGGCCGCTCGTCGGCGTGATAGCCTCCAACGATGGTTAAGTTTCTCAATAAGATGGTTGCCGGAGCATAGTTATCCTTCTTGTAATACTCTTTTGATCCTATCAATTGGATATGCATATATTATGAGAAATATACACTCTTCATTAAAGCTTATTTTACTGATCCTCTAAGATTCCGTTTGTTTTTAGGAATTTATCTTGGGGTCTTTATCTTGTGCTGCTCCAACCAGATAGAAAAACCCTCCAATTTTGACTATCGTGCAGTTATTAGTTTTTGCCTTTACTTTTTGATAACTTGCCAAGGAATTTATTAGTGTTTGTGACTCCGGTTTCTGATCGCTACTATTTTCCCACCAGTATAATAATATAATCCATTACTTTATTTTTCTAAGTTAGTTTGGGGATTAAATTATCTATCTTTGCATTTTCCATGTGAATTATTCAGTCATGTATCAGTTGCACGATTTACCTTCTTCTATGAGCTTTTTAACTCTTGCATGCGTTGGCAGGTGCTTCAGCGGAGGCAGGGAATGTCTTCGGGGGACCTTACTATTACAGAGTTAAATGAACCACTTGATCGTTTGGCCTCTTCTGAGAAGAGGTAGAATTCATCATATATGACTGACTAACTCAGCAAGTTTCCCTTAATTCTTAGTGTAGGAATGACATTAATGGCGTGCCTTTTGGTCTATGTTCTCACCAGCCTTCCTTTTTGGTGTCTTGAAATTGTTTTCGATCCAGTACCATGGAATAGAAGCCACTTGGTAATGACTGTTAGAACATTTGTAGAGCACTGTGTGAATCCTATTCTCGCATAGTCGCATATATTAATAAGGAATAAAAGAACTGCGATTATAAATGGCTTAGTTTTACTATAGTTAGTTAAACTCATATGCATCAGGTATTAATAACTAACTCTTGGGGTTCCTGGTACAGATCAGATAAGACTTCTATTCCTTCTGAATTGATCAGAAAAACAAATGTTAAGTGGATTATCATGATAATTATCAAAGGTGGTATTCGGATAACTTTGTTTGAGTTTTCATATTTTCACTTCCATCCTTTTCTTTTCATGTTTTCCTCTTAGGCTTTAACTTAACTCTGGCAACATTCAGATCTTAAGTTGGGGATAAGTGAAAAGAGCATATTTCATGAATTCCACCCTGATGCCGAGCACCTGTTCAATGTCACATGTGATCTAAAACTAGTTTTTGATAAGTTACAGGATCGTAGTCAGCGGCATAAGCTACACGTTGGCTCCAGACTCTGAACTAAGTGCCGTATTTGATGAGATTTATTTACCAAACCATATAATTGAGTCATGTGGGAGGAGCAAAAAAATTCTTATGTATCTCAAACTAAATTAATAAACAATGGCCTGTATATTACGTTTACTGACTGATGAAAAAGTTGGCAGTTACTCACACGTCCTTTACCCCGGCCTACTATTTCTATTTTCTGTCCGTGGAGTTTGCATCGTCCATAACCGTAACATTCCATTTTCTTGGATACTCGTTTCTTGACAGTGCTCTACAGATCAATGTAAGTATATATTAGACTCTTGAAGAAGTTCTTAGCTTTCATGACCAGGAGTCCGTTTAGTTTTTCTGTATTTTCTTAAACTGGGATTTATACTTTTTTCTTCAAGCAGAGGATTGAATACTTCTTGAAGTGATGCAAGTATGCAATATATGATGCGCTCTGTTGTTGTACCTATCAACGTATTCGTGGGTGCTATCTAGTTCTTCCTAATGATTGTTCGGCCACGAAATATGTAGTTTCCTATTTTAGGTTAAAACGTTTTGAATGGTTAAACCATGTGCTGGTTCTTGATTTTAATATTAGTTAGGTTGTCATATTAGGCTTCTTAGCACAGTATGCCTTGTTAACCAACTTTGTTAGCATTTTAAAATTAATTTTCAGACTATCTGGATAGTAAAAAGGTTTCCCAAGCTGCGAGTTCTACTTTCTTAACCGCAAACATTGTGTTTCAAAAGAATTTTTTGACCCTAATGGTTCGAGAATCACCATTTTGAAACCCATTTCAGCAGTGAAATGAGAATCACTGTGGTGTGTCTATTTGCGTTCTTTTTCCCATTCATACTCAGATAGCTTGGTTTGGGAGTCTGGGACAAATCCACTATTTGATTTGCAGAGTTTGGTTCCAATCAAGAAATAGGTTTCACTTCATTGCCTTTCATGCTGTTTGATATCTCTACTGCTTGCTGTCTATATAATGTTAATCGATCTTCCGTTTCCCATCTTTTGTTAGGGATGGGCTTTGATAGTGTAATACATGTAAATAATTTTGCAAGCTAGATTATCGTTCCTATATTTTGACCTTCACTTTCTTCTTAAGCAAGAGAGGCAGGATTTTATTGAATCTTATGTTTGGTTGTAACTGAGATACAAGCTTAATGGCCTATGTTGCAACATTTTATCCCTTTTTCTCCTATTCCTTTTTTGCTCCGACTCCCACACCACACTTGTTGAAAAATGTATATATGGACGGCTAGATTTGTCTAAGGCACATTGAAGTCATTGTCTGCTATTTTCGCCTTCTGCAAGATTGCCGTTGAACTGTATGTACTTGGGATACCCTCCATTCCTTATGCTATGATATCCTTCCTCTGTTAAATATCTTTTGTATCGATACTGTATTTACCTGAACACTTATGTACAATCATAGAATGCTCTAAAAGTAGTTGAAGGAAAAGTAGAGCTTCCGTTTCCGTTAAAAAATGTATACTCGATGCAAATAAAAAAAAGTACAGTAGATAGCTACTTGCTGGGATAGATACGAAAAAGAAAAATGGAATAAAAATCCGAGCATGTGAGAATTAATGCATTTTGTGATGAATACATTCGAGATTTGGATGGTCTTATAATCTCTCTAACTTAATTAGAGAACTGTATTTGCATTATATACCTGTACTTAAGTAAGCTATCCAATGCAATGCAGGAGGTTGATTATCCTATGGTTCTGGCCAAGAATACTGCTTGCTTTACGTGGTTGATTATGATTTTCATCTAATCATTTGCCTTTGTTCCATAAAAATAAAAATCATTTGCCTTTGTTCCATAATTGAAGGTAGCACAATTTAGAGCGTCCAGGCCCAAACACATATCCTATGAAAAATTTGGTCTTTTTATAGTCATTTTCTTTCAGATATGCGTTGCACTAGAGTGAGTTGTGATATACTGCTATTAATGTAATTGTGACTTTATTTTGTTGTTATTTGTGATGTAATTTAGAGCTCGGCTCATTTATTAATGAATTCGAGTTCGAACGAGCTTTTACCGAGTCGAGTACCGAGTGAGTCCCGAGTAGCTCTGCTCGTTTGCAGCCCTATCCTTACATAATTAGCATAATATCGACCCTATATATATAGATCGGAATGACCCTCCCCTTACAAGGCAGGCCTTTTAAGGAGGTACCCAATTCTAATTATTAGCAATCAAAATAATATAAATAAAAATAAAAGAAATTGAGTGACATAATAATAATCAATAAGAAAAGTAAATTAGGGGAGAAGAATAATGTGGCGGGGGTGGGGGGTGAACCAGACCGGGTAAGGACCATGACCTTCTTCTTCTGGTGGGTTTGGGCAGGAGACATCATCGGTAGATTTCTCTAGGTAATCGTAACAACCCGGGTACTCAAAGCGGCTGTCCCATGTAAAGTAGACGGAATTGGGTTCAACTCCGGCGCCAACATCTCTCATCGCAATAGCAATAGCTTGGTTGTTTTTTCCCACGAAAAACGCCATTCCTTCCAACGAATTCCTCATAAGCAGAATCAGACCTTGATCAATCCTGTACACCTTGAAACCGCCCCCGCCCACCACCAGAAACAGCTGCCCGCTCTGCTCCTCACACGCCAGATATTTCACACGCGACCTGGACCTGGGCGGGTCCGGGTGTGGGCCATTATCCAAGTGGGCCACCCAATCGAGCCTCGGCGAATCGTGGCCCACATCCCAAGCCTCCAGCTTCAGGGAAGACGTGATGCAGAAGAGGCGGCGGTGCGCGGTTGAATACACCATGCTCTCGTACTTGTCAGTGCCAGTGCTGCCGCCGAAGAGAGTCCACCCGTCGCGCGTGGAGGTGGAGGTGGTGGAGCACAAGGCAAGGACGTGGCCCGACCCGAAAATCACAAAGGCCTTTCTTTCCGACTCCGAGAAGACGAGGGTTTTGACTTTCATGTGGTAGTCAATCCATGGCGGAAGGTCTACGGCGTCATAAGAAACGGGATCTAAGAGAAAAATATTGCCGCTATGGCGGTGCTGAAAAGCTAGCCAGCCCGGAGATGATCCAAGCAATTTCATCTCAAGGATATTCTTCTTAGCATCGTGAAAGTGAAAGACGTATTCCTTCTCCTCTGCAAAGCACCAGAAATTGAAAGTCGCTCCACCAACCCTCGGTTCTAACAGCATCCACGGCGATCTAAGGGAACTGAAGCTGATGTGGGTACTAGGGGAACTCAAGCTGAAGGCGTGTCGGTGGGTGCTCATCATCCGATTTGCCGCCGCTAGGATCTGACGCCGGTGGAGGAGGAGGGACCTCGTGGTGTTCAGCATCTCTAGATTACAGAACGGCGGCGGCGCCTTACTTCTCTCTCGAATGTAATCCCTTTTCTCTTTAGGCCCAATTATTTGTTTTACCTAATTCTATCAATTTACTAATTTAATATCCTAAAATAGCCCCCAAATTAATCAATTTACTAATATAATACCCATATAAATGTTCCTCTATCCTCCCTAAACATAATTAATGTGAAAAAATATTATTATAAAAATTAATCTCTACAAAAAAATTAAAATTCTAAATCAAAAAATTAATTATCATCACATCAATAATAGATACATTAACTCATTAGATATGCTCACTCTTAAAATATACATACATCGCCCTACCTAGAAGAAGAAGAAGAAAAAAAAAACATTCACTTTATGGTAAATTAACTCATTAAGTATGCTCACTCATACGCAGTGCCGCCCATGGGCGCGCTGCTGCTTTCGCCGTTGCCGCCCTCCACGGGCCCGAGCGCCCGGGCTCTCGCACGCCTGTCTTCAACTCGGCCACGTGGCACTCCCCACCTATCATGGCTGGCCTCACGAAAATCTTCTCTGATCGCTGAAACATGCAGCACAAGAGGCTATCTGGCAAGTTATCATGCACCGGGATGGCAATGGGCCGGATCTGGTTTGGTCCAGATCCAGATCCGGAATTTTAACCCGAGGTCCAAATCCGGCCCAAATCCATCGGGTCTAAAAAAATCAAATCCAAATCTGGCGGATCTCGGGTCTAGACCCAGATCCGTAGTTATCACCTAAAAAATGTCCTAGAAAAAGAACGAAAAAAATAACAATAAAAAATTCAATCATAAATAAATTGATTTGCACCAAAATAAATAATTTTTCACACACTACCTGTCAAGAATTTTCCACACCAATAATCCACTTATTAATAAAAAGTGTCATTCATTTAAACATATTGAAAAAAATATGAAACGTATCCATATTTTAGGCATCGAACTTTCAGATTAAAAGTAGATTTATTAGGGTTTGAGATTTAATTAGAATAACTAAGTAGACATAAATATTTATTAGTAGAATATTATAAAATAATATATATAATAAATTATCCGGGTCCATGGGCCGGATCTGGACCGGATCTGGATTTTAAAAATAAAATTCCAGATCCAGATCCAAAAATTAAGAGTGAAATCCGGATCCGGCCCGGATCCATCGGATCCAAAATTTTAACATTCCAAATCCTAAAAAATGGATCTGGACTCCCGGATCTGAACCGGGTCCAGGATCCACTGCCATCCCTAATGCACAATCATTGCAGATTCATGGCCAAAATTGAAAGTGGAAACTTTTGCCGGAATCCATACAACAATGTGACCGGAGAATGCAACTGGAGCTCTGGCCCTCTTGCTAACAGACGATGCGCCGCCATACGTGATCACGATGGCGCATATGCCGATGGGAAAAAGAGTTAAATTACCGAGAAATTATGCAAAATCCCTAGAGATTATTCATAAGAACTTGATGTATTGGCCGAAGTTATTGTTGGCAAACTAACTAAGCTCACACTAATGAGGATACGAATGAGAAAACTTTGTTTGAAGACTAGAGAGGAAAAGGCTGAGAATGCAGCGGTTTTGGAGAAGAGCATCGATAAGGAGTTACTCGAGCGCCTCAAGAAGAAAGTATACCCCCTGATAAGGCAAGGCTACTATTAGCGAAGGCGAATAGGAGGAACCGGAGATAGAATATGTTGAGGGCTGTGACGAACTTGAACAGGAGGAGGAGGATATAGAGGATATGTGGCGTCTTGCAATCGGAGATGATTATGATAATGATTATGTGAATGGCGACGATGAAGAAGAAAATGTGCATCCATCTCTGCAAGAAAGCTGGAGAAATGAAAAAGAAGCGGCAGTCAAATCTAAGAAGAGAGCAAAGTACAAGTTGAGGTTGAGCATGAAGACAAAGAGCTCTGTATTAAGTTGGTCTATGAACTTAGATTCACAATTTGTCGCTGTAAATTGTTAGGAAATTTGTCTGAATTGGGTTCAATGTTGGTGGCAATTTTTGTTGACAAGGTCTAAATTATTGGATAGTTATCAGTCGTGGCAGAATATTATTGATCAATAATATATTTTGAAATTTAGTCTTTAAAAAAACATTAAGATGATCACGACTGGCTAACATTCTGTTTGGATGGAATTTATTTGCTGAATGAAGTATGTATCTTCTCTTCTGGCACTATTACTAGGTGTACGTCATTGAGTTTTGGTTTGGCAAAGAAATACTATATCTTATAGTTCATCATGTAAAGATAGAAATTAAACCAGCAATCATTTAACCCTTTATTTCATTGATTCATTGTATCATTCCACAGTTTATCTTTATTTTACAGTTTAATTTATATCCATTAGAGTAACACTGATGGGGAATAACAGCTTAAAAAACAACGATCAAATCAGAAACTGCAATTTCTCAGGAAAACTGTGATGTTAAATTGCTACTCAAGAATTCAAGATTGATAAAATCACAGCACCTTTGTGCTCTTGTGCCAAAGGTCCAAAACACACACCAACAAAAAGATGAGCAAGAGAATAGGATCCAGTACAGTACCTTCATTTTCTTTCTTAGCAAAAAAGAACAACTCCACTAACTTGAGCTTCTTCTATTTGCGTAAGGATTGAAATTCTGTTCGTGTTGAAAATAATGAAAATGTCAACTCATGAGATTGTACATAACAATCAAGATCAATAAACACTAAAAATAACAAATAAAAAAAAACACAAACTCACATTAATATAAATTAAATTAGCCCACAATAATATGGCGGGGGTGCGCCATGAACCAGACCGGGTAAAGATTATGAGCGACTGGGCAGGGGACACGAGAGACAGATCTTCGTCGGTAATCGAAATTACCCACGAAACTGTTGTATGTAAAGTAGACGGAATCGGGTTCAACTCCAAACCCATCTCTCATCGCGATAGCTTGGTTGTTGTTTCCCACGAAAAACGCCAACCTTTCCAACGAATCCCTCATCAGATCCAGCCGTTGGCGTTGATCAATCCGGTACACCTTGAAATCAACGGTCAAATCTTCCTCCGCCTCCTCGCCTTTGCTGACCAGAAACAGCTTCCCGCTCTGCTCGTCACACGCGAGATATTTCACGTCGGACCCGGACCGGGTCGGGTCCGGGCTATCGAAGTGGGCCACCCAATCGAGCCTCGGCGAATCGTGGCCCACATCCCAAGCCTCCAGCTTGAGGGAAGACGTGATGCAGAAGAGGCGGCGGTGCGCGGTTGAATACACCATACTCTCGTACTCGTCGAGGGCGCCGCCGAAGAGAGTCCATCCGTCGCTGGGGCGGTGCGTGGAGCAGAAAGCGAGGCTGCGACCCGACCCGAAAATCACAAAGGCCTTCCCTTCCGAGTCGGAGAAGACGAGGGTTTCAACTTTTTTGCTCTTGTGAACCCATGGCGGAAGGTGCACGCCGTCGAAAGTGACGGGATCTAAGAGAAACGTAGTGCCGCTAGGGCGCTGACAAGCTAGCCAGCCCGGAGATGATCCCAGCAATTGCATGTCCAGATCGACAAGATTCCCTCGGGCTCCGGCTCCGGCGCCGGGGCTATTGAGAAATTTGTATTCCTTCTGCTCTGCACAGCACCAGAATTTGATACTACTTGGTTTACAAAAGCTCGGTTCAACAACCAGCCACGGCAATCTAGGGGACCTGAAGCTGAAACCGACGAGGTAGGTGCTCATCATCCGATTTGCCGCCGTCGTTAGGATCCGACGGCGGAGGAGGGACGTGATGTTCAGCATAATATCTACACAGACGACGGCACGGCGATCATTTCTCGCAATAAAATACCCCTTTTTCTCTTTATAAGGAGGCAAAGCCCCAATTGGGTGTTTAATGTTAAGTTGGACTACTCTTTTAGTTTATTTATGTTGGGCCATGGAAAGCCCAAAATCACTCAAAATAGTTGGTTACTTTACTGATTTCCTGTTATTCTTTTTCCGTTCTCCTCCTCCTTCTTCTTCTCTATTTTTTTTTTATTTTTTATTTTTTAATAAAAAAAATTAAGCTTTTTATTTTTATTTTTATTAGGGAAATTTTAAGGCCGCACCACCACCACGGATTACTCGAACTATAAATTATTATTATCTTTCATTAAATTAAAATAAAAATAAAAACAAAATATTAGGACCATATGAACTAAATAAAATATTGGGACATAAACATAAATTTTTATCTTTCCCGATTCGACTAGCTCTAGGATACGACTCACTCAATCGTTTTGTTTTGGCTTGTAACGGTAGGGAGTAAGCGGGGTACCATTTAGACAATTTGATGTTGATGTCAATCTGTTTTTGGGACCTCTTCAAAAAAACAATCTGTTTTGGGACTAATTTTTGGTTTTGTAAATCTCATGAATTGGCCAGATGCATTTATTTTTATCACGGAAATTAAAGAAGATTTATTTAGGGTTGGGTCGTTTCCAGATTTGGGCAAATTAGAAAATAAACTGCAATACATTATTAGTCTCAACTAATGAAGATACACCCAAAAATAGTCGTTTTGATCATGTAAAGGTAAAGTTTAACCACCAATAAAACAACATATTTACCATTATGCTTTTATTTTTGGTGTTTTTTTCCTTTTCTCTTTTTTTTATAATAACACAAGAAACAAAAACAGCAAAACACGAAAGTTTAAAAAAAAAGAAGAAGAAAGAAAACAACAAATCCAAAAAATTATACGTGTATGAATTATGATGCTAATATTTAAAGAAATTAATAAATTTATTTAAATTCAAGCTATCTTTTCTATTCAATAGTTAAATAAAGTTATAAAACACATAAAAGAAATACCATGAAAACCACTCGTCATGATACAAAAAAAAATAAAAAAATAAAATGAAAGACACGATTAACGTTTAACAAATAAAAAGAAAAGATGATAAATAAATTTTTAAAAAAAACAATTAAAAAGAAAAGGCTAAAAACAATTACGAGTACTTCATAAAAGATAGGGTCTGGGTCGGGTCCGGGTCTCGCCCGACTTCCTACCAGCCTGGGTAGGGTTTTAGTTTTGGGAAGATTTCTCATTTCTGGGTAGGGCTTTTGAAGAAGTACGAGTAAATAAAATCTCAGTCGAAAGTAGGCAAAGGCAACCACTGATATTACACGTAATCGAAGGCGATAGCCATGGGAGGAAAGGCCATAAGAAGAAGAGAGAAGAACTATAAGGCTGCTCATGATGGCGGAAACAGTACGCGCCTTCCGCCTCCACCCGATCTCTCCACCGTTGATGCTCTCCCCTCTAAACTTCGCAAACTCATGTCTTTTGCAGGTTTTTTCCTCTTTCATTTTGCCTCTTCAATCGAATCCTTTGAATTTCCCTTCACCAAAATGCATGTGACTGAATGTAGAAACCTTGTGAAAAAATCCTTTGTATTTGGTTAAGTTATTGATTGTTTGTGTTCGAGTTCTGGCGCCATTAAGTCTTCAAATTCCGTTTTCAGGAGGTGAAAAGCAACCGATGAATTTTGGGAAGAAAAATACAGGAGATGGAGCTAATAAGGTAGTATGTATCACTGGTCCTATTTGAGAATCGAAGAGTAATTAATGTGAAGAACAAATTCGCGTCTTGCTTATTTTATTGTTTGCCCCCAATCAAATCCAAGTTTTCAGGTTGTAATTTGTGTATCTTTTGTAGAATCCACAGATTACAATATTCATGATTTTCTTA
Organism: Mentha longifolia; assembly: GCA_001642375.2. Classification (NCBI taxonomy): domain Eukaryota; kingdom Viridiplantae; phylum Streptophyta; class Magnoliopsida; order Lamiales; family Lamiaceae; genus Mentha; species Mentha longifolia. Next base: position 6,780,217 of record CM038115.1, on the reverse strand, counting down.
TGTTTGACTAGGAGATTTGTTAGTCGTTCTTCTTTGCCTATTCATGAGCTGTATATAGTATCAAAATCAACTGATGTACCGCTGTCTGTTCTCCCAGAGATTTCAGCAAAATTTGAACTGTACTTGAAACCTGCCTTACCTTTTCTTGTTGCTGAGTTAGTGGATTAATTATTAGGGAATGTTATTAAAAACTTGATTTGCCTAAAGGTTATTCTTGGTTTATTTTGATAAGTTAGTACAATTTTTTTTCTAGACAGCAGAATCTACGACAAAAGGGATGAAAAGAAAAAGAGATGAACTAGCTTTGATGGCTCTAGTTAAGGAACAAGAATATGGATCCCCTGAATTTAGTAAGAATGGGAAGAAGAATAAGAAGAAGAAAGGTAAAAAAGCAGATGACCTCCGGTTTAAGGCATTGGATTCAGTAGTATCTACTGGTTCACGGAGAAAAGATCGCAAAAAGAAGTAAGCTCTCCGATTTCTGTATGTTCATTTACCTTCTTGAAGGATTCTCAAATTCCATATGGCCCTCTCCCTCTCTTAAGACACACTGGAAAATGGCAACTTATTTATTTATGTGGAGAACTGTGTTTTCCGAAAGTTTAAAATGATTGTGTGTGAAGTGGATTTCAGACTAGAGATGTGTGATTGGTGTACACTTTTTGTAGGCTGTTGGAAGCAAAAAAGAATAAACTTGAAAAGGCCCAGACAGAAGAGGACATGGACTTTCGTGGGCACGAGCAGATTAAATTTGGAGATGTTGTTGAGGCTCCTCCGAAGTTAACTTCTGTTCCTAAGGTTTTCAACTGTAATACATATCATGAGATCGAATTATCTATAGATTGTCTAGTACTAATGGCTAACCAATTAACCTGTTTATAATGAAGCCATTCAAGGCAACAACAGCTCAGGTTGCTTCACACGAAAGGCTTCGTTTGCAGGCAGTCGAAGCCTATAGGAAACGTAAAGGATGGGAATCAAGACCTGGGATTAAGCTTCCACCACCTGTGACTACATAATCATCCTTCTAAATACTCTGGAACAGGCATGGGATTACTTGATCCTCTCCTTAAGTATATTACCATCTATGTCCAAACTATACTTAGACTGGAAAATGGAATCGTAGGAACATGGCTTTTTTCTATGATCCCAAAACACCTGTAACGGTTTGAATATTTGTGTAATACGGTTTATGGAAACCATTGGTACTAATTCTATGATTGAAGAATTTCTATACATGCTGATATATTAACTGTCCATCGCCTTCCATTCAATATACTTTCTCTTTCTTAATTTCTATTAACCGTAGAGGTCTGTTTTAATTGTATTTTCTTTTTTAATATGTCGAAAATCCTCTAGCCTCATATGCTGAAGTGGAGAGACTGTAATGATATGTTCTTACATTTTTGCAACAGAAATGAGTATTTTTGAAACTTGTAGTCGTTGGGATAAGAATATTCAATGTTATAGATTCAGATTACAATCTTTGCACAAACACCCTTGAATACTCGATTGAGTGAAGAATAGCTACTCGATTTGAAGTAGACAAGCTAATGATCCGATCTAGGAATGGCACGAACAAGGAGCCCCCCATCGACGTGAAGGTTGATCATGGTCCTGTACTTCACTTCATTCCTCTCATCACTCAATCTCAATGCAAAGAATCTCAGCACAACAGCTGAGACTATCTTCATCTGCCTGTAAGCAAATTCCTTTCCCAAACAAATTCGTGGGCCAGCCTGCAAAATTCATGATACGGAGTACGTTTTAAACAGGTTAATCCTTTGAAATGATTATTACCTTATTATGGAGTATGAGTTATGAGCAGTAAATAACCTGGAAAGCAGTGAACTTGAAAGGGTTCTCCTGGCAGAAGCAGCCATTGTCATCGAGCCATCGTTCCGGTCTGAATTCTCGTGCATTGTCACCCCATATGAATCTCATCCGTCCCATCGCATACGGTTGGTAAGCCACCACATCGCCTCTCTTCACATGGAAACCGTCGGGCAATCTATCATCCGACAGGCACATCTTCGGATTCTGTACATTTCACAAAAATGCCGATATAGTGAAACACGAGACATAATGCTGCCTGAAACTGAGTGCTCGTTTCTTACCACAGGAACCGGAGGATACAGTCTGAGGGTCTCTGACAGAGCAGCATGAAGGTAATGCATCTTCTCCAGAGATTCTTCACTTAAACTGTCGGCAAATTCTGCAACATTTGCACCTACATTTGAGCTCGTTACTCGTTCAATCTCTCGCGCCACCTTCTCCTGTGACAGAGGGTTCTTACACATCATGTAAACGAACCAGGAAAGAGTCGTCGCTGTAGTGTCTTTCCCAGCCATCACAAAGTTCAGCACTACATCTCTCAGGTACTTGGGATCAGCCTCCGACAAGTCGAGGAATCGCGACAAAATGTCTTGTTTCTAAAGTAAGACACAAAACATCAACGTACTAATAACTAAAGGAACAAAGAAAGAAGAAGCCAAGTATCAATCATCTTACGCATTGATGCTCAGAGTTCTTTTGCATCTTGGTGTGGATCAGCTTGTACACGAACTCATCAACTACTCGAACATTCTCCTTCAACTTCGCCTCCAAACCGAGATTCATCGCCTTCTTGATCCTCCACAGAACATCGACATATCTCCAAGCAGTTATCTCGCTCGCATCATCAAAGGCGCGGCTGAATCTCACGCCTTCCTCACTTGATCCGCACGTGCTGTCGAGGTCGGATCCGAACGCGACTCTGAATATAGAGTCAAGAGTGCATCTCATGAAAAGTTCCTGCAGAGAAAGACGATCACAATCAGTCAGTGGCCGGACTTCTGTTCGGATAAGGAGGACGTAATAAGAGTCGAGGACGTTGACTTGTATATCCATAGGTTGACTGGAGACTGCAGATTCCGACACGACGCCGGCAAGCTTGACGGCGTTCTCCTTGAAAACTACGGCGCTCGCTTCCCTCAGAGCCCTCGCCGAAAATTCATGGCTCGAAACTTTCCTCTGCTCCCTCCATTTTTCGCCGTCGACCGTGAAAATCCCATCTCCTAACAAATCCTTCATAATGCTGTGATTGTGCCATCCCTGCATAAAAAGAAGTAGCAGAAAAAACCAGTTGTATAACAAGATTTGAATGTTTAATTTCATGTGTATACACACACCTTGGCATAGTTATGGAAGTTGGTTTTGAGTATGTACTCGACGTTGGCCGGATCCGACGTGTAAACCTCGCTTCGAAAAGGCGTGATTAGTCTGTAGGTCTTGTACTGGGAAGCAAGATCAGTCATGTAATCGTGTAATCTGGGGAAGTTGAGGAGCTGGTTGAATATGGTGCCTGCGATCGGATGATACCGTCCCTTCTCGAGTTTTCGAGATAGGTAACGAGCGATCGCAATGGAGAAGGCGACGATGAGCATGGTTAGAGCCATGGATGCTGGTTGGAGAAAGGAATTCATGGCCGCCATGGATGCTTAGAGGTGAGCTTGCAAAGTCTTTTTATTCACAAGCAACGCCTATTGAAAAAGTGAGTCGTAAATTTTTGTAAAGTCGAGATATTATTGATAAATGCAGCATTCATCTGTTTAATTATGTTAGTTGGGAGGCTTCAGCTGTTTTTTTTTTTTTTTTTTTTGCGTATGGCTTGGATTTGTTTTTTGTTTTCAATGTTGTGCTAATTAGTTGAATTACGTGAGAGAACAGTAAAGTTTTATTGTATGCAAATTAAATGAGACGTAATCGCACACTTTACACCAGCTTTTTTTTATGGAAACATTTAGTACAAAGGTTCTTATCACTAAATTTAGTTGGTTTGGAGAATCTATTCTCTCTAGCTCATCAAAATTTATGCATATAATTCTTTTTCCCTAAATTTGTTTATTCTTTATTGTAACAAATCGACTCGTCACAGTAATATCTTTAATACCTTTACTATACTATATATTTACAGATTCTACCACCCCTGACCTACTATTTAGCATTTTTACTGCACTGATTATGAGACTCAACCTTCAGTTACTATAAACAAAATGATATATTGCAACTTCTTCTTAAAACTCGTGTCATCTAAAAAAATGCACAAATTTGAGAATTGAGGAAGTATATATAGGAATTTAATCTACAGAGAAAGGGCCCATATAATGATGAACTTTACAAAGAATCGAACCAAATAATTGATGCTAATTTTCATTTTATTTCCTATTTGTAGTTTATGGGGCCTTATGGAGGCGAATTAAGCATGTGAGTAGCATTAAATTCCCCCCCCCCCCTCTTTTTTCTTTTCTTTTGGGAGGCGAATAAGAGGTTATATGCACTATTAGCACCCCATATTCTAATTACAAGTTAATATGAGAAATGATTAATAGAAATTCGAATATAAATAAGAGAATAGTTGACCTATATATGGTGATCAAACTGTGTGGCTCGAAGGCAAGAAAAAAGAAAAGGTTTCAAATTAGACTTTAGTTTAAGTTAAATAGTGGGGTAATTCTATACATAGCCCCCATATTGCTAATCATAGCCCCCATATTAATTAAAACATAGAATTAAAAACTGATTGTACAGCATTACCCTTTTACTTTAACTACGTGTAGCCCCCCAGATTCTCAAATTCTATTTCAACTAATAATATCCCCAAATAATTACAAACTTAATCCCCATCTTTGCAAAATAAAAATAAAAATTATAATACACGTTATTATCCATAGCCTCCTACATTTATCATAGCCTCCAACATCGTTCATCTGTAATTGAAGATGGAAGCACGAAACATAAGGAAATCAACATGAGGTGAATATTGATGATGAAATTGATCAAAAAGAGAAGGATCTGATCTAACATATGTCCAAGGCTTAACCTATATCGCTTACTTGGAGCTGCATATCAAATGTATGCATATGATTGAAGAAAAATCATCCTTCTTCTTGTCCTTCAAAGCCTTTCTCGATTTTCCAACTCACCTTCAAAATCAGTTATTAGCCATCAACCGCAGAGAAATCACTAAACCTTTGATATGATGGAAGCAAAAAAAAAATGTGAATTCCCAGTCATTAGTTAAGCCAAATGGAAAAGAATACCAAAGGAAGTATATGTAGTTTGAAAATGGAAATGTCAGATAGAATCATAGAAAGTGGGATACTACGGCTAAGCTCAAACAAAATCATGTTGGCAGCCTCCATCGACGATCTTCTCTCGACGTCCATCTTCAATTACAGATTAATGATGTTGGAGGAGGCTATGATGAATACTGGGGGCTATAGATAATATTGTGTATTATAATTATTTTGAGGGTTAAATTGTTTTTTTTTGTTTTTTTTTTTTTGGAAGATGGGGATTAAGTTTGTAATTATTTGGGGATATTATTAGTTGATATAGAATTGAGAATCTGGGGGGCTACACGTAGATAAAGTAAAGGGGTAATGTTGTACAATCAGTTTTTATTTTTATTTTTTAATTAATATGGGGGCTATGATTAGCAATATGAGGGCTATGTATAGAATTACCCTAAATAGTGGGGCTATGGTGAGTAAATGGGCTAGGCTCATTTTTTATAGTAAGGCTTAACCCAATAAGATATACTTCATAATGTATCATTTATGTACATTCACACAAAATCAAGATCCCACATAGTTTTATTTGGCTCAGATTATAGTATAAATCAAGGTGTAAAAAATACTCAAATCTATAAATATAGAAAGGCAATTCCATCTGCCTCTGTTCATAAATTGCTTCTGACTTGCCTGAAAAAAATCGCGTGTCCTGTCATAACTTGGTGATGCAGTAATTGGAAGAAATTGTAAATTTGCTTCTGATTTTTCTGAAAAATTTATAAAATGTGTGCCCTATCATAATTGCTGGGTGATGTTCACTGAAACCATGCTGCTGCTGTAATTATCAATATTTATGTCTGAGAACTAAAAAAAAATAAAAAAAAATAACCAAAACAATCGTATGCTCTTTATTTCACAAATTGCTGAAAATTGTTCACTATATTGCCTTTAATGTAGAATCATCGAATATAAATTGAAACTTTTCTAATTACTGACTGTCGTCAATGGCTAAAAATGAGAAGTAGGAGATGCTTCTAATTCATCAACTATATTTTGGTAATTAATTCAAAATACATATATACATGGGGATAATTGCCTCAAGAAATTAAACCAAGTGAAAGAAATCTATTTGACACAAACCATTTGTGAGTTCTGCTTAGCATCTTCTTCTTGTTTGTGGCTGTATAGCTTTTATCTTTATTGTTACATAGATCAAAGCATACTTTAATTAGTCTTTAATTTCCTCCTTTTAACTTGGAAAAAAGATTAATTAATAATATTTGATTTTTATTTAATTTATGAATTAGATAATTATATATGTATATATTATAGATGCTCACAAATGGGGCATGGGATCCTCCGTCCCCATTCCGGTGTCTCAACCGTGTCCCAAACTATAAATTTTACTAGTTATATATATTTTTTTAAATAAATTTATTTTATAATAATTTTATTTTAGTTTATGATTATTTTTAAGGGTTCACCCATTCCATTTAGGGTTTATAATTATTTGTTAGAATTTAATTTCACTTTTATTAGTATATTAAAGTTGATAAATTCGAAACTAAAGTATATAATGTCAAAAAAAATCGATTTTTTTCTTATAAATGTCTATTATGATTTACTATATTATAGTATTTTTATTTTTATAAAAAATAATATAGAAATATTATAAATTAAATATTGGGACACCATTGGGACACCAGAATGGGGACGGAGGATCCTATCCCCACAAATGGTATGCGGGTATTGGTTATATACTTATATATCGAATTCCAAAAACCTGATGATTTTAGTTACCCTAAAAATTCAATTTGTCTTGAAAATTGATGACATGGCACCATTGTAATCTTGGCTTGAAATTTGAATTTTGATCCATAATGTACATGGACAAAAGATGTAGCTGGGATAAAAAAAACTTAAAGAAAAAGCTAAGCAAGCATTCTCCAATAAAAAAATCTTTTTTTAATAAAAGATGAAATCCATTGAGATCTCTCATTGCCCCAAAGTCTATATCTACTAAAAATTCGAAAAATACCTATATATAATTATGACTAATACACATTATAAGCTTATAACAAAATCCTAAAGAGACTAACATATGCATATGTGGTATTTAGATAATAGGATTTACTAAAGTGATCAGATAAATCAAAATAAATTAAGAAAATATTGAATATATATATGTGTATTCACATCACATGCATGGGCTATGGTCTTTATATTAGAAAAAAAAAAAGGGGCAGAAATGAATGTATATATGATGCATGTTATTGTGTGTGGAAGTAAGAGAGATAATCTCCAGCCTTACTTATTCCAAAGAAGAAATTAAAATAGTTACTGTTTCGTGGAGTAACATATATATACATAAACATGTCAGTGAACCTTAATTTCCTGAATCAAAACTGGAGACAGACTACTACTCACCTCAACTCTCAACTACTAGTACTTTCTTTCTTTTCTTTTCTTTCTTTCTTGAAAAGAGAGAGAGAGAAAAAAAAAAAAAAAAAAGAGAGAGAAAGGAAAGTAGTTTGTGGATCTGAATGTGCATTAATCCCTGCTGTTTGTGTTTGTTGCAGCAGCAGCAGCAGCAAGAGTTAGTTGTGCCTTGGAAAGGAGCTAACTTCGCGCCAGTGCACGTGTAACCCACAACCCAATATTCATGTCCCTCTCCCTATTTTCATTTTCAAATTACAATTAAATTCTCCAGTCAAACAAGAATCAAACCATAATGTTAAGCCCATACCTCTCTGTTCATCTTCATCCACACTTCACCACCTATATACGTTTATCATTTATGCATTATATATTTCCACACACATACATTCATATATCTATATTCATTGATCGATATTCAATATTTTCCTTTTCTTTTCTTTTATTCTTTTTTTCAAAATAAAAATAAGAAGAAGAAGAAGAAAGACAGTATTTTATGTAGTTCCATGCACTCAGATTCTTCATACATATAGCCATATAGGAATGGATGGATGAAGATATGGAAATTATGGGGTTTTTATATTTTGAGCTAATCAGAATCCTAACAACTATATATCTGAAATAAAAGCACGAAATAATTTCAAAAATTTGATAGAAATCACGAAGAAGCTAGGAAATTAATAAAGGAAGATCGAAATTTATATGAATGTAACAAGATTTGATAATCAAAATGTACCACAAATTAAAGAATTCATGAGATTTATACATCCCTCCTCTATCGATGATTTAATTAAAGCTGCACTGCATGCTTTTAATTTCACTAACCAGAATGAAACCATGAATTCAACAACTACTGCTCTTACTCTTACAACAATACCAAGAAGAAGGAAAAAAAAAAAGAAAAAAAAAAAAGAAAAAGAAAAGAAGGATCGATCGATGCAAAATAATCTGCAAAAACTAGTGAGCAAAAAAAAAAAAAAGGAAAATCAAAATGGAGGCCGACCTGTGCCCCAGTACGCCTCCGCCGGCAACTGCACTGAATTTAGCAGATTTTGAGGATTCCCTTGAAACATATTCGGATCATTCATCATTTGCTGCCCCGGCGACCCTAGCTGCCCCCCGCCGCCTCCGCCGCCGCTGCCCACGGGCGCCGCCGCGGCCTCCTCGTCCTCCAGCGGCAGCCGCTCGTACGCAGCGTTGCCGAACGACGCCGCCATGATCACCACCGGGCCCGAGGCCAGCAGCGGGCCCACCACGGTTCCCCCCACCACCTGGCCTTGCGAGCCGGCGAGGTATATGGCGAGGCCCGAGGCCGCCGGTGGGGCCGGCGGGGGGAGGAAGGAGCCGGAGAGGGAGAGGATCTCGAACCTGCCGTGGAGGGTGAGGACGGAGGTCGGGGAGGCCGGCTGGCGGAGGGTGACGTTGGTGACGGTGCCGCTGCCGCTGAGGATGCAGACGCCCCTCTGCCGCCGCGTGGCGAAGGCGGAGATGCTCTCCTGGATGTCGCAGCCGCTGGCGATCTCCATCACGTGGGATCTGAGGGCGTTGGCGCTGTCGCGGGTGATGATGATGGGCGGCTTCGGCTTGTTCTTGGATCCCGCTGGGCGCCCGCGCGGCCGCCGCGACACCTCCCCCTGGTCGCTCGTGGCCGGGGCCACGTCCTTGCCGTCGGAGGTGGTGGTGGTCGTGGTGGTGGCGGCGGGATTAATGCCGTAGGCCTCGTCGCGGTCGCGCTTGAGGCTGAGGTTGTTGTTGTTGGCGCTCTGCTCGTCGTCGTGGTGGTGCTGCTGCTGCTGGAACTGCTGGTGGTGGTGGTGGAGCTGGAGATCTCTGGCGTGGAACGGCGGCGGAAGAGGGCGGCCGTGAGCTAGTTGATCCATCCTTCCTTGTCTGTCTCTTACTACTAATTTACTTCTTTTTCACAACACAGATTAATCTTGAAGCAATACAATAATTGATCACTTGAATTCGTCGGCGATCGATGGAGTTGTTCTTCAAAAATCTTTAATTAGCAGCAAAGCAAATTGCAGAAATTATGGAGTCTCCATTGACCAAACCAAGATTATTCAACTATATATACACATATATATATATAGCAATCCCTTTCCTTGTATATATATATGTATATCCTCCTATGATCTCCAATCCTTCCTCCTCTCTTTTAATTTCTTCGTCTTCTTCTAGAACTAGGAATTTGATTTAATTTGGAGCTACAGAGAGAGAGAGAGAGAGAGAGAGAGAGGAGTGGGGTTATTATGTTTGGGGGCTGTGGGGGTGATGAAATTGTAAATTGTAATATTGAATAGTGTAGGGAGAGAGAGCTAAGTATAGTTGTGGGGGGGGGGGGGGGGGGGTTTGGGGGTTAATAAAATTGGGGTTAATTAGGGTTAGGTCAAATTAAAATTGGTGCGCTGAGGGTGCCGTTATGCGCATGGGCGGTGCTGCTGGGCCCCTCCTCTCTCTCTCTCTCTCTCTCTAATTCTCTCTCCCCTAACCACAAATTGGGGATCAAGCTTTGATGCCATCTACACTTTAATTTGCTAGCTTGTATTAAAGTGAGAATTCAATTGTCACCAGTTTTGACTATCACATTATTCATAATGCTTTACTTTCCATTTATACACTTCATTAATTCATTCCTTATCCACTTGGAGGACTATACTCTCCCATTTTACTTCATTTTAACTTCAACTTCATCGCATCATATTCTACTTGTTTCCCTTTTCGTTTCCTTTTTTTTTTTAAAGTATAAGTTAAGTTATTTTTTTATAATTATTGTTAGTTTTGAAAATATTTAAAAATACATGATAATAATTTATTGATACAATAAAAGATGTGACGTAAATTGCAATAGTGAAACCGAATCGGAGTATATATAAATGCTCTCGTCTAGTACAATATAAATAATGCACTCAAAAATTAATGTGACATGTCACATAACTTTTAATTAAAATCTACTTATTTTTAATAAGATTTAATATTTGGTATGTCATATCAGCGACGCCTCATATATATTAAACATTCAAGAGACTTAATAAGATTGCAAGTTATCAATCAATTTCATCTTGCATTTATATTTCTTATGCTATACTAATAAATACCCTCCACTTACTGTGCCAGATGTCACTTTTTTTTTTTTTTTTTGAACGTCCTACGAAAAATGATATGTTTTTATTTTGGGTAAGTATTAAAAAATTTAAGGCTGAATTAGTGTATAATTATGGCCAACTAATTGATCATTTATTACATCTCATGTGCTGAAAAGGTAAATAACACTTCATATGATGAAACTACAATTACAAAAACACTTACCACCTATGTCTTATATAATTAGACACGTATTCCGTTTTGGTCTGTCTCAACAATTAGACATATTTCCTAAAATGGCAAAGAATACTTAGCTACAATTAACTCTCTCTCCTCAGAATTAATTACAACCACATATTTCTCACTCTCTTGGTTATTGGATCTACAGTAAACATCCCTAATTATATGAGACAAAGGTAGTAATAAACTAATTTACATTTTTTCTTAATTTTTATACCGAAAAAGAAACGTATTCTCTGATACGAGATGAAGGGAGTATGAATTATTAGTTCTTTTTATCTTTTGAGAAGATTTTATGACAACAACGATTTTTTTTTCCTCTCCCTCATTTTGTCTCTTTATGAATTTGGAGTGCAGTAGTATATATATATGATGGTGATGATTTATATACCGTATATATATATTGTTAGATCGGGTGTGTAGAATGCGAATCGGCAGAGTAACAACTTAGTAAAAAACCGAGGCGAGAATTTAATTCTCACTCCGCAAAACGAAATTGTTCCGCACAGTACACGCGGTTCGATAGCAATTATCTCCAAGATACAACGGTTGAAACGATTACGAGTCCTTGTATTAGAACGTCGTAATACCGGCGAACTTACTTGATACTCAGGATTTGAGTATTCAAAAATATACTAGTATGTATGAGATGATTTACTATGAAAATCGAATGAATGAATCCAAATGAGGGGGGCTTTATTTATAGTTTCCAAGTGGTACGACTGAAGGGACGCGACCACACCAAATGGTGCGAACTAAGGAGACACCTTGGTTCAGCCATGAAGGAGGCCGAAGTGGTGCCTCAGTTCGCGTGCCAAGAGGCGCGTTGGTCCGCGCGCTGCCACGTGACAGCGCCTCGTTCTGCCACGTCAGCACGTGTCGACACGTGTCGTGCTCAGAGCCTGCCACGTCAGCAGTTGCCGAATAGGCACACGCGAGCTGACGCCTCGCCCGGGTTTGACACGCGCCGTTTGTCCATGTCACCGCCACCTCGACTGCCACATCACCAATCCGAACCGTTGACGTCCAAAACATCAAAGGCCCATACGGCTCCTCGGGACGATGCGCACGTGCGAAGTGCAAAGTGTGCCAACAAAGCGCCCATTGCGACGTGCACGTGCTCGGACTGCGATGGTGTGCGCCGACAAAGCGCCCATTGCGACGTGCACATGCTCGGACTCGGCACCATCCTCGTAGGAGTTCGGTCAATGGAGACTAAAAAGTCAACTATGGTACACCATAAGGCACACCATAGAGGAGCATACTTGATTGCTCCTTAGTGTTTGGAAATCCCTTATAAATAGCTCTACTATTCATTATATTTCCAATGTGGGACAAATGTTTTCCCCCACATTTTCCACATTCAAATGCTTTAATTTGTGCATTCATTTCTCATTCATTTCTTTATGGAATTAGACAAATAAATACACTAGATTCATCTACATAAAATGTAGATTTCAAATCCATTATCAAATTTCATTAATTAATGAAATTACCATAACTTAATTATGAATTTAATTTAGAGCATTTATTGAGAAAATTCCAACGTGTGTATATATATATATATATATATATGTCCGGAGATTGAAAGGGTCGTTCATGAACGTGATCAACAACTCCCTCTAATTATTGGGGGGGTTTTCCATATAAAATACAAATATATGTCATTCCATCAAATCAAGAAAACAACGACTTGTAAATTGATCATTGATTTCAATTGGGTCATCCCAAACTAAAGACAGGCCAAAGTTATGGTGTTATTGATGAAGTCGAAATACTTTTTATTTTTATTTTTTTATTCATAATATATTCATGATTCTTCGCAATTATTCGTTGTTTTCTTACAACGCCGTCCTCGTCAATTTTACTCAACTGCTTATTTTATTATATTTCACTTTGCCCATCATAATCCAGAGATAAATATACATAATAGTATTTCAAAAATATTCTGTGATATTCTGAAACTAATTAAATTTAATTGCCTTTTTGTGATTAGAAGAAAATGACTATTTTATTTATATTATGACTTTTCTCGTGCACGCTTGAATTGAAGAACAGCATAAAGCCAATACATATATTTCATTTTCAAACAAATTCTGTAGCAAGCAAGACATCAGAGTCAAAATTAAATCATGCTACTACCGTATATGTAGAAATTTAAAATACATAATTAATATAATCTCAAATTAATAATAACTGATTTCATTTTCAAGATGTATGCATGAATTATGATCGGGTGAGAAGGTGAACTAATTTGGTGTGTTATATAAGGAGGCAGAAACGGCATCGTTCTGTAGTTTGAATGCAGTCAATAAGAAGAAGACGACAAGGAGAGAGAGAGAGAGAGAGAGAGAGAGAGAGCACATGTTATGGGGAATTGGAAGAAAAACAAATGGTTCTGATAATTGCAGACCGTGTCTAAAGGGCGACCTCTCCAAACTCCAATCTCGATCGATCTATTTTTATTTATTTTATACGTATATATATTCTCTTTTAGTTTTGTTTTTATAAACTACTACTACTGTTAAATTCCATTCGTCGAGTTTTCACGCTTCACCCCACTTCACTTTACTGTGAACAACCGCCACTCTTATTTGCTCCGCAGTAATAATTTTATGATGAGGAGGAATACATCTGATTCAATTCATATTTTTTTATAATTAATATTTTAGTTACTGAGCTATGGGGTTTTAATTAATTTCCACCACACTTTTTGTCGTCTACTTTTTCTATTCATTCACCTTATAGATTTTTGAATATTACGTTTTATGGATTTAAGTAAAGAAAACGCTATATTGCTCTAATGCCCACAGTGAGTGTATACTTAATGTGATAACGATTGGTCGTGACAATTATGCATATCAATAGAGCTAACATAATTAATTATGTATTTCAAAAATTAAATTATGCTATAAAAATTAATTAAACTCTATTAAAAAAACTCAACACTTAACTAGAAAAGTTACCAAAACGATATTACATCAACCGTTGACACATTAAGTGTGTCAACGATGAATAGTAGAATGTTTCTAATAATTTTTTTATCCGAAAAAAAGTTACTATAATTTTGCATCCTTATGTTTCAATAAGGATACAAATGATGTCTTTTACGAGAAACGGATGTACTATACTTGAAGTTATTATAATGTGGAAAGAAAAAAACAACCCAAAATTCATCACATACATATATATATTTAGCATGTACGATTGAATATATAACCTCAAGTTGCTTATATACTAGTACTGTATTACTCAAAATTGAATACAATAATTACTTTTAAAGTATTCACACTTGCACAAGATGGTTTATTTTCCTAGAATTCATTTTTGGAAAAAGGACAAAACCTACACACATATATGTAGACATATTGAGGCAAACAGCAAAGATCTTCAACAAATTCGTGTAAGAAGCTAGCTATACTTTTGTCAACAATATTTTCAACACCTGCTTTTCAATGATTACAAACTTTATTCACCTCATTTCGATCACCAAAATTCTTGAATTAATCAGTAAATTTAATCCAAACATACTCCCTAGATCTGTTTGTTTTTTTGTTTTTTTGTTTTTTTTTTGGCATATTTTCGATTTTGGGGTTTTTTTTTTCATTTGGCATATTTCTTTTTTTTTCCCCCTATAAACACCACTTTTATCTTTAACATCAATCTTATTTCTAATTTAACTACCCTCGTTATATTAGGTGGGCACTACATATTAAATTTTTTATTATATTTCATAATCTGTGTGCCCAAATGAATGAAAAAAAAAACCCGGAGAGGAAGTACTTAATAGAGGAAAATTCCAGGGGACTCGAGAAAACACAACCTACATGCCTCCTCCATCAACCTTCCTACATATACCTACAATCTTTGCCTATGTTGGTGCATATATACTCCTCTCCGTCCCCGAATAAATATCTCGAGGTGCAAAAACAATATCGAATAATTTGGTTTATCTAAAAAATTAATTCAAATTTTATGTTAAACTGTCATATTTACTATTATCATCATTGCAAATTTTATAGATTTTAAAATTCATATAAAGTTACTAGAGAGTAAGAAAGTAAGTAAAAGAGAGAGCGACCAAAATATACAGAGACCAAAGTAAAATTCATATGCGCATTTTGATGGGGTCGAGTTTATTCAAAAATGGAGATAATAAAAAAAAAAACTTGACATATCACATCAATCGGTTAATTTTGTAGAGATTTGACGACCATTGCTTCTAAAAAATCTTTGGAAAAGATTCAAATGTCGTTTTCTATTTGTCACTCTGATTAAAATCTCTTCTTGGTATATAATTTCTCATGAAGAAAAGAAAAAAAATCTCATCTCTATAAAGTCAAAACTGAAAGGGGGAAAAAAAAGAGGTAATGCATGAATCTAGAAAATTAAGTGATTTGGACTTTGATTAGATCAACAGTCGTGAAAATTGCGTATTTATTTGTCAACTATAGGCTGCAACATATTTTAGGGTTTGTTCGAATTTCTTAGCATAACAAAGTAGTTGACTTTATTTATTAAGGGTTCGGATCAAATAAGTCATGTAGTCTATGTCTATCCAATCCAATAAGTTCACGAGACATGAAAATAATAAATTAAATATTATACATATATATATATATATATATATATATATATATTAAAGATGGATAAGTATAATATAATAAATTAATGAGGGAGATCCAAGATAATGGTTGCACAGATATTATTAAGTCATGTAAGGAATGAACAATTACTTCAGTACTAATTCAGTTGTAACTTAAATCGTTTCTTTTCTTTTTAATTTATTTTAATTGTTAATTTTTCGTTTGTATTAATCTAATTTAGTAGACAAAAGGAATGACATTGGGATGAGAAGTGGGAAGAATGATAGCCCGCGTGGCTTGAGCGCGTGTACACAGACAAGTTCGAATTAATTATGCTCTCTCATTTTATATATATATATATATATATAGTTTGATTCATATAAAAATAAATGATAATGTGAGAAATATGAATAAATTTGAACTGTTAATTTTATTAGAATTCACAGTTGATTTTGATATAAGCATGGTTGTAAGATACAATAGATATGAAAATACTTTAATTAAGATGCGCATGATAATGAAGCAAGCATGGTTACGTGCGAATTTAAGCAATTTTTACATAACTATGAATATATAAAATTAATAAGAATATTGCTAGTAATAGGGTAAAACTATTAATTATTAGAGAATATATAGCAATATATTACAATCAATTTAACAAAAAAAAAAAATCGTCTATAAACTCATTTGTAAAAACAATAGGAAGCTCCAGCACTATCCTTTCCCATGGCGGCTTAATGATGCGATGTCGTTTTGTTCATAATCTGCTGCCACTTTTTTCAGTTTATTCATATCACTTTTGAGCCCACATGTCATGTTTAGGTCTTTATTCGACCATTTGCGTTCTATAATTCTTTATTTCTTTTTATAACAAATAAAAATAAAAACTTTATTTCCAAATGAGACTCACGAGTCACGGCTATACTGACAATTTTTTAGTAACATTTCACACACGTCTATTTTTTATTTTTTTGCAATTTACTTCCTACATGCCTTAAATTGACAAGTTTGGAAACTTTAATGTTTCTTCAGTAAAATTAATAAATATGTACTCACGAATGAGAACAATCTCTACTTTTATACTCCCTCCGTCCCATTAAAATAAATTTATTTTTTGAATATATGTGAGGTATAAAATAATAAAACAGACATATTCTAATGGGACAGAGGGAGTATAATATATACATATATATTCCTCTTGAAGACAAAGCCCTAAAGAAACCCTAAAAAATAATGAAGAATAATGCATATGTGAGGTAATAAAAACAAAACATCATCTCTAGGGGCAGTCAACCAACCTCAAGTTCATTTAATTTTATTTATTTATTTGCATTTTAAAAATCTTCCTTTTTTTATTTTTATTTTTTGTGATACGCAATTCATGGTTGCAATTGTTTTCCAAATGATTGGCTATTGCCCAAAACTGTTTCTCAGGTCTACATCAATTTGCTTCAACTCAACCCACCAAATTAATAATAATGATGATAACATCAAATTTATTATTATTATTATTATTATTATTATTATTATTATTACACATACTCTTTCCCAAAATAACATCTATCTATCTATCTATCTATATATATATATATATATAATAGCAAAATAAAGATCGATCAACCATAATTTATCTTGATTATTTTCCTAAATTCTCATAATTTTGCCTAATTAATCAATTCTTTAATCTAATTAATATATAACTTCATAGAATTTCAATTTGATTAGAAGTCTCATAATTTAAATCACACACACACACATAAACATTAACATTATCATAATCACAATATATATCTCATATATATTATGAATTATTTAATTCAATGTTACTAAAATAATTACTTTTCAAAAATAAATTTTATCAAAAAAAATTATACGCATATAATTTACGTATGCCTTCTATACATTAGACAGACATAATAGATATACATATTGATATAATTAGTTGATATTATTTAAATACTATATTTTCATAGTTTGAATTTTTTAATTAATAATTTAATCAAATAATTCACTATTATTATTACACTTGAGAATTTATTATTATTATTATTATTATTATTATTATTATTATTAGCAAAATGGATCTCAATCCTATGTGGCATTATCATGAGTTCGTGAATATTTTCCTAAATTCTCATGGCTTTGATTTTATAATTCATTAATTTTATTTAATACTTCGTAACAAATATCCCACATCGATTATTTATGAAACATTAACAATAAATAATTAATATAAATATATACTACACCTTTAAAATTATTTGTCTCCAATTAAAATTTAAAATATTGAAAATTTGAATTTAATTTTCTAATTTTTAAATCAAAACAACTATAATAAATAATTCAAAAATTGAGCTTACATACCGTGCAACTCGATTTAATTATATTTTATTCCTATACGACAATTATTCAACAAATGGAATACCATAAAAAAACCGCAAGGATAATAACAATATGCAACAATTATTATATCCTATTTAAGGATAAAACTACAAATTTTGTCCAAAATATAAGAGTTCACAACATTTGCCCAAATTTGAAGGGGTGAGACTAAAATACCCCTAGAGCCAAATATAAAAATAAAAAATCCAGTTTTCGTTTTTTTCTCTTGTATCAGTTTTTTTTTTTTTTTTTCCCAAATTCACTTGGTAAGAATTTTTGACAAAATGCAATTGGTAAGAAATTTTATCTTTCATTACGTTTTACCAATTAACTTAGTAAGAAATATTATAATTTCTTACAATATTTTAGGAATTTCTTACGAATAATTTTGGTAACAAATTTGACAAATTCTCTTTATTTTATGAAAAAAAATGTATTTAATTGTACATGGGATGGTAAGAAAATACATCACATTTGTTACCACTTAAGGCACTATTATTAGTTTAAGAAATGATAATAAATTACATGTGTTGGTAAGAAAAACTAACAATTTTCTTACCAAGAAACAACAAAAAATTATCAAAAAAAACTGCAGATATAGTAAGAAAATTGATATCTTCTCGTCTTTCGCGTCTCATAGCCGTCGTAAGCCATATAAAACCTACAATAAAAAATGATGCAATTCTTATATAACTTGAAAAATAGTAAGAAATTGCAACTACCGCAACAAAACAGGTCAAGAACAGCAAAAAATCATCAATTTTAAACCCTAAATACTCAGTCTTTTATTACCAAATAACGTAAGGAAAATGTCAAATTCTTACCAATTTATCAAACAGAACAAAGTAAGAAAAATGACAGATTCTTACCACTTATCATCAATTACCAAAAACAATGTAAGAAATTATCTTAGCACAATATTCACATCACTAAAATTATAGTAAGAATCTTCGGTCGATTCTTACAAAAAAACAGTCAATTCGTAAACCCTAAAATAAGAAAGTATCAAATTTTCTTACCGAAAACAAAGAAGATAAATGTAAGAACAAACAATTTGAGGTGATGTCTTCTTCTTCTTCTTCTTCTTCTTCTTCGAGGTGAGGTCGGCCATGTTCGAGGTGAGCTCCGCCGACTAGATCTGAGAGAGAGAGAGAGAGAGAGAGAGAGAAAGTGTGGAGCTTCTAGGGTTTAGAGAGAGATGGAGAAGATTGAAATGAGAAT
Organism: Mentha longifolia; assembly: GCA_001642375.2. Classification (NCBI taxonomy): domain Eukaryota; kingdom Viridiplantae; phylum Streptophyta; class Magnoliopsida; order Lamiales; family Lamiaceae; genus Mentha; species Mentha longifolia. The sequence goes on along the minus strand of CM038115.1, from coordinate 6,761,211 downwards.
GAAAATGAGGAAGGAAAAGTATTTATATCACACATAATAAGGGCAAATTTGTCTCATCACTTAAATTTGGGCATTATTTGTGTGTTTCTTATAATTTGGATAAATATTGAAATTTTAACCTCTAAGGGGACAAAACTACCCATTTTCTCATAATTAAAATGGTCAAATTCAATCCATAAACTCCAAAAAACTTAAATTTTATAGCCCAAATCCGTCCAAATTATTGGAGAATCGAGATTAACAATCGGGCCGGACCTATAAAAAGAGTCATGTTAGTTTCAATTTTCATACAACTTTGAGAATCAAAACCCTATCTAGATTTGGGTCTATTAGTTTATTATTTTGCCTACAATTATTAGTAGGTGTATTTAGAAATATTTAAAGTTTTGAAAAGTCTAATTTTATAATTTTTTTATTAATCAATTAATTTATATTTAATTTATTGATCTCAAATCGATTTTTGAGAGAGACGACTTCATCAGAAAACTCAAATATGATAGAATCATCTCAACTTTATTCCAGATAAACATTTAAAATATTTCACATTAATGAGAAAATTATATCATTATGGCTTATAGTTTGTCAGTTGAGTAAGGACAGATGGATGAAGAAGTTTATATGAAGGTGCTAAATTGATTTTTGAGAAGATGATTTCATCGATAGGAAAACTCAAATATGAGGGAATTATCCTTAATCAATATTTAAATGAGACATTCTATCTTTCAATTATATCGAATGACCGGCGGCTTTACTTTATAACCATGCGAAAAAAATCTTACCTCTCATTGACCTATTTTTTTCGACCAACAGAAAACTTGATATGAATATACTACTTGAAAAATGTTACTATCAATGTATAATTGACAGCTTATCATTCAAAATGAGTATAACTACACGAGAAACAGGATTTCACCTAATTTATTTTCTGTTATAATGATCAACGGACTACTTGACATTCAAAACGAGTAAAACTAATCGAGAAATTAAAAAAAAAAGTCCTAATTCAATTTATTCATATGGATCCTAACAATGCTATAATCTTAAAATAAATACTTCTATTATCGGGCAGTATAAATTTCAATCAATCTTGAATTTTCTTGATTATTTTGCTAAATTCTCATAATTTTGTCTAATTAATATTTATTTTTAATTTGATATATATATATATATATAATTATTTCATAATAATATATATTTTAATTAATCATAGAATTTCAATTCATAGCAATCGACAATGTGCAGGTTTATAAATTAATAATTTTAACCGATATATACTTGGCGGCGTAACATTCAAAATTAGTATAACTATACGGAAAATGGGACCTCACCTAATCTATTTTTTTATTTCAATTATCAACGGGCTACTTGACATTCAAAATGAGTAAAACTAATCGAGAAATGTCACACCTCACTAATCTTCTTTTTTACTTCATTTTTTTCTAATTCAGTTTAATTTTATTTTTTCCAAATGGATCCTAACAAACTATACTATCAAAATAAATACAGTAATTCTATTATTATTTTCCACGAGAAGTGAGCCCCGTCGAATTTCGACGGACACTAAACTAGTTCCTAATTATTAATTAACTTTGATTAAGTGAAGCATCTTCCACTCTCGATAACTTCAATCCTCAATTTTTTGTTGAAAAAAAAAAACATCTTACCACACAAGAGTACTTGCTTTTCGGTTGTAAATTGATCAAACTCAACATGGATCAAACTTTTGAATGTGGAATTAATAATTATTAATTAGTTGATTAAAGCTACTTTGGAGTTTGTGCGGCTATCTTAATTAATTAATTAATTCCAATGTTTATCTTCATCAACTCTTTAGTCTATGGATTCCATCACCTTCCCCCCATTAAACAATTTTAAGCTAGCTAATCCTCGTTGGAGTTGGACCACTTGAAACAACACTATCTCTTTCATGTGATGTGCACATACCATTTGGAATCTATCAAGGAGTAGTTTCATATTCTCGAGAAATTTTACTTATTGACCGGTAATAAATTCAAAGAACGATCGCAGTTTCACGGTTTGAATTAGTTCAATTTGTATTTTGTCGTGCGTAATTTAATATTGAGATAAGCATATAATCCTAATAACATTCATCATCATCGTCGGCACGACTTTGAACCGACCCCCTATTTGCATGAATTAGTGTAGAACGTTTTTCCGCGAAGTCCATCGAGCCAGAAAACACCAATAATTATATTTATTTGATTATTGTATATTGATTGGATCAAAAATGATAATCATAATTAATTATTTCGTAATATTACCTCTTTTCTTTTAAGTATATCTCATGTTTCATAGAAAACACTAATTTTGTGTGTGTGTTTTTTATACCTTTTATCAATCTCGTTTTATAAGGGTTCCTTTGGTGCCATGGAATCCTCTATTGCCAAAGTATGTGGCATCTTCTATTGTTTTAATAGATTAATGATACGTGACGAATCTTAGGGGTTTACAAATTTCAAATGTTAGGGTATATATTTTCCTAATATAAATCTTAAAGCCTAAATAATTGATTTTGTCACGTGTCGTTAATCTATTAAGGCAATAAAAGATGTCACATACTTTGGCAATAGAAGATCCGAACTGTCGTTTGGTAGGGGTCATTTGCTTGAAATACAAGGCCTTGTATAAAGCCAGGGCCCGGTGTCAATAATATTGATTTGAAAGATTATATATGCCAGTAATACAATTAATTAAGGGAGATTTTAATTTTTTAAAAAAAAAACTATTTAAGTTTTCATAATTTCACCATCCTACAATAGTTTATAAATACTGCAGATAATCTAATATTTTAAACAAATTATTAATATTTTATACTGTAATAAAAGAGGTACCAAGATTTATCTTATACTTTTAACTAAACGGCCATAATAAGATCAAAACCAATATGCTAACAGCAATCTCACGAGATAATCCTCTCGAAGAAAATATCTCACGAGATAAACTCCCTGAAAGAAATATCGCGATTAAATCATGAATTATCGTATCGGGCACTAAACGCCAAAGTTGGGCGAAATTTGTATGTTTAATGCGATGTGAAGAGGTATTGCGCGGAGGCGATGGATTTGAGAATACATCCAAACAGGTCGCATCCATCCTCATGCGAAATGACTGAAAAGCCCCTAAGGTTTTGAAGCAAGTTGGGATTAATTAATGTTAATTGCATCTGTAATGGGGAAATTTGAATAATTAAAAGCCGACCGAAGTTGAGGTCAGCACGTGATAAGATAGTGATCTGTTTGGAATCTCTTTTAATTACTCATCTTTCCACCTGCTAATTTCATCAACCACTACTTGCCTGCATAAATGTCAACGCTTTCTTTTGTTTATAAATAAATTAAATTTAATATAATTATAATGGCAGGGGTTTTTTGGTCCCTACCCCGTTTTATTTAGTGACACCAACATAATTTAATTTAAGAGGTTTTTACGGCTGTAAAATAATTTGCTCGTACCAATTTACCTCTATAAATTGAGACTTAGAGCTAATCATATCAAGAACTTAGAAAAAAAAAAATAATAGAATTTAGTTCTATAAATTTTTTTAATTTAGCTCTATAGTATATGCTTATGGTAGCTCTATAATTTTTTTAATAGAATTTAGCTCTATAGTATATGCTTATGGTAGAATATTAATAGTATTTGATATTATTACATCAGTTAAATATATAAATAGAAAATGATTAATTTACCATAAAGTAATGTTAATAGAACTAATCATTTAGAAGGTTTCAAATAATATAGGGTGTTACAAACTATGTATCACATATATAGAAACTTTCACCTAATTATATAAATGAACATGTTTGTATGATAGAAACGATCTCCTATCCACGGTGGGCACACGATTAATTTTTTTTTTTAATTTATAGTTAATTAAGTTTTTTTTTTTCTTTTGTAGGGTTCAATATTTATGGTATATATATAAATTAGTTTCTTTATTTATAGTATTGTCACGTCATTTATAGGCACATTAAGTATGCATACGATAGTCTTGTAACATTACTTGTTTGTACGATTATAAATTGATGATTCATTAAAAGTTTGTATTTTCAGCATGATCATCTGATTGTCAATAAAATATGTACCAACAGTCAATAATACTATAATAGGGTGTTTGGATAAATTAATTAATTGGCCTTTCATCCCACATTATTTATAAATTTGCGCAACTCTGTATTATATAGTATTGTTTGTTTAGTAGTACTGATACTAAAAACAACACAGGTATATGTACTATGCTTTTTTTTAAGTAAATGCAACTTTAATTAGTGTCGTATAGATTAATTAGTTTAATGTTGGACTTATTCGGTACTAATCCTTATGGTATAAACTTTCCTTTAATAACATGGGATCATTATTTTATAGCAAGTTACAATTTATAATAGTTTCACGATGCTGAAAAACTTATAGATTGGTTGATATTAAATTAATCGTGTACATAAATATCCATACACAATTACAGAATATATATATATAGAGAGTTTGGTTCATATAGAAATAAATACTAGTGTAAAAAATGCGAATTATGCTTAAAGCTATACAAAATTATAATTTTTGGTACATTTTGTGCTTATAAGCACAAAATAAGCCATAAGCACAATTATGTACCATAAGCATAATTTTGTATAGCTTTAAGCATAATTCGCATTTCTCACACTAGAATTTATTTGCATGCGAACCCTTACTTATATATATATATATTAGACTAATTCCGTAAAATTAACGTGTAATTTTTTATTTAATTTTTTATACATAAAGCATATAGTTTTAAATCTCGAAATTCGTCAAGACTTCTCCAACATAGTGGCGACGGGTTTATCTGTAGTAATAATATTAATTAATATTAAGCGAAAGTAATCTTCAAAAGATGTTCTCTGAACAACTAAAAGTTGTGCATTTAACAGTTCGAAAGAACATGCCAAATCATAAAGTAAACCAAACTCCATGGTTTGAATAATATTTAATGAAGCAAAATGATTGGTGTGGTGTGGACCTAACAACTATTGTTATAGCTAACAAGTGAATTAAGTTCGGTAAATACTTGGGCAACTTCTTTAGGTAAAGTAAAGCTAAGAAAAATAAAATTAAAAAATAAACGCACACAATTAAACAAATTTAGATGAGATAAAACTCCGTACATTCATAGATCTTTATATAAAACAAAAAATATTCATAGTGAAATTGTACTTTCATGTATAAATATATACTGTATTAGCAGATTTTTCAGAATGGACGTAGCCAATCTTTTTTTGATATAATAAGCTAATAGTAATTAGGATTAATATTATATATTATCCACAAAAAAAGAAAGTAATTGAAGTAGAGAGTAGCTAGAGGCCTTTAATCTAAAGAGACGTAGGGTTTGGGCCTAAAGTTCCTTTCCGTAATTTTGGGTTAGACCTGCGGCTGTGGCAACACCCCATAACTTGATACATTCTTAAATTTCATAAACTTTAATTCACTTTTAAATTCATAAACATAAACAAATTTCATTTTTGCACATACACTATAAATTTGTGATCTAAAGCCATAGACTATCAAGCTTTTGTTAAATTTTCTTGGATTATGATCAAATCAAATCTGATGTGACGCCGAAATTGCAACAACTTAATAATCTAAACGGCATTATTTTAAGTCATTAAAAATTTTAAAGTGTTCCTTTGGATAAATAGAATCTGACATTGCTCCAAAATTTTGGGTCGTAATAAACAAAAAGACGTCATTTTGATCATTCAAAATTTATTTTTGATTCTCCTTTCAAAATTTCAAATGGTCATAATGATGTTGTTTTGACTACTGAGCTTGTCACGTCACATTCGATTTGGGCTAAATCCGATTTCTGAGAAAAATTCCATTTTTTTTTTCATAATTTATAAATTTAGAGTACAAGTCCAATTACAGAAAAATGAACTTTAAATAAAAATTTGTGGATTTAGAGCGAATTGATCCTAAACAATTAGTAAATATCGAATAATCATTTGCTTTTCACATGACGAAAATACAGAACAATATATTGCATCTGAATGGAGAAATTATTTCTTATCCAAAACATTATAAACATACATCTCTAGGGCTCCTGATAAAATCCGTAGTCAACTGCTGCAGTTGTCCAAAGCACTTGTTGAAAGAATTCCATGCTAACTCTAAATACATTTTACTGCTATATAGGAGTATATAAAAATATTTATATAAATCCTAAACTATTACTTTTAAAAAAAAAACAAAAAAAGGAAAATTCTAAATAAAATATAATCATACATCTCTCAGAACATCAACATGATCGGAGCAAAACTGGGCCCACATTTGAGCTAAGCATATCACTAAGTGCCAGTTGAACCTCATTGGATCCATGCTCACAGCTTATCAAACTTGCAAGCAGGGGGAAGAAGGATGCCAAGTTCTTCTCAAATGAAGTATCTCCTATGCTACTGATGGCCTGAAGAGTCGCAACGATAAGAGGGGCCCGTGCAGCCAATTCTTTACGTCTTCCGGAACTCAAGGGTATGGTCCACGAGGGCCGCGTCTCAAGCGATGAATCGGGCATCTGCCCGGAGCATGCAACTTCGATATAGAATTGCAGGACCTCCTTACATAGGTCCACGAGATGGGACTCCAGTACTTCCGACTCTTCATAACTAGGAGGCCTCTCGAGTAAGAGATTCTGTAGAAATGTGAGGCAAATTTGATATGATTCATTCTCTAGGCGAAGTAGAGGAGGGTCTTGCATTTGCAACAGTGACCCGAGTTCTTGCAGCTTTGGCCGTAGAGACAAATCACTGTTTATCTTGTGAGCATGAGAAGCAACAGAATGAACAGCGTCGAAGAGAACGATAGTGTTTTCAACTGATAGTTGAGCTCTATACATATTATAAATCTCCGAGACAGCCTGCAATATCCCAGAAATTTACTTATCAGTAACAATTATAGGCCATAACCCAATCTTTAAAAAAAAATGAAATTTGTATAATAATGTATCTACATTGGTAACCATTATAGCATATAATTAACTTCCTTCTAACAAAAAAAAAAATCTCAGTCACCTCTACTTGAGGAAGGATACACACGGCCAGTTCAGAAAAGATATAATTACGAGCCAGAAAAGCTAAAAGCTGCCGCAAAGATGAGCCAAATAATTTTAAAGGTAATGTGAATGCACCTGTATTAACAATAGCTGAATGGCAGCTCGGCACTTAACATCAGCTACAGCTGCATATAAATGACGCCTGCTATCGTCAGTAGATGTATTTGTCCCAGTAGATTCATCATGGGTATCTCCATTCGTGTCTTCTTCAAGCTCCCTGATTTTATAATCTTCATTGAGAACGGCATAAAAGTCGGGGAGTGTTTGCATGGTAACTTCTTTAAGAGACAAAACCACCTCTAACCACTTTTCATCAGAAAACAGTTCTCCGGCATTAGTCATTAATCGAACAAAAGCACCAATACCAATTCCAGCAAGGCTTTGATGAGGACGTTTGATAAAACTAACTAATAAGGACAACACTTTCTTCAAAAGGGGGTTGACAGTATCGTAAAAATTGACAAAAAGATCAACAACCAGTTGAAGGGCCAATGTGCATGTCTCGTAGAGCCATGAATCTTGACCGAATTCCTCTACATTGCCATCAGCCATGTCACTTGGGGAATAATTAGCAAGGGATGATGGATCAATAGCACGCCGAGCATCGTCAAAGATTCTAAACAATACAGATTCAAACACCTTTTCCCATAATGCTAACGAGAAATGTTGGCCATAGTTGCGAAGAGTATCAAAGAGTATTTGTAGCGCACTCTTCCTGATTTCAGGCCTTGGGTCGAAGCTGAGCTCAGATAGGCCTGGTTTGTGGTTAGGGGGTGCGGATCAAATTAAAATCTCAAATAAAGGAGATATATCAGGAAATCTTGATGAGTTCATAAATAAGACTATCAAAAAAATTGTCATTTACCTGCCAGCAAAGGAAACCATAGATAAAGATGATCAATATTATTGGCAGCTTCCCCATTGTCAATCTTTACATCACTTCCTTTATAAGGTGAGGATGGAGCAACCTTTCCAGAAATTTCCTTTCCTAGGTCTCCTTCAGCAAGTTTTGCAGCACAGAAACGGAGGAAGCCAATGGCATTAAGACTGATGTCTTCATTGAACTTACTATTGGTAAATGCAATAAGACAATTTACGCAATCTGTGAAAGTAGTGGTCTCAGTTTCAGTGATATAAGGGAAATAGTCACGCAAAATCTTCTCCGTTATTTCAAAGGCAAGGAGTACAATGTTTTTATGGTCATCATAAGCTGCTGTCGTGAAGACCTGAAAGTTTTCAAACAAGAGACCGAACAGTTAATGCTGAATGAATGCATCCACTTGCACGCATCAATGAATTTAACATAAATTAATCAAGGAATAAAAAGGCAATATAATTGCAGCAGAGTACTACCATAAACATACTCTTCCATCCCGACTTCACATTATTTACACGGGACAGCACCATCTGAGAAACACATCTGATAATCAATTCCCTGATTTCAACAGCACTACTCTTGCGCATCACAATTACAAAAGGCTTCATAAACTCATTCTGAAAATTATAGTTAGCCAACTCCTCCCTCTCCAAGAATTTCATTGATAATTGGCGCAAAGAATCCATTGCAAATATTGCAATTGAAAGATTTTCTGAACAGCCGATGGTTACAAAAAAATTAGAGAGCACTTGCCAAATCTTTGACCAGACAAGCCTGATGCGGTTCATGTTGTAGTGCCTGTGAAGGATAACAATATATTCATAACTTATGCATCCAAAAAAACAAAACAGAAGTGAGGTGGCAACAGAATTATGCCAGGACAAAAAAATATTATGGAAGTAAAAAGGCCAAAAGTTGAGTAACGTACGCAATCTCAACTATCTTCGTGATGCTGAAAACACGTGGATCAGATGTGGACCGCAATTCATCCATAGATACCTTGCAAAGAGCCTTTACAAAATCAATTATAGCCTCACTGTTTAGCTTTTGGCTCCGTATGAATATGCGGTTCACATCACCAACTTGTTCTAAGATGTTCAAGTTAGACACCAAGTTATTAATCTGTTCAGATGTAATTCCAGCAGCCACATTCCCAGCAATTCCAGCACTGTCATATGATCCCCTCCTGACAGCTGAAGCTGCACTCTGAATCTTCCCAGGTCCTTTCTTTCGTAGAACAGGAAGAATATTTGATTTGGCTTGTTTGGACTTGTCCATTTCAGTCTCAGGAATTGCAAAAAAAGTAGCATCAGGGGGACCACCTTCACCCAACAGATGCAAGTGTTCAAACCTTGAAACACACGTTAAGATATGTTCCCAGGCCTCCTGCAAGTAATTTCCATCCTCATCTGCTATTGTTACTATAGCCTGTTGATGGAAGTAAGAGATGGATCAAATTTGCTTTAAAGTTCCAAATGAGTAAAAAAGACAAAGGCAAATAAAGGCTTAGGTGGCGCCTATGACACCAAGGTGAGACGGGAGTTAATTCTATGATCGAGTAGCAGTCTGTTATCACATGCAGGCAAACTAGGAGGTTGCATGGACAACAGAACAAAGTGAGGAATATACACTCGAAAACAGCAGACACTGTAATCTAGTAATTTATATACATATCAAAGCTGAGAACAGTTTCTAGAGACTCATTCTACTAATAGATGGTGTTCCAGCTACTTTACAACATAAAAGGAGAGATTTCAATATCTTCCGCACTATCTATCATCCAATATTCAAGCTGATCCTTGTCATGCATCTTGGTTTTTTGCAGTTTTCAGTTACCCACCAGGCCACTACATTCAATAATCAGATAGAAACTCCCTTAGTAGAGCAGAGACATGCAGAATACAGATCTTGCATTTAAATGCAGCTGAACTACAAGATCAAAATCCACTACTTGAGATAGGAGATGAAAACAAATTAGCTAGAGCAGAACCCCTTGATGCATTAATGAACATGAAAAACTGCATCCTTCTCAATGGTCGAGAAATGACTTGGACTTGATGCTTATCAGTGGTTAAAAGTTTAATTTCCACTGCTAAAATGGCGCAGGGTATTGAATACTAATTGTAAGACACCAGTGGAGTTGTGCATTATCTCTTAGTATGCCATGTGATCTGATTTATTATAGATGTTTTAGACATTGGAAAAAGAAAGTGCAACTTTTATTTTGCCACTAGATTCATCTAGACTATCTTAATGATAGAAATCATGATAAGCAGACAAGTGGTACCCACCTTGATTGCATCAATGTTTTTTTGTCTGATATCTGCAGGTGAATGAAGGGAGGTAAATTTGGCTAGTGATGTCACAAAAGCATCCCTATGAGTTTTCATAGACATTGCTGCAGTGACGTGGATTGCACTGCGAAAGCCTTCCAAGCACAGACCTATTACAACTTCATCATCACTTTGGTCAAGAGGAACACTGAAGGCAGCCAGCATGGGAGCCCAACATGCATCTATCATATATCTGAGGATCACAAGATCTGTTGCAGGATAATAAACTGACCTGCATTGACCAAAATGCAAATAGAATGTCAAGAGGGTATATACATCCTAGAAAGATAGCAGCAATCAATCATTATAACAAGTAAAAATGTAAAGATTCCTGTGTTCTTTCATTATTGAATTCATCAAATCCTAACCGATATTTCCTACACTTTCAGGAGTGGGTTTTCTGTGTCAGGTGAGTAGAAAATGAGAGGAGATTTACAAAGGCTATGTCTCAAGTAAATATGATGGGCCAATTAGAAGGAAAACAAGCAGGAGGATAGGGATCAAGCATCCGCTAATCACAAGCTGCGCATCAAGTACAAGCCCAAGCCCATGATGCAGAATATTATATAATAGTTCTTACTCGGATTTGCTAGCCTTTTCTTTAAATTGCTCCTGCATGTGTTTCATAAGGTCATCACCAGTTCCCATGCTGTCACCACCTCGCTTGCGGACTACAATATTGAGTATAGCATCTAAGCCTAACAGTCTGTTTGAGTTCAGAGACTGTGGCTGTTGAATGGACAAATTATCTTCTTTCATTTTGATCTCATTCCTAGATATTCGCTCAAACAATGACCTCAACTGCTCCTCAGGTAAATCTTTCCCATCATCTATTCCACGATTGTTCCGTATAAAATCATCAGCTGACATCTTTATAAACAGAAGAAAACAGTAAGAAGCTACAAAACTATATGAAACCACACTTCAAAAGTCCCATAATTCACATAAGAGTTTAGAGTACCTTGTTCTTAACCATAGGGTTGTGTGCATCAGTATTCAGCATTATAACAGAGTAGGCAAGCACATAAGCTGTGTCAGCACTTATAAACGCTTTTGGATTACATTTGCAGTACCGTTCAGCGAACTTTTCCATAATACGATCGATCTTTTGTGCTTCACCTGGAAGTCTAAAGCCTTGTAGGAAGAGTCTTATTGCCTCATCAAACTCCATTCCTTGAAAATCAAAGGAATCAACATATGCATGCATCACCTTCAGTGATAAATCCTCCCTTTCACCCAAATAGTCACCAATCATGCTTTTATTTAAGCCGAATGTTTTCTTAAGGAAAGCTGATATCTCTTCTGGAGAGTCCCCAACCTTATTAGCAGATATCAAGAACTGAATACCTTTCTTGGGACTACGATTAAAAAGAGAGATGCCTTCCTGAAATATAATTTATCAAGGAGACCACTGTTAATATTGTTCATCACTATCAAATACTGCAGTAACAAACTATTGATGGAATTGGACCTGAAGTTCAAGTTTATATGCACGACGCTGCTCAATTGTTGAGACATCAGAAATATCACTTGCTTCAGAGTGACTATCTGATACTTCAGAGGATTCATCTACATTGCCATTTGCCAGAGGAGCACTTCCGGGATCAGAATTGTTATCCACAGCTTCAAGTTTACTCAGAGAGTCGGTGTCAGGAAGCCGAAATTGTTTGTTCATCCAGTTACCCATGCACTTCAAGATATCAACCAAACATTTCATAGCTTCTAACTTCATGGCAACATCTTGTGGAGGCTGAAGTGTAGTTGGAACACCAGGGGGAACACCTTGAGCAGATTTAAGTAGTCCACTTACTGTCCTGGATTACGGGGACAAATGAAGAGTGCAAATTAAAAACTTCACATCATGCTTCGTGTTATTTCCACCAAACAATTTATCTTCTTAGGATAGCTAAATGCATTAGATAGATAAATTTTAAGGGAATATGGTCTTCTCCTAAAAAAGGCAAACATACAATCAATCACTAATCCCATCAAATAACCTCTTAGTCTACTCACCATTTCCAAGTAACAGTAAAGTTGGAAATAAATCTGATTTTGGGATATCTTCCAAAATCAAATTGAGTGTGTTATGAACAACAATAAGAGACTCTAAATACACAGAGCCCTTCCTTTGATTGAGGTAAAAACTGAAACCATCAGTGCAAATAACAGTAAAGCAACTTAAACAATATCAAATAAAGAAAGCCATGAGAAAAATATACCTCTCAAAAATATTTGAAGCGTTGACATCACAGTCATAGTTAAGGAATATGTCAATCATGATCTGTGAATCACCACAGAGCTTCTCGAGACACCGCAGGACCGTTAGCTTTTGGTGAAAATTAGGTTGTGCAACATTTTCTAGTACCCTTAGGATAATCATAGGGAAAAAAACTCCAATTTCTGCTTTCAATCCAGCTCGAAATCTTGAGACCAGACTTACAAATATCGAGCAAGAAAGCTGGAAAATTATCATAAGGGTCGAAGAGGTGTTCTTCAAAAGTGACAAGCACAAGTACTGCTTTATGGCATCTAGAAATCTGTAAAAAGCAAGAATGCATTAAATAGATTAAATTGAAGGAAAAAAAAAACAACCAAACAAAACAGAAATGAAAAACAAATAACTAGCATAGAAATGTGACCAAATATCAATACATCAGGCAAACCATTGGAACTCAACTTTGAAAACTATATGTTTAAGGATAACTTACTCTAGCAAGGCTAAAGAACACTTATAGTAAGCACATTACAGCTGTGGTGTTCCTCTCCAACTCAGGACCTCAAACAGCGATTTTAGACAACATTTTCACATGTATACACATATCTTTATGTATGTGTGTGTATTGATAAAATTAGTTAGCATAACAAACCCTACCTGGTCCATTAAAGTTTGGAAATAAAACAATAGTGAATGTAAGTGATTGTTTACTTAAATAAATACCAAACCTGCCCCCAACCCCCCAACCAAAAAAAAAAAACCCAAAATCCTACATATGCTATTGCCTTGAACCAACATCTGGAGTACTAATGAGGCAACCATTGCCTCTCAACTATCCTAATTCCTAAGTGAATTGATCTTTCTAAACAGATAATGCAGGATTTCATAAGTTGTTACCACCTTACCTGCTACTGAATGATTTATATCACAAATAAATTGTACTTCCACAGTTGATTCCGCTAAAATACTAGTTATATAAAGCGCAAGGCATGGAGGAAAATCCTGAATCCAATTCTGGTGAAGAAACCTATAAACTACATTAATATCTATTCTATATATTGCACAACACTCAGCTCGATCACTTGCATCACGTGGTGATTAGCCCAATTCAGAGCACAACTTAGAAATCTTACTACATACTTCGAGCCCAAAGTAGTTGGAAAAATTGCGGATTCATAGTCTAAACACTAATAACAAACCCATCTGTGATACCAGACATGCTAAAATCAAGTTTTACAGCCACAGAAAGCAATAAAGAACCCGAGGAAGTACCCATATAAACAACAGTAGAAGCAAAGTTGAGCATCCAATACCTTTCATTGGTCCTAAATATTGCACCGGCATTCTCCAACAAGATCTTGAGCAACTCCAAAGCCAGAATCTTCCCCTTCATTGCCCGAGGATCCACCAGTGCATCTTTGGGTGGAGTCTTCATCGAGAGCTTACACAACGCTCGGAAAACCAGAAAAGCATCCCTCCTCAACTTATTCCCAATCTGAACCTCCAAATGATCATCCACTTCACCATCCGCCAATTCTCCTTTCCTGCCCTCCAATGCCGTCTTATACATACTGATCTCCCAGTACTTGGCATCTAGCATATCCTTATCCGTTGAATCCAACAAATCTGTGGGATTAGTGCCTTCCACAGTGGAGGTCTTCGTCTCGAATGCCCCATCATGCACCCCAACCCCCGATCCCATGATGCTCCTGGGCGTACTAGGACTGAAAACGCCATCAATGTCCTGCATTATCTTAGTAATGAAACCCTGCACGAACACAGTCATCGAACCATCAGCATCGGCTTTATCCATTGGTTCCGTCAGCTCCGCCACCACGATCGGATTCACCGGCACGGTCGACGAATCAGCCTCCATTCTCCTGAACACAATAACCAGCATCTGGACCAACGATGCCTTGGCAGTCGTCTGATTCACCACATTCTTACTGCTTAAATAAACGTCGTAACAAGTCCTCACCACCTGCAACAAACAGTCGCCGTGGATCCGCAGCGCGACCGACGTGACAGCCGACAGAAGCGTCTTGATAACCAGCAGCTCCACACCCTCGTCCCCTGTATCATGGCATTTACAAGCGCAATCTATCAATTTCGCCAGCAATTTCGCATCGTCGCCGCCGGTCGTGTCTGCCTCGCCGTGTAGGTAGCCGTGAGCGATCAATTTCTGCATCGCATCCAGCGCAGGCTCCACAAGCTTGAGGTGATCGGATGAGAGCGCATTGATTAGGGGGCTGAGAAAGAACTCGGAATCGGATAGTGAGAGGTCGAGGAGAACTCCGGGTGGTTGCGGCGACGCGTCGGATTCGGATTCGGCGGAGGGGGAGGACGTCTGATTGGGTACGGTGAGGCGCTCGACAACCGATTTACACTCGGCGGCGAGTTTGGAGTGCTTCCGCCATGAAGCGTTCTTGATGATTTTGTCGAGCCGGGGGAGTAGGATTTGAGATAGGCGGGAATCGGCTCCCGGAGAAGCCATTCCCGGTTATTCAAGGTGATGAGTGAGTGAATTGAGAGTGGTGGATGTGGAAGCAGCGTCGGAATTCTGATTCTTTCAGTAGCGCGGCGGAGGTGGTGGTGGTGGTGGTGGTGCCATGTTGATCGGCGGTGATTTGAAGTGGAAACGGAAGTCTAAAATACACGACAGCCTGAAATGACGGAAAAGCCCTCGAGGTTTACCACCGAGATTAATCGTAATTTCAAGGATGAATGATTAATGTATTTGTTAAGACAAAAATGTTACGGTCCTTAACCATTCTTCTCTACTTGGAAGAATTAGCTTTGACGATTATTATCCAATAAGTAATTAAAACCTGTCATCGTTTGAGTGATACTAAACTAAATTGGTAACTATATCAATGTTTATTAAAATTAGACATCATGCAATTCAATTAAAAAAAAAAAAAAATCAAGATCTGAGTGAAATTAATTTATTGGGAGGTTACCAAGATCCAAACTAACACCTAAGTCGTCTATTGCTCCGATTCTATAAACGACTCCAATTCCTAGATGATCGAGATCTAAAGAAATTCAATGATTTGTCTTGTATTCTAAGAAACATGCATTAATATCAAGGTGGAAGTCAAGTTCCAAACAATATTTTTACATAAGACCGGAAATTTGAACGCATATGAACCGAGTCGTTGTACACTGACAAATGAGATAAAACATGAATATAATTAGATCTATATCTTAGGTGTTGTAAAGGATTGGAAATATTGAGCAATTAAGAGAAACGGAAACATAAATAAGACACAAATTTACGTGGTTGACTAACGTGTGTTGGCTATGTCTACGGGCAGAAAATGAGAACAGATTGTATTAGGCGGCTAAGTTAAAGATTACAGAGTTTGTACTCAACTTCTATATAAATATGCACACACCATACGAGTTATGCCCAATATGACAACTAAGGTCCAACTCAACAACACTGCATACCGACAAACTCCGCGTAGTGGCGAATATAGATTCAAGGCATATCAACATTAGGTTTAGATCAAAATCTAAGTAAATAGTGAAAGTCTAATTTAAGTCTTTGGATAATACTCATTTGCAATCTTACATAGTAGATATGAGGTTAATTGAATAAATTTGTCAATCTATCATTATCTCAACTTATCTCACATTTTTAGGGGAGAAAATAGTGGATTTAGAGCGGGCCTCGTCCAAATCACGGGCCTCCAAGATAGTGTATCATTGATTTGATGGGCACAAGTTTCAATGTATATGCATATTGATTTGATGTATTTTCAGTTGAATAGTAGTCTCACTTAAAAATATAATTTAAACTTATCTAATCTGATAAAGGTCTCATTTTTAGCAATGACAAATTACGTAAATAAAATGATATTATGATAAATTTTTAGGACGGATCAAAATGACAAATTTTTCATGATTGAATGGAGCATTAAATAAGCATGAAAAATATTTAAGATATGAAACAAATATTTCATCCATTTCACTCAATTTGACATATTTGCTTTTGAGACTTTCTGGCACGTTTTTTCACGCTTCTTGATGATGAGTTTTATAATGTATTTTTGAAGATTTCTTTTCACGTTTTTCGGGATACTAAAGAAATCTTCAAAAAAATATTAAAACGCATCATCAAAAAGCGTGAAACAACGTGTCATAAAGTCCCAAAAGCAAATGTGTCAAATTGGGTGAAATGGAGGGAGTACTACTTAAATTGTTGGGCAGTACTGTGTTTCTACCCTTTTAAAATAATGTATTGTAAAAAATGCCCTGAAAAATACCATTAATGGTAAAAGTACCCTTACATAATAAATTAATGTATTTATGGGCCCACATTATTCGAATCTCCTCCGGAAGTGCCTGTCTTCGTGGCTTTTCCTTGTTTTTATATTAAGTGGGGCCGTGTATGTGTATAAAGGCCCCTGCTCCATGCTGCTCCCGTGAACCGTGAAGGGTGGGGAGGAATAAGAATCTGATTCTTTAACAAAGGAAAAAAACAATAATCAAGTTTGAGGGGGGGGGGGCAAGGAGCGGCTATATATATTCTAAATTTTGATAAATCTAATACTGCATATACACACACAAACCCTCTCCCAACCCTAAACCGAAGCTCCCTCTCTATATAAATCCACATACACACACCACAACTTCTCCCACATCACAATTCAATTTCTCCCTACTCTCGCACTCTCGCACTCTCGCACCCGACACTCTCTTCTCCAAATCTCCATACTCTCACAACCGAGCATACAACCTCAAGCATTACTCTCAAAATCATACTTGCAACTCTGGAAGCCCTCAAGCATTCAACCTCAAGCATTGCACAATTCGAAGCACTCCGAAGTGATGATGTCAGGAGGATACATAATCAACGATGGCGATGACGAGGAACACAAAGTCTTGCCGGAAAACGAAATGGGAATCTCGATCGAAATAATACCACGGCGAATATTGGTATGTTTTAAAAAAATGTATTAATTTTTTTATGATTTGGTATGAATTAAAATGGTATTATTTGTTATGATTTAAATTGTATGATTTGTTACGATTTAAATTTTATTAATTGTGGATCTCGATTAATTTGATAGGAATGACGATTTGTTATGATTTGTTAGCAATTGTATGAAATTGTATTTGTTGTGTTGGGATGTATAAATGTATTATTTGTTAGGATTTAATTCTAAGTTAGTATATATATATGTAATGTTTAACATAATAAAATTTATATATGTGTAAAGAAAAATAAAAGAAATTAACAAACGTGTATATATATGTGATGTTTGAAAAGAAATTTATATATGTGTGAAAATTAATTAATATATATTTTGTTTAAATTAATTTTTTTAAGTGATTTAATTAAAAAATGCATATATATGTGATGTTTGAAACATTAAAATTTATATTCATATTGAGAAAAATAGAAGAAATTTTTTGGCATTAGCAACCGGCCAAAGTGGTGCCGGAAAATGGGCAACCGGACGCGATTTCCGGTCGCCGGAAAATTAACATTCCGGTCGCCGGATTGGCCGGTTGCCTATACCATAATTTTTCTTAATTTTTTCTAAGTAAATAATGTTAATCACATTTTATTTTTCTGCTTATAAAATAGTTTGTATATTTATTTTGAAAATTAATTGATATATATTTTGTTTAAATTAAGTTTTTTTTAAGTGATTTAATTAAACAACCTATATATATGTGATGTTTGAAACATTAAAATTTACGTTTGTATTGAGAAAAATAGAAGAAATTTTTTGGCATTAGCAACCGGCCAATCCGATACCGGAAAATTGGCAACCGGACGCGTATTCCGGTCGCCGAAAAATTAACATTCCGGTCGCCGGATTGGCCGGTTGCATATACCATTATTTTTCTTTTTCTTTTTCTAAGTAAATAATGTTAATCACATTTTATTTTTGTGGTTATAAAATAGTTTTTATATTTATTTTGAAAATTAATTGATATATATTTTTATTTAAATTAAGTTTTTTTAAGTGATTTAATTAAAAATCGAATATACATATGATGTTTGAAACATTAAAATTTATATTCGTATTAAGAAAAATAGAAGAAATTTTTTGGCATTAGCAACCGGCCAATCCGATGCCGGAAAATTGGCAACCGGACGCGTATTCCGGTCGCCGGAAAATTAACATTCCGGTCTCCGGATTGGCCGGTTGCATATACCATTATTTTTCTTTCTTTTTCTAAGTAAATAATGTTAATCACATTTTATTTTTGTGGTTATAAAATAGTTTTTATATTTATTTTGAAAATTAATTGATATATATTTTGTTTAAATTAAGTTTTTTTTAAGTGATTTAATTAAAAATCGAATATACATATGATGTTTGAAACATTAAAATTTACATTCGTATTAAGAAAAATAGAAGAAATTTTTTGGCATTAGCAACCGGCCAATCCGATGCCTGAAAATGGGCAACCGGACACGTATTCCGGTCACCGGAAAATTAACATTCCGGTCGCCGGATTGGCCGGTTGCCTATACCATTATTTTTCTTATATTTTTGTAAGTAAAAAATGTTAATCACATTTTATTTTTGTACTTATAAAATAGTTTGTATATTTATTTTGAAAAGTAATTGATATATATTTTGTTTAAAAGATATTTTTTTTAAGTGATTTAATTAAAAAATGTATATATATGTGATGTTTGAAACATTAAAATTTATATTCATATTGAGAAAAATAGAAGAAATGTTTTGGAATTAGCAACCGGCCAAAGTGGTGCCGGAAAATGGGCAACCGGACGTGATTTCCGGTCGCCAGAAAATTAACATTCCGGTCGCCGGATTGGCCGGTTGCCTATACCATTATTTTTCTTATTTTTTTCTAAGTAAATAATGTTAATCACATTTTATTTTTGTGCTTATAAAATAGTTGTATATTTATTTTGAAAATTAATTGATATATATTTTGTTTAAATTTATTTTTTTAAGTGATTTAATTAAAAATGTGTATATGTATGTGATGTTTGAATTTCAAAAATGAATTAAGTGATTTTAAGTGATTTAATTAAAATGTGTATATATATGTATGTGTATAATTAAAAGTTGATTTCTCCGGCGACCGGAATAGGCAACCGGTTGGCCTTTTTCCGGCTACCTAATGACCGGTTGGCTATACCAAACTTTTCCTCTTTTTTTTCTTAACATATTTATAAATTTTTGTAGTTCAAACATTAAATAAATTTTAATATTTCGAATTAAATCATTTAAAATAATTAATTTAAAGTAAATAATAGTCAATTAATTTCAATATAAATCTATAGGAACAATTTCTAAGCTCAAAAATTAAATGTGATAAACTATTCATACTTAGAAAAATATATGGAAAATAATGGTATAGCCAACCGGCCGGTAGGTTCGCCGGAAATATGATTTCTCCGGTGACCGGAATAGGCAACCGGTCGGCCTTTTCCCGGCTACCTAATGACCGGTTGGCTATGCCAAACTTTTTCTCTTTTTTTCTTAACATATTTATAAATTTTGGTAGTTCAAACATTAAAAATATTTTAATATTTCGAATTAAATCATTTAAAAGAATTAATTTCAACGATATAATAAGCAATTAATTTCCAAAATAAATTTATAAACTAATTCCTAAACATATAAGTTCATTTTCGACATGTTAAAAAAATTCAATTTATTTCCAAAATAAATCCCTAAACTACTTACTATACTAAGCATATAAAAAAATCGATATTAAAATTTACCTATATTATTGGATAATCCAAAAACACGATTGAAGAAGAAGATGATGAAGCAGGCGTGACACGATATCCTCCTTGATAAACCCTTATAATGGCTCGTCTTCCTCAGCTCAGCTCAGCTCAGTTCTTTAGCTCGGATGTTGATAATGCCTCCTTTTCTCCCAACATTTTTTTTTTTGTTAGTCTGTTTATTTTTGAATTCTATTTGCAATTTTCATTGTTGTATATATTGAGTTTTGTGTGGGGTGGGTTGACATAGGATACCAAAATTTATTATTCGTATACAGAGTATAGATTTAATTATTGTAGAAAAACAGTCAAAAATTCAATAGCATTATTAATAGCCTTATTCACGCATGCATGCAAACAGTAGAGACTCAGCAAGTCAAAAATTCAATAGCATTATTAATAGCCTTATTCACGCATGCATGCAAACAGTAGAGACTCAGCAGAGTCACATTGAATTATTGTAAAAAAACAGTTCAATATCATTCAATTCATATGATTCATATGCATGTATCGTTGCACAAAATTTATTAGCTGTGAAAAACAAAAAAATAAAAGATAAATTATAATAAATGAAAATAGTCACTTACTTCTTGGTCGGTTCGTTGGATTGCTACTTTTTAAATATAAAAGTGGGCCCATTACACATTAAAATATTAAATAGGACATTTTTACAATTTCATTTGTTTACAGGGGTACTTTTTCCATTACCCTTTTAAATGGGGCATTTTCTCCTATTTGCAGTAAATTGTTTACTCAGTTGGTCTGGTATGATTTCGTTTGATGGTACTGCAAAATCTGATTATTATATTTTCTTGAGATTTATAATTATGTTGCAATTAATTCAAATTCCACTAGGCCAAAAGTACGGTTGGGTCTAATGCGGGATCTTTAATTCAGTCAATGGAAATCCACGTGGCCTGCTTGATAAATTGGTGGAAATTCACAAGTAATAGAAAAAAATTACGTGTCATGTCACATCTGACGTGTCATGTGGGGTTTTTTTAATGTTGGAATTTCGGATTTGTGGTCAAACATTGTGACAAAATATTTTATACATATATATATATATATATATATATATATATATATATATATATATATATATCTAATATTCACTTAGATTTATAATTAATTAATATATATTTGCACTCATAATCATAATGTAAATTAATAATAACATAAAACTAGAGTTAGATACATCAATTACAAGAGAGGGACAATTCATCTCTAGGTATGGAACTCAATTGGATTATACAAAAAAGATGTACACTAGAGGTAGAGGTAATCAAATTATGAATGATCAAGTGAGCTTCCCAAAAAAAATAAAAAACAAAATCAAAAAGCAAGGAGAAAAAATAAAGGTTAAATTTCTCCAATATTATGGCAGATACACTAGTGAATTAATCAGTTTCTCAGGCATGTCAAATTTCTTTTTCCATTATATAATTTCTTCAATTAATTAATTTAGTCTCTAGCTAGCTAGAGTGTGGCGGCAAAGCAGAAGTCTGGTCTCTACATGGCTCGGCCGGGGGCGCGCGTCGAGTTAGAAACTCACGCGCCACTTCTTGAAGATCGCCGCCGCCTCGATGGGCGGCGGAAGAAGCTACTTCAGGCGGAGCTCTGAGTACCGGGGTCGGAAAATGAGACGTGGTGCCGATTTCATGGCGGTGAGGGAGCCATGAAGGTTGAAGCGTTGGATCAAATAGGGATGACAGGTCATACGTTGCTGGAATTGCTGAAAATGTGGGGAGGTCCGCTATGGATAGAGGCGGTGGCGTGAGTAGCGCCGGCGGCGGATGCGGTGGCACCGGCGGAGTTGGAAGCTCGAGAGTGGAGAGATGGGCTTGTAAGTAGGAGAGTTCTGCTTGCAGATTCACCACCTGACATATATTACAGTACCAAAAAAGTTTTTCTTTGCTATCAAAAAATAACTTTTTTTACATAAAAAACAAATAGGGATCATGTAATTAATGGAAAAAATTAAAAAAATTTACCATGAAGACATTCATTTTTTTTTATTTTTTTTTTACCTACTCAAGTTTCTCGATGTATTAGAGAATTAGCATTGTTATTTTACGCACGCATGCATGAAATTAATTAGACTATAACTTTTTCGGCCATATTTCAAGTATTTTTGCTTATTTATTAGTAATATATATAGTTCGAAATAAGACTACATTTCTTAAGTTGATATTTTTTTCTCCCCTTCAAATACTCAAAATATTACTTTTGCGGGTGCTGAGATCAAGATGAAAATAATAAGCAAACAGAACTGAAAAATCTTCTCGTATAATCAATAAATTTTGAATAATTATATATATTGATAGGTTTCCAAGTACTTTTTGTTTTATATTTTTTCTTTTAATTTGAGAATATTTTTTGTTAGTAGTAACTTTCTTTTCTAGGTCAGACTACTTTCATATGTGGTAAAATTCAGTTTACGAGAGTTCCGAAATATGTCGAGTCTGTCGACATAATTAACAGTACTGCTCTCATGCTCACCGTATGCATGTTTAATATGTCCACGATTGAAGTGACAACATTATATTTAAGGAATAAATTAATTAGTATTGTTTATAAAAATAAATCAACTAAAAATAACTAAAACCTAACAAAAATAACTAAACCCTATAGAGAAAAATTAGTGACGTGGCAGTGACAAGTCAGCCGTGGGCACTTTAAGTATGCCCACAATAGGTATGAGAGCATTTCTGACATAATTAATCTTGAATAATACTAGTACTATAATTTCAAGTAGATAGCGAGATGTACGTGTAAGAAATTTCAAATCGATCTATTTTTTTCCGGGAGAGAATATAATGTCAAATATTGCAATCGTACTACTTCAATTTAAAATACTTCTTTCTAACAGAAACACAGACACAGACACATAATATCCGTTGATACCGATATGATACTAAAAAATAATAATAATACTATGAAGTAATATAAATTGAAGTGATGAGGTCATGGTGTATACAAAATGAAAGAAAAATGGAGGGTAAATAAAGAATAGTTAATTTCCTGCAAACCAGCAAATCGGGGTGATGGCCCACATTCCCCCCCCCCCCCCCCCCCCCCCCTCAAACGTTGTACAAAAATGATAGACAAATTCCTTAATACCAGCCAACTCATACACTTCTTGCAACAAAAAGCTGAGGCACACAAACGCAGAAAGCTACTACAGTTTTATTTTTCCACCAACATTTATGTATATAACAATATAATATATTATGTGAATAGGTAACTAATAAGCATTTTTCTTGATTTCAGAGAAGCATATAACTGTTCCCCCAATGCACCACATTGAGGTCCACACTTCCTTTTAAATTCTCTAACATGCATTAATTAATTTGTCTAATTAAATTAATCAACTATAGGTACTTTTACAAAACAAACAAACTTATATATATACATATATATAAAAATGATGTTCCATTCCAGCGTATGCCAACTCAAATCTTTCCACATACTCTATGTATTATTTAAGGTGAATACTTACGCAGAGAGGATTTCTAATTCTTTATATTATATCAAAAATAGGAAAAAACATTACGTAATAATTTATAATAGTCAGCTGGCTAGCTATGAGAGACTGGATTCATGCCTCATGCCCAATAATTAATTTGACTCAAACTCAACTTCATGTAAAAATAAATTCAATACATATAAACATACATGTGGGCTTAAGTATTCATCAACGGCGCTTAAAGTGAAACTACGTGATTCAGTTATCCTAAAACTTAAAAAAAAATAAAGTACTAAGGGAGAGAGTTGAGTTTAATTCGTAAAATATACTAGTAGTATAATTTAATTACCTGCTGTTGAAGAGCGAAGATGTGGGCGACGCAGCCGTAGACCGGGTCCCTGAGCCGGGACTGTGCCTCATAACAAATGGAGACGACCGCCTCCGACCGCTTCTGAACCGGGATGTGGAGGAGGAGCTTCGACACGTTGCTCGCTCCGAACACCTTGTGCACCGCCGCGAAATGAGCCGCCCCTTGCTCCGAGTCGAAGTACGGCGCGAATATGCACCCGGCCACGCACTTCCTCCTCAAGAACTTGCATGCCCCGCATGGCCCTCCCCCGCCGCCGCCGCCCGCCGACATGCTGCTGCTAGGATAATTCGGACTGCTCATCCTCCCAACAAAACCGTACGTTTTCTACCTTCTAATTAACATTTTTTTTTTTCAAAAAAAAGGAAAAGAAAAATTTGTGTATGCAGAAAGAGGAAGTGATATTAATTTTTGGTTGTATAAAATTTATAATTAGTGATTTGGGTTTAGGGTTTGGTGGAATTGGTTGTGTTGGGGAGAAGGGGAGGAGGGGGAGAGTGTTTTTAAACGCTTAAAAAAAGACTTTGAAGCCACGCGATGGAGCAAACTTGCGTGAAGCAAACATGCCATAAGCCACCTGCTTTTATATATTTTTCTCGTGAATTTATTTGTTTGCCTTAAAATAATATATACTCCGTTCCCTCCTCTTTTTTTTTTTTTTTTTTTCTACAAGAAGATTTATTTATTTATTCTTTATATGTACTTATAAGGAATGTGTATGGGTATATAAATAATGCTATATATAGATACGCGTATGCAGATAATGTAGTTTTATATAATAATTAATGAAATTTAATAACATGTATAGTGTTCATGATTTCTTGTTATACATATATGTGGATACCGGATATTGTCCTTTTTCACTCTGGATAAATAAAAAAGTAAAATTTGAAGGGGACTGAAACTTGTGAATGAGAACTGTAGGATTACAGATTACTGCGTGTTTGAAGGTGCGTGGAGGGAAAATAACGCCATCCCTTTAATTGTCAATTGTATTATTAATTAATTATTAATTGGTTGAGAAAAAATTATTGTAGTTATTTGTTCCTCTCGCACTTTTTTTTAGACGGTTAACGTAAAATTTAAAAATCGCACAATGAAAGACTCAATTCTAAATTGACCTTTTATCTTAGACATTAGTCCATATCGTTAGGCCAATAGTTACGCATATACACGCTCCTCTCTATTATTTAAAAATTTGTAAATTATGTAGCATTATGTATTTCACTCACTGTCGACCTTGTATATTATAATGGAATGTATTTTCATTATAAAAAAATGTTTGGCTACAGAAGAAGATTCTAGAAACTTTAATAACTACTACCAAGTAGTAGTAATTACCTTGGCTCCTTTTGGCATGCCTTGAATTGAATGTTTCATTCTCCGGCAAAACTAACTAAATTACACACTTCTTAATTAAAATAATTTAATCTTCTCACTACCGACACCAAAATAGTAGTTGCACAGTATACTAAATTATTAATATAGTCGAGATTAATTATATCGGAATCATGGTGTAACACCGCATTGCTTTTTCTACAAAATCAAAATCCAAAGATATTTAATTGCATCCTCATTACGTTTTTCTCAAAATAAACGTCATGAAAGTGATCCGAATAATAATTAATTATGATTGATTTTGGATGAAGAATATTGATAGATTTCATTGATACAATAATAGTTATTCCGTATGATAGTCGAATTCGTCTAATCTCCCTTTGAAGCTTAGATACATAATAAAATTCACTTCGTAGGGCATTTGATATGATAGATTTGTGCATTATTTGAAGCACAAATATGCAGTTGATGTGAGATTATTATATTTGGTTGTCATAATCCTAACTACTTTTACCCAAAGGGCAACTTGAGAGTGTTGCTTTACCAACTTAGCAAATGAGGAAATTGAAGATTATAAAACGATGCTGATTATCTCAAACAATCACTTTCTTTATATATATTGAGTATTTCACAATAGTATAGAGACTTAAAGATTGAATCGATGTTCAGTTCCAAAGCAATTGATAGTTAATTAATGAGTCATATAATTATAACCAAAAATAAATAAATAGTATTAACAAACTTCTAATATTTACAAAAAATGATTAAAAAAAATCGACTTGTGCTGCGTCATTGATCAGGTAGCATGTCATACAAAATCAAATTGATATTTTTTTAATAACTATATAATATAGCTCATATATAAAATCCGTACTTAATAATACAAATTTCATTATTAGATTTGTTTGTAACGCTCAAAATTTCAATTGTTAGTTTCAGTAAAATTGAAAGAGTAACACGAGTACGTGTCTAGCAAACGAAAAATGTTCCTATATCCATCGTGAACATAGTTAATGTATACACGAATAATGTGATAATGATATAAATAAATAAATTGATATAAGTCCTACCGAAAATAGTTAAACCTTTAAAACAAAAATAAAAAATTAAACCATAATTAAAAAAATTACTGATGTGTCGACGTCATATTACCAGTGGACACATTAAATGTGCCCACGGTAGACGATGAAGCATTTATAGTCTAGCAAACATCTCTTTAATTTTGTGCGTGAACTATTCTCAACATATCGTTTTTATTAATATCTACGTTGTTTCATTGACGATTTTCTTTTATTAATATCGTATTTTATCTTCAAGAGATTGAAGGCCAATGTTGTAATTGCTATAACTTAAAATAGTAGAAGCTAATTTCTAAGGGCAAATATGCATGATGTACGAAAACTATTTATGAATCAAATTAGGTGGAAGGGCCAAATACACTTAACAGAGAAATTACGAAACTATAGTCCACTCATAAAAGAGGAAAAAGAAAATAATAATAATAATAAATAAAAAAATTAATAATAATAATAATAATAAAGGCAGTCAAATAAAAGTGGAATGGAGTTCGGCGTTCAACGCACATTTTAGTGCCAGCTATTATTTTCCTTGCAATTTTAGCTGCCACGTCAGATTCCGTGATGCCTCACGTAACTGAAGAACGGATCACATTCTTTAAACTGCGTTCGCGTATGAACATACGATAAATAGCGTGTGTCTATCCGTCTTACACGTGTCTATCAGTTTTTGTATTTTTAGAAGTTGAAAACGTAATAATACAGTAGTTTCGTAGTTTCACAATGACAAATAAGAAATTTAAAAATCAAAAGTAAAATAACTGCTGAATCGTAGAGTAAAAATTAACTGTGGCAGTGTAAACGAAAGAAGTAAGAGTGGGTAACGGCGTAAGAGCATCTCCAGCCGCAAGCCCGTTTTAAGGGCTTGCGGTCACTTTTCGGTGAAGATGGACTATCTCCGAAAAACGCCTTCAGTCTAAGGGCTCTCTCCATTTTAATATATTATTTTTAATTCTTTTTTTATTTAATTTTTGATTCGTTTTTTTAATTCGATTTTCATTTCATTTCGATTTTATTTATTTATTTAATTCTATTTTCAATTAAAAAATAACATAATTTTTGGATTTTTTTATTTAATTGAAACGAAATACAATAATTAAAAATAAAAAACAAATTACAATAAGGAAGATAGTTGTTTGATCATGCTCCACATTTTAGCTAGAAGGAACTGATGATGCTCAAACTGTTCCGGTGACATGTTGCTTTTATCTGTGGCAAGCAACTTGCTATACGAAGTCATAATCTTGCTCTTATAGGCTTGGGCCTTTTTCTCCAAGACGTGAGCTTTTATTTTGTGCCAAAGATAAGTATGTCTGATTAACCTCGGCGTTTGATTGCAGAAACTGCGCTTCGGCTCCCTCCAGGACGGCTTCAAAATCGATCGTCTCGGCTTCTTTGCCTTTTCCTTTATTCCGAGCTTGGGTCTTTGTTTGTTTGTTCCCGATCGGTCGGCTGCGGTCAGGAAAATATCCATCCTCTTGAGCTTCAGATGCGTCGGGATTGCTGGAATTGGACGACCCATCCGTGCCCTTCTGCTTCTTATACGCAAGAAAGAATGTATACTTGGGCAGAAGCTGCAACTGCTCATAGGCCTTTCTATATTGGAAATGTTGTTTCGTTGCTTTGTGATACAGGTGACATGCATTGCTGAATACGTCCTTTCTTGTCCGCTCTTCCAGCCCCTCTCCGCTGCAATGTAGTAGCCATGGAAGAGGTTGCATTTGGGCATCATCCGCTGCCAATGCCCCTTAAGTTGCTTCTTGTTTCTAGGCTTGTAGCCTGTAGTTCCAATCGTAGCGTTGTACATAGCTACGATTTTGCCCCAGAAAATCATCACCTTATGTCTATCGCTAACTAATGGGTCATCAGAAATGTAGGACCAAACCTTGATGAGATGTGCCGATTCCTCTGGACTGTACTGTACGGCCATGGTCCTATCCGTCGATTCCGGCGCCGCCTCAGATGCCGTCGTCTTGCCCCTCCCTTTCTTCTTAGCCAGGGAAGGGACGTTTGAAACTGATTCGAACGAGCTTGACAGATTTAGCCCTTCGACTTCTTGCGTCGCACCTCGACTTCACTTGGACAGTGGAGTTTGGAATTGAGCGAAGACGGACGGAGAAATGTCTTGATAACCGGCCGGATAATAGCCCGTCACTCCGTGGGGGGAGTACTTGCGTAGGGAGCGAAGCTAAGGCCGGATTGAGGCGGCGGCAGCGTTGGATTGTTGATATATTGAGGTGTAGAGCCACCGGGACCTTTGCCTCCATAGCAAAGCGAGAAACTCCTCATCATCCATAGCAAGATTTTTTTATTTTATTTTATTTTATTTTAGAAATAACAAATATTTGAGAGTGTGAGCTTGAAAAAAATAGAAATTTGAGAGTGTAAGTGTTGAATGGAGTTGAATGTTGTGTGAATGTGAGGGAAAGTGAGGAAGAATTTATAGTTGAAGAGGAGGGAGCCGTTAGATTTCAACGGCTAAAATAATTTTTTTAAAAATTAATTTTTAATTTTGCAAAATTCAAAAAATAAATAAAAAATCATTGCTGACATCAGTGATGACACAGCGGAGGGCACGCGCCCAACTCGGATGTGCGAGCCTGGCTCGCCGGTGTGCGGGCTCGCCAACGGTGGAAGGGCTCGCGACCCGAGCTCGCAAGCGGGCACGAGCCCCCCGCTCTGGAGGGCTGGAGATGCTCTAATCACCGGCGCGTCCGGTTTATGTCCATTGTCCAGAGCGTGTGCTGTGAGGAGGAAGCGATGAGTAACACGGTGGTTATATGTGTCCCACAATTGCCCGGCACGTGTGCATCTTCAGACCCACACGTGTCTGATACACTTTTTTACTGATCCGTTTATTTTAGCACTGCTAATCCGTATGAACATGTTACTATGTCATTTGGACATACCAAACATATTTACTACTCCCTCCGTCCCAGTTCAGTAGTCCTATTGCTTTTCGGCACGGGATTCTTAGGAGAGTGTGTTTAGAGATAAAGTGTAGTGTTTGATATTTTAATGCAAATTTCATTGTTTTAAAACAAGAGCATCATAGATGCATAAAAATATATTGATGTCTGGTCTTAAATAAAAGATCGTATCAAGATCTTTAATTTGGTATAAATATTATAAAAATCGGAGAACAAACGAACAAGTTACAATAGTTTAAACGTTTAAGATTTAAATTATATTGGGATATGTGCTGAGAGGTGAGTGAATGATGAGATGATTAGTGGTGGCTAATTATTTCTATTTTAGGAAACATGACTATTGAAGTGAGACTCAATATAGTATACATGACTAGTGAAGTGAGACGAATGAAGTATCACTTATGAAAATGAATCAAATAAAATATGGTGAAAATGGCTACCTTATTCATATCAAAATTATTTGTTATTCCGATAGGCTATTAGGCCCGTTACCAAAATGGGCTTTTAAAAAGCCCATATTGTCTTTTATCATTGAGAAGGAAAATAGCCCATACTGTGATTTGGACCTTTTCCGGACTTGAATCCACATATGATCCGACTGCATGAAAAGGTCCGGTCCAAGCCGACCGGTGATAATAATAATTATTATTACGATAAAGGTAAGGATTAATATAAATTTTTTGGAAATAATACATGAGATAATATTAGAGATATATGATGATTATGTGACTAAATTAATGGATAAAGTTGATATTTTAAGATATCCATAATTTACAATCCTAGACCGAATAAACTAGTCAATTCATCAAAATCTGCAGCTGATCATAAAACTTAATTTGGATTGAGAAATTAAAATTTATTTGAATATTCATTTTTTTTTTCATATTTCAATATCATTTGCACATTATTCAATAACTCTTAATATTTGAAATTTAAAATCTTAGTATTCCGATCCTGGATTTTTTATTTTTATTTTGGTTTGCGAATATTTATCTTCACGTATTTGTATTTCTTTATTACTTTTTTAAAAAAATCGCTTTAATTTCGATATTTCATTTCAATTACTACTCCATCCCATTTATTTAGACCTATTTGCTTTATGCACGTATTTCCACCGAAACCTAGTACGAGTTTTAAAACATAATTTTGTAGTATCGTTTTTTTTACGGGATACTATGACACTCATAGTATCCCGTAAAAAAAACGATACTACAAAATTATGTTTTAAAACCCGTACTAGGTTTCGGTGGAAATACGTGCCAAATAGTAAATAGGTCTAAATAAATGGGATGGAGGTAGTATTAACATATGATTATGTTACGTAATCAAAACAAAATAATTATATAATGTAAATGATGGTATGATTGAAGAGATGAATATTGGATCTCTAGGTGATAAATTATCTCAATAAAAAAGGTGACTATATGGGTAAATATAAGATACTACTATGTCTAAATTTATTTGAATATTCATTTTTTTTTTCATATTTCAATATCATTTGCACATTATTCAATAACTCTTAATATTTGAAATTTAAAATCTTAGTATTCCGATCCTGGATTTTTTATTTTTATTTTGGTTTGCGAATATTTATCTTCACGTATTTGTATTTCTTTATTACTTTTTTAAAAAAATCGCTTTAATTTCGATATTTCATTTCAATTACTACTCCATCCCATTTATTTAGACCTATTTGCTTTATGCACGTATTTCCACCGAAACCTAGTACGAGTTTTAAAACATAATTTTGTAGTATCGTTTTTTTTACGGGATACTATGACACTCATAGTATCCCGTAAAAAAAACGATACTACAAAATTATGTTTTAAAACCTGTACTAGGTTTCGGTGGAAATACGTGCCAAATAGTAAATAGGTCTAAATAAATGGGATGGAGGTAGTATTAACATATGATTATGTTACGTAATCAAAACAAAATAATTATATAATGTAAATGATGGTATGATTGAAGAGATGAATATTGGATCTCTAGGTGATAAATTATCTCAATAAAAAAGGTGACTATATGGGTAAATATAAGATACTACTATGTCTAAACTTATTAAAGATTTATTCGGTATAAAGTTAAAGATTTACACCCTAATATATAATGTAATGAAAAAGTATTAAAACGCCTATGATTATATGGTTGCCAAATTTATGTTGGTTAGAGACATAGGTCAAAGAGATCCCAAATTTGCACTCTCAGTTCCTTCCTGAGAACATTAATAAAATACTAAAAAATCACACACATGTTTACATACAGATATATACACACACCCGCATATATAGAGAGAGAAAAGCAAAGGGAGGAGAGAGAGAGAGAGAGGGGAGGTTGGGGGTATTGGAAAAACTCAAAACTCAAAACACAAACACAAACACAAACACAAACACCCACTCTCTATGTCAGAATCACTGACTACATAGCTTCCATTGACAAAATACTCTACTACTGTAAAGTACTTCTTCCTCTGCTCACTCAATTCGTTCCCTTCAAATGAATCCAAGCAAAATTGAGGAGGATCTGTTCCACCACTTGGGCCCATCGCCGCACCACCACGGCCACTTCATGGACGCTCAATCGCAGCCCTCAATCGACGACGACGCCTTCTCCCTCGCCGAAATCGACCTCTTCCGCGACGACGACGACGACGACGGCGGCAGCCACTCGTCTTCCGACGCCGAAATCCCTCTCCCGCAACCCAACGGCACCGTCCAGTTCCAGAACCCTAATTTGCCGAATCCCCCCTCAACCAACCACAACAAGCGCCCGATTAACCAGACGCCCTTCTGCATTAGCCCCGAGCCGCATATCTCTTCCCAATTCTACACCTTTAACAAGGAATCGCACGCTCTTATGATTCAGTGCTTGATTGAGGGCCGATTGGCGACGCCGGAGGAGATCCGAGCCGCGACCCCGCCTCCCGTGCTCTCCAGCTGGCGCTCGGTTTGGAAGGATCGCAACGAGGACACGGCCTATGGGACGGCGTGGAAGCGCATCCAGGACAAGCTCAACGTCCACGTGTCGGAATCCTCTAGCAGCATCACCGGTAATAGTAGCCATTTTCTTTGTTTCAAGAACAATACGAGTCAATTTGTTTCGCATGTTGAGCAGTGGCAGGACATAGTCATGTCATTTCATGGTGATGCGGATTTTAAACACTTAGGATTGAAAGAAACTATAGAGAGAATTAAGCAGGTTTGGACTGTAGGGGCAAAGTTTTATGGCATTCCTGAGAGTTACATTAGGACTTGCGTGGCTGCTTGCCCTGTTTGCTCAGATGAGTCTTCTGGGTGTGCTCCAAGGTCCAAGAGGCGTAGGTTTGAATACACAGAATCTTTCGATGTGCCCGCTAAAGAAGTTCCAGCACAATTGCAACAATTGGCAGCGAAGCATAAGGTGGTATTGTGCATACGGCAGAAATATATTAGGTATAAGCCATTTATGGCAGAGGTCAAGGACTACGCGTGTCATAGGGCAGGCGAGCCAGCCTCCTCAAAAAAATCGCGTATGCTGAAGAGGGAGCCGTATACGTCTAAGCGGTGTGGATGTGGCTTTCGTATTAGGGCGATAGTTCCAATTTCGAATTATAATGAGAAGGATAAGACATTTGTCTATGAGGAAGAGGGGACAGCTGTCTTTAAACTTTATGCGGTGCATTCAGGACATGAGCCTGGACCCTTGGATGGAAATGCTAGGATTATGCATCGAATGGTGGGACATAAAGGGGGTTTGTTTATGGATCAGGAGAATGTATATGGGATGGCCGAGGATGGGGAAAATGAGGTTTTTGGGTTCTTAGGGAAAGATTCTGGAGACTTGCAGCATTCAGTTTTGCAGCAGCTGCATGAGTTGAGGAATGAATTGGGGTTGCTTGAGGGTAGGCTTGGTAAGATCCCACCTTCGCTGTTGGGTCATGTGTCTCGAGACCTCTTTGATATTGTGCATAAACTTAGAAATGTCGCAGATGATGGATCCAAATCTGTTGGGTTGTTATCAGAGAAGCAGCATCAGCATCTGGATGATGTGTTGGTGGTGGAGCATGATTTGCCAGATTGGGTTGATGAGCACCACACTAGGATCTATGGTGATGGCAAGGACGCAGATGTTATTGAAGATGATGAGGACAGCTTTGGGAGAACTCTTGGTGAGGTTGCTTCTTGGGATCGGATGAGGACAGAGTGCAGGAATGAGAAGGATCTGCTTGGTGAGACTTGTAAAGAGGAGAAGTGGTTGAAATGTGGTGAGTTTGATCAGAAGGGAATTCTTGGCTGCAGTAACCCTAAACTGTCCAAGCCCTTAAGGCATGATGATGCAATAGACCCAGATGTGGGTCTTGCAGGTATACAGGAAGATGGATTCTACCCCGAACACCCTAAATGGTTTGACTCTCCTTGTGGACTGGACCCAGGTGCTGACTGTGAAGATGGTGGATTCAGACATGGGGAGATTGTGTAGAAATTATTCATCTTGGTGAACCCGCTCTAACTTATTTCTAAGTTTTTTTTTTTTCCGTACTATTCACCATAATTCACTGTTGGAAGTGGGTTGTACATTTAAGTACACAGTTTGATAGCTCTCAGCCTCTCACAATCACAGTAATAACCTTTTAGCGGTCTGTATTGAATGTAACTTGTAAAGTATAGCCATTTTGGCTCCTCTGAATATACTTCAATCTGCTCTGTACCGTCATTTTCAACTTTTAATATATCCTGGATTTGATAATACTATGCTTTGTGCATCTGGAACTCTGCCCATTCAGCTTTATTGGGTGTTTATGCAGTTTGCTACTTGCTAGAGGTACTTTATTGCTAAAACATGTGTCATATGTATTGCTTATAACCTGTATGCTTTTACCAGAAAGTCGGACTCAATGATTGTTAAGCATTTAAGGCTAACCATATAATAATATTTATGATGACATATATCTTACTTACATGGTACATACTTATGACATATTGACATGATATGATAGCTAGAGCATGAATCCCAACTATAAGACTTCTGGTGGCTCATGAGGAGACATAAGTTGTGTGATTATGCGAATTGTAGTGACCAATTATATGTGCTGCACCAACGCTCTCTTTGCACCAGATCAGGATTCTTTATGCCTAGATTGTTAATTCTCTCACGTTTTTGATTCTCTGCACTATCTCATTCTGTCACTTAATGCTGCTTGCTATGTGTCTGGGGTTCGTGTAGAATTGGTGCTCATGGCCGTATTTTATATTGTATACTGTGTTTCTGTATCTGACAACTTTTGTTATTAAAAAAATTATTTTGTCAGCCTTTATTATATGCTACTTTCGTCATATACTTGATAAAGAAATTCTAATATTTCCTATTCCTAGCATGATGGGCTGATTTTTGTGTGTGTGTGTGTGTGTGTGTCCATCAAAATGTTTCACTTTTTGCTCTTGGGTTGAGACTCTTCTGACTAGATTTGAGATGCAAGGGTTTTGGGGAAGTTGTTTTAGTATATTACAATAGTTCATTCCTATTTTCTAACCATGGAAAATCTTGCTGTTCTCAGCTATCTTTGTAATTGTTTACATGTTACTCGGCCACATTACACTAAGCTATCATCTGTTGGCTCGACTATCCTGGCTGAGGTTTTTTGAATTGGTTCTGTTGTTTGAGGCTAATTGTATGGACATATCATGAGAAGCTTTATTCAGGGAAGAGTATGTCTTATACTGAGGTAAATGGTTTTATGCTTGTCTTTCAATAAACAGTTTATCTTTAACTTTTTTTTTTTTTCTTTTTTTTTTTTTTGAGATAAAATCTTTAAGTAACTTTTACTATGCAGAATATTGCTCTTTCTTAGTCATTATGCACATGAAGCTTGCAAGTGGATAAATTTGGGTTAGAGATCCAGGAATTTAAATAATGTCATTACATTTGATGAATATAGTAAGATTGGAATTATGAAGATCTTAATAATATTTGAGCTAGGCAGGAATAAGGCCTTTTTGTACAGTCGAAACCTCTCAATATATAGAAAATGTACTCTGCTCTTAAATGTCATGTTTTCTTTCTCGTGCATGACTAAAAAGCTAATAAACTTGAGAGTATTTCAGGTAACTATGTTTGTTTGGTACTCAATAAATTGAACTGAATTAATTACAAGTGTCCTTATAGGTCGATAAAGCCACCTGTGTGTCATATATACTAAGTGAATATGTGAACTTTGGTCTCGCATGCAAGTGCATGGGTGGATGCTGCCTCTCCGTTATCATCATCATGCATAGGAGGCTCCACCACCTCTGCTTGCAGGTCGTGAACAGGCTGCTTGGTGTAGTTTGAGAAGTTACAGAATACGAAAGCTCCGTGGTGAGATCAACCTGAAAAGAGGCTGCTGAGTTTGATTTTTTTTTTAAAAAAAAAAGAAAAGAAAATTGGTTTTGGAACACGAGAGATTACAAAGATTGAGGTCTTTGGTGTGGTAGCCTTTCATCCAGCAAGGAACAAGAAGTTTTTTGCAAGTAAGAAAGTTGAGCTAGTTGTATCATGTATGTGGTTCTTTTTTGTATTTTCCTATATACGTATTTCATCTCATCATGACTGCAGATCCACAGGGCAAGGGACGACCTTGCTGAGGTTGATGTTTCTGAATGCTTTCTGATGGAAAATGCACTCCATCAACCTTAACCAATGGCCCGCCCTAAAACCTTAACGCCGTGCCGCTAGCAAAATCTTAGCGTCGCCGTCGCCTTCGCCGCCGTAGTGCATCCTTCAATGGACCATCATATGAAGATCCCTCAAAAGGTGTCGTGGCGCTTGGTGTCGAAAAAGCCAATCTCGCTGTCTCGAGCTGCGAAGCTCATCTCCCAGTTCGCCGCGTGGAGAACGGCTCCTCCCCCGCCGTCTCCCTCTACTAGCAGCGATCCGCCGACGCCTTCAACTACCTCGTTCAATCCCGTTTCCAAGCCGAAGAATCTCGATGCTCCGGTCTCCAATCGCGATTCTGAAAAAGTCATGAGAGAAAGGGAGAAGGAGATCGTCAACGGTGGAGATGCTGCGGAAACGCCGAAGAAGAAGAAGAAGAAGGAAAAGAGCGGTGAAAGCTGCAGTAAGAAGTAAAAAGTAAACCTTCAGTCTTGAGTAAATTAGAGTTGCTGTTGTACTAATTAAGATGAAAGAAATATTTAAACATTCCAAGAACAAGAACGCTCCTAACCCGATCCCTCCATTGAGTCTGACAATTGAATGTACGGATTTATATTCTTTAATTTGCATCCTAAATTTTCTATTTGTAAAAGGGAAATATATTTTATCTAAAAAAGAAAAAGAAAAAGGGAAATATATTGCGCTGCAGCGTCTGTTCCTACTTTCCCAACTCAAAAAGGGAAAAGTTAGCTTATTGTTTATGATTCCAATTTATAGAGGATTCATAAGGATATTACTCTCTCCGTCCCACTTAAATAGTCAATATTGATTTTGGCACAAAGACCAATGTAAGTAGAGATAAGAAAATTTTAAAATAGCATTAGTTGTGAAATAGATTTTTATTATTTTAGAAAAATGAACTATTATATGGGACAAACCAATAAGAAAATATTGACTATTTAGTGGGACGGAGGGAGTACCAAATTTCACTTTTAAATCGGTTCACTCAATGATCATTATCTAGGTTGGTTTTGATCTGCATATAATTGTGTAAATTAAATCACAAATATTCATAACTCTTCTTTGCCCTCCAAAAACTAATGATGTTAAACGAAAAAGACCACTAAGAGCATCCGCAGCGCCGACCAAATCGGTTATCTAATGATGTGGGCAAATTTTGATAGGCGCCTTACGCCTACCATTTTGCCGGTGCCGCCTATCGATGGGAGGAAAAGTTAGGCATGATTGCGCCTAAATGATGCGCCTAAACCAAGCTGACATGGCTTGCTGCGATTTGCTCATTTTTTTAAAAAAAAATTAATTATTCATTACAAAATAAATAAATAAATAAATAAAAAGAAAATCTTGTGCCTAGTTTCCATTGCAGCTCCATATATAAGACTTCGTTTATATATGAATTTAAAAAGAAATGTTTTATTCATGAACAGTACCTGTGGGCGGTCCAAATTTTGGTGACCTCCAACTTCAACTTTTCCTTCGTCTTTTTATCCTAACTTGACACATGGCATAATTTCATTGGCCCAATAAGTTTTATCTGAAAATTGATTAAATCATTATATTTTTATAGATTATATTATTTAAAAAAACAAATTACACCAAAATTCATAATTTTTTTTTCTCTATAAATGGACACCAATTTTCATATTGTTCTGCATAAACTAAAAAATCATCTTTTACTTCAATTTCCTCTTTTACTGCCAAATTCATCTTTTCAATGGCTCACAATGAAGTTTTTATATTTTTAAAATTTTTAATTTTTAATTATTTTTGCTACATATAATTATGTTGTACTACCTCCATCCCACCTAATTATCCTATTTACTTTTTGACATTTCGGCACGTTTTTCTACCGAAACCTAGTACGAGTTTTAAAATATCATAGTATCCCGTAAAAGAAACGATACTTCAAAATTATATTTTAAAACTCGTACTAGGTTTCGGTAGAAAAGCGTGCCGAAATGTTAAAAAGTAAATGAGACAATTAGGTGGGATGGAGGTAGTATGTAAAAATTACATTTAATAATAATAAATAAGGTTGTGGTTGGGCGGTTGGAATGATCACAGATAAATGTATAAAAAGAGAGTTGGTTGGTTTGGGAGGAATATTGAATTAATAGAAGAGAGATAAATTAATTTAATAATATAAAAGTTGGATGTTTGGGTATAGAAGATGTTGCTCATAAATATAGTTTAAGCGCCTACCATAATCTTCAATTTTGAGCTGTGCCCACCAATTTGGTTGGCTCGGCTGCAGATGCTGTAATTAATGTAGCGATTGGATGATTTCTTTCTCTACAATTTTTGAATCTTTTCATTTTATCTTTTTTGTGAAACTAATGACATTAATCTTAATATTATCTTTGAGCCCCTTCTAAAGTATATATTCGTTCTTTTTTCTTTTAAAAAATATATATTCGGTTTCTTTTAATATAGGGAAAGTAGAAAGAAAACACAAACCATAAACTTGATTACTGCCCAACGTAAACCTAAACACAAAAGGAAAGAGAATAAAAGCAGAGACTATTTCAAAAGTTTAAAAATTCACCCTAAATTAATTACCATGAAAATCTTCTTTGAAATTCAAAAATCAAAATGCCGTCGCTGCGGACCCCACAAAAAGTGGACTTAACGACCAAAAACGCTCTTTTGGACGCTTCATCCCCCCCCCCCCCGCCCCCATTTAAAAAGGAAAAGAGGATATTAATTTTTTTTTAAAAAATGATTTTAATCTCGTAATGATTTCCCTCTCAATATATTTGATTCGAAAACAAGCGTTACATACACTTACGTATTTCTATTAGTTTCTCTTTCGCAATCTTCATACGCAAAATACGTTCGAGGAGAAGAACTCTGCAGAATCTGCCACAAGTTCGGAACGGTAGCCCTGAATTGCAACTGTGATCACTCGGTTCGAGGTTCAGGTTTGCTTTGCCATCTCTTTTTTTTTTTTTGATAGATGATCAGTAGAAGGAACGATTTAGATGTCTAATTTTCTGAATGCACTAGCTTGACTATCGTTGATAATGGCGATTACGTAGAAACTTCGTGTTTTTGGAACTGCCGGTTGATCCAGTGACTTTTTTTTTATTTTTTATTTTTGTTGCTTTTTTTTTTTTTTAACAGGCAAATTTTAAGGCCACGCCAGGGAGATGCATTTTGCGCCTAGAATTTAATTTTCGTGATTTTGCGGTTTATGGACAATTGGTTTAGGTTATGAGTTGCCGATGGAATTTTCTCTTGGATTTTTCCCATTTCTGCCCTGTTTTGTTGGTTAATTTCAAAGGGATGGTGCCTATTTGAACTTATATCGCATATGTATGCATCATATGGAATCGGAATTTCATGTTCTCCGTCTCACTGAAATTCCTGAGCACTATCTCATCTCTTATTATAGTTATGACACCATTTCTTTTCTGTTGTTAAATATACTTTTCCAATTTCCAGCCCTCTTGACTTAATATCTAGTCCCGTCTCCGATTATCTGTTAACTATCGTTGTTTTGTGTAATGGGACTCTTGGCACAGCAGGCTTGCCATATACCACGCCACAAAACTGATAAAGGTTTAGCAATGGAAACAACTTGTGGTTCTCTTTTGTTAGAGCTGCAGGTGATCTCATTTAATATTTTCTATTACATCTTGAATTGTTTTGGATTTATGGAACTTTATTATCTGACATACACAAATTTCCATTTTTGCAATCAGAAAATATGGGATGAAGTTGGAGAGGTTGATAATGATAGGGACCGGATGCTTTTTGAACTTGAACAAGAATGTCTGGAAGTATATAGAAGAAAAGTGGATCATGCAAACCGTTCAAGAGCTCAGCTGAGGCAGGCAGTTGCTGATGCTGAAGCAGAGCTTGCAGAGATGTGCGCTGCATTGGGAGATCGACCGGCTCTTATAAAGAAGGTCAAAATGCAAGAAGAAGGAAGGGATAAAAGAAGCCAAGTTTAAAGTCTTCAGTACTTATTTTTCAGAGGTTTTAGATCCTTTATTTGCTTTTTAAATGTTTGAATTTACTGTTTGAAACAGAGTCCTGGAAGTCTGAAGCAAGAGCTTGAGACCATTATGCCTCAACTAGAAGATATAATAAAGAAAAGAAATGAGAGGAAGGGCCAATTTTCAGAGGTTCTGAAACAAATCAATAGCATTTCTATGGAGCTTGCTGGTTCCACTGAATCATGCCTTGATGAAGTTTCCATTGATGAGAGTGACTTGTCAATGAAAAAGTTGGATGATTTACGTGTTCAGTTGCTTATGCTGCAAAAAGAAAAGGTGCTTTTTTTCATCCACTTTTTGCTTCGTGTTGTTATGGATTGAATAGGAAATTGCTACTTAAAAATTAAAATGTCGGGTCTACATAGTTTACTGCACTATAGAAAATACTTCAGGATTGTGTTCTTATTGAATTCACTGAACCCAAGTGCAGGATGAACGCCTGAAACAGCTGGTCAACCTATTGAATGTTGTGAAGGCTCTGTGTTTGGTGCTTGGGATGGACTTTAAATCAACAATTTGCAGCGTCCATCCATCTTTGGACGACAGCACAAATGAGAGGAAAATTATAAGTGCAGATACAATTCAGGGTTTATCTGCTGTGATATCTAGGCTTAAGAATGTCAAGCTGCAACGCATGCAAAGGGTATGCTTATTTTCAAGTAAATTTCCTTTATAGCAAATTATTGTCTCTCTGATTGGTTGGTTGCATTTGCAGCTTCAAGATCTTGCAATGACCATGGTAGAACTTTGGACACTGATGGATACACCAGTTGAAGAACAACAGATGTTCCAAAATGTTACATGTACTATTGCTGCTGCAGAAAATGAAATAACTGAGCCCAACAGTCTATCTTTGAAGATAATCAATGATGTACTCTTTCTCTGACTCTTTAATATTGTTTAGTAGTATTGATAAAGCACTACGCATGGATTTTATCCATATTTGTACGAACCATATCCTTGATGAAGGTTTTTATAATTGACTGTGATTCACATGCTAACATTTCTTGTCATAGGCTGAGGCAGAGGTATCAAGGCTGCAAGAAATGAAGATGAGTAAAATCAAAGAAGTACTCTTGAAAAAGAGATTGATTTTGGAGGAAATATGCCGTGGAGCACACATGATTCTTGAAGGACAGTGTGGAAAAGATCTCTCTATAGAATCTATTGAGTCAGGTATAGCTCCTTTTAAAAGACTTTGTTTTATCTGTTGAAAGTAGAGGAAGCCAAGCTGTGAATTAGGGAATTTCCCATGACAAGTGGCCTTTTCCCACCCCTCAATCTTGCAGGGGCAATCAGTCCATCCTATCTCCTTGAAGAATTAGAGGCACAGATTTCCAAGATTAAGGAGGAAGCTTTCAGTAGAAAAGAGATTCTTGAAAAGGTCCAAAAATGGTTGGCTGCATGCGAAGAGGAATGCTGGCTGGAAGAGTACAACAGGGTTAGTCATAATGTTGCTTATATCACTGGCTTTTGTTGCACTACATAGATCAGGCCTTCCCATATTTACCTGTCTTTTTTTCCTTTTCTTTTTCATAAATAGGATGACAATCGCTATAATGCTGGGCGAGGTGCACATCTTATGCTTAAGCGTGCTGAAAAGGCTCGTGTGCTTGTAAATAAAATTCCAGGTACATGCTTACTCTTTAATGAATTGCAACTGATACTAAATATATTTATTATTGATTACTGTGTTTTCTCGGTTCCAAAGGAATGGTAGACGCTCTGAAGTCAAAGGTAACCACTTGGGAGAGAGAAAGAAACGCACAGTTCCTGTACGATGGTGTAAGCAATCCTCTTGGATAAAAAATTTCTTGTACCTTTCAAATTGAACTTCAGCTAGCTTGGTTACTTGACATACGATATTGTGTTCATTAATTGTAATGATCTCATTCATAATATTCCTTTTGCGTTCTAGATTGGTCTTATTTCCATGATTGATGAGTACCGTGAATTGAAGCGCTTAAAAGAACAAGAGCGTCAAATTCAGAGGGTATGCTTAGTATCTCATTAAACATGAATCCGAACATATTTGGGATTCACTGAAAGTTATACGAATCTATATTAATACACTTGATGCACATGTGTAGGATCAAAAGAAGCTGCAGGGACAGAAAATTGCAGAGCAAGAAGCAATTTATGGGTCAAAACCGAGTCCATCAAAGAGCGGCGCCAAGAATGTAAGACCATCAACCGGAGGCTTGGCTAGTAAGAGGTTCTCATTAGGAGGAGCAGCGCTTCAAAGTGCACTCGACAAACCTACTCCCTCGCGCACCCTTCAGAAGAACAACCCTGCAAAGCGGCAGACTTTGAACAACCTTCATCACAATGGCCTCGCAGCTCCACCTTCTGGTAAAAATAATTTACACTTTTGAGTTCATAATGTTTAGGGAACTTTTGTTAATTGATTGTGCTGTCAGTTTTTATCAATGGTTA
Source organism: Mentha longifolia (assembly GCA_001642375.2). Classification (NCBI taxonomy): domain Eukaryota; kingdom Viridiplantae; phylum Streptophyta; class Magnoliopsida; order Lamiales; family Lamiaceae; genus Mentha; species Mentha longifolia. The sequence continues at coordinate 6,718,705 of CM038115.1, read as the reverse complement.
TTCTAAAGCAATATATGCTTTGATCATATGTAACACAGGCAAGAAAAACATGTCTAGACAGAATTCGAGCAATGCATCAATCCCACATCAAACTGGATCATCAACATTGAGGAAGGCCCTCTCTCCCTTGTCATCATTATGTTCAAATGTCATATCCTTCAATCATCAAGATCAGTATACGAAGAACACCGAGCTCCAAAATACTCAGACCGGCTACAAAACTCCAACGAAAACTTATTCCGCAAATGATGAGAACAGAACACCAAAGGCAATGCCAATTCCAGTGCCAGCCACTCCTCCAACAGCATGTAGTACTATGCTGACAGCCAAAACTCCTTTTACGCCTGGAGTTCGTGCTACTGAAGACATCGAGTATTCTTTTGAGGAGAGAAGAGCAGGTTTTGTGGTTCCTAAGACTTTGTCTCTAGTTGATGTTTGATGGTTTGGTTTGGTTTAGGTTTGGTTTAGGCTTATAGTTTGTGCAGTCCATCTTATTCAGCATAGGCCATTGATCTATGGCTTCTACTACTATTCATGCGTGTAGATTTGCTTCTCTTCATATCTGCTGATGTTTGAACGCTCGTTTTCAGCTCTGGAATATCAAGACTTGGGTTTGAATTCCATGGTATATCTTGTGTTATTGCGTTACGCTACAGGGGCAATCCTGACTTTTCAGCGAGTTTGGTTCAAATTTGTGAATTGCATGAATTTTCATTCTTTTGGTGCACTTTATGTGAATTGTCATAAATTTTCATTCTTTCAATTATTTAAGATACTAGTGTCACTCCCGTGCGATGCACGGGTCATACGTGATACAACAATCAAGATTATAAGAAAAATTAGAATAATAAAATAAGATATACTATATTGAATGATAAAAAAAAATACTTTTAAATATGGTGTTTTTTAGATTTAATAGTTTACCACATTAACCTGCTACATATATAGTATTTTCTAAATTTATTAATGGGCCATGCAATCTTTAAGTTTTAAATATAATATTGTGATATGCATTCTGAGTGTTCGATCTTAACATTTTGTGAAAGAACAAATTTTGGAATTTTATAATTATAAGCTTTTCTAATCTTTCCTCATACTGTAAAAGAGTAAAACCTCAGTTACCCACCTACGAACCACTAATAATATATCATATTCATGTTTATAAAATAATTTCTATTTTTTCTTTTTGATTCGGTGAATGCAATCCAAATTTGACTGTTGTACACTAAAATAAAATAAAATAAATATATGTAAGAGCCATTTTCTTTCAAAATAATAAAATAAAATATATATATATATGTATAAATCTCGAACAAAATTATGTATGTAGTTAGGTTGTTTCTTTACATGTATATATATTGCAAATGTAATATAACACTATTAAAACTGCCTAAAATATATACAACTGTGATGATAGAATAAAATCAAAGAAAATAAATACGTAACACGTTTTTCAGAATAATAAATTAAAATTTGGACAAGAATCATAGTGTTTGTTAGGAATTTTTTTTTTTTTAAAATGAGATAGTTATGATTCAAAAAAATCAAAGAAAAGTAATGATACATTGAGAGATAATTTTATGTTATGCAAAATAGTATAAAAAATTTGGTGAGAATAATTAAGATGCATGCATTTAGAGGGAAAATCATCCAACTCATGCCTAATATGAATTCTAATTTAAATAAGATATTGGGCTCCAATTTAGATACCAAAATTAGTATCTATCTTATTCATTGTATTAACCTTAGGATATTAGATTTTTTTGACCTATCAATACTTATGTTATATCTTTTGGATATAGGTATGTAGCTTTTAGAGGGAAAATTGTAATGTTGTACTTCCTCCGGTTTTATATTGATATGTGAGGTATAAAATAATAAAATTGGTCAATATCTCTAAAACAGATGAAGTAGTATTTTGCAACAATTGAACTTTTAGATATTGTAATAGATTCTGAAAATGATACGGCAACATTGGCCAAAAAATTGAGCATTAGCTTTTGAAACATTAAAAAATAAAAACAACTCTGAATGTTACAATTTTTTTATTTTCTTCATATATAACTACTTTTTGTGATATTGGTTGAATGCATGCCTTTGAATTGTGGATAATATATCCTAGAAGGCAAGGCTAATTTATGGAGAGCATTGAATTTAGGATAATACATATACATATTGTGCAAAGTGATAATATAGTAGTGGGCGAACTGTGAAGCATAAGTTGGGCTGTCCAATTTCGAGTATCGGGCCCAACAACCCACTGCAATCGCACATGGGCCCGGTTGAAATTTAGTATTGGCGCAAGTCAATCCATGGTGGGCCCAGCCAAATGAAAAGTTCATCTTTTTCATTCTTTTGATGCGCTCCATAACTTGCTGTCTTCGAGTACGTAAATCAAATACTACTATTATTAATCCATTAGGTACCAGAATTTATCTGTGTACCATACGCCATCCATAACTCTACGTCGTCTAGTAAAGAGAGATGAATTCTTCCTAGCTTAGCTAGAGATATCGTGAAATTTAATTAGTTCTTGAAGAAGTCGAGGCAATGCTTCTGGTCCAAGTCACGGCTCCAAAACGCCTTGTAGTACTCGCCGTACGTGAAATCTCTGTACTTATTCCCCTCCTCTCCGCTGGCCAGCGCCGCCGGCGCTCGGATTATGGCGGCGTCGGATGCCGTGAGGAACGAAGCTATCGACAGTCTTGGCATATCAGCATTCACCACCGCGCGATGCCACACGCTCTTATATCTGCCGTTGCTCACCGCCTGAACGACGTCGCCGATGTTGACGACGAAGGCGTCTGGGTGCGGCTTCACGGCCAGCCACCTACCGTCCTTGAGAATCTGAAGTCCGGCGACCTGAGAATCCTGGAGAAGAATGGTGATGGCGTTGGGATCGGTGTGCGCCGGCAATCCGTACGTCAGCTCCGGCTCCGGACAAGCCGGGTAATAGTTGAGCGCCATGTGCTGCCCTTGCTCCTCCCCTCCTAGTATCTTCTTCAAGCACTCTCTCTCTAATCCTAAGCTTTCCGATATCGCCTCCTCCAATCGCAACCCTAGATCTCGGACTTGAGTGCAGTAACTGCTCACAGTCTCCCTGCAATTCAATTCCTCCTCAAATTAAATCTATCGATTCATCCGATTATCCTTACATCTCGTTTAATTAGTTAGCTTACTTGAAAGAAGAGGGGAGAGAAGGCCACTCAGGTACGAATTTCTCCAAAGGATAGCAATGGAGCCTGAGAAAATCGCGCCAGTTGTTAACCGTCTCCTTCTTCACATTGAAGCTGGAGGAGAGGCGCATGGTTCTAGAAGGATCTTCGGAGTAGAGCTTCATCTTCTCCTCCACTGGCAAATCGAAGAATTCGCGAGCGATTTCTAGAATCTTCTCCGCCGCTTCCTTCGAGACGCCGTGATTGATGACCTGAGACGAAACTCATCGTTAATTCCGTTCAGAAACAAGCTAATTAAGACTTAAGAGAGATAAAAATTGAAAATCGGAAAATGATGAACCTGAAAGAAGCCGTAGTCGCCGCAGGCGTGGGCAATCTGGTCAATTACTAGGCTTCTATCTTCAGAGCTCAAGTCGACGATCGGAATGTCATCGAACTCAACTACTTCACTGAGTTTGGGCCGATCCGACTCGGCGCGAATGTAACTGGGAGGGAGGCTTGAGAACTGAGTTCCACTAATGATCTTCGTCATTGAACCTCGCACTCTGCAACCATTTCAGGTGATAGAATTAATTTAATGAATTCCGCCTCTTGCATGTGAACATTATATTTTAATATGCGTGCCAAAGAAAAAAAAAAAAAAAAAAACAGCAAGAAATACTATACATGAGCTTCAATGGCAGAAATCAAAGAGATTCTGAAAGAAGAAAGTGAAGCTGGTTTATGAATGAGGAATCTTTTGCATTGAAAATACAAATGGGCTCTATCCGGCTTAAATATAAATAGAAAAACTGGGAATGAAATACAAAAAATAAAATAATGAATCAATAATACTATCTCATGATATTATCAAGCTGACATCAGCGGTAGGTGTCTCTCTGACGTCATCTCTAAAAATAGAATCAGTCCTTTTACATTTTGGTTTTGGTTAAGATGAGTAAGCTGTTAGGTATGGCAAGGCAGTATGGTATGTATGGTCCATTATATGCCACGTATCATATATGCACTAATATTACACGTAAAGCTTAGATTAATTTAATTTTGTAACGTGTAACAAAATTTATTTAAAATTTTAGAGACGACGACTTATATACCGTTTTTTTTTTTCCTTTAATTGAATAGATGCTGAAGGAATCACGTGGCACGATCTATTCATAAATATTTCTAACGTTGTAGTACTGTTGATTTAACGTCGACGCACTATTTTATTAAAATATCACAGCACACGCATTTTGTCCATGATTTCTGAGTATGGATCCTCCACTAGTATAATTAATTGTCGCACGGTGTTCGTGTCGACTAAATAACTTTGAGATAATCGTGACCAAAGAAAAAAAAAAGAATTAATATTCAATCATCTCTCTATTATGTATATGCTATCAATATGAAACCTCCACATTTTATATATTGACATTTTTTTTATTTTTTGGGTCGTCTCACCAAATAAGCTTTGTTTCCTAAAAAGAAGATAATTAGGGAAAATTATGGTACAATTAGTTAATATTACTAAGGCTTAATTGAAAATTTTAAGCATTTGACATTTCCCTCATTTGAAAATTTTATTTATGTAATGAACGAAAGAATTTAAAATTAAATATATTCATAAACACACTCATTCCTAAAAACCGATGCCGAAAAGAAACAAAGTCTATTCAGTGGGTCGGATAGAGTATTCTCAAGCATTTTGCAATTTAAAAAAACTAAAGTTAATGAAATATAGTTGCAGTCAAAACACGATTTTAGCCCCAATTAATGTGACTGGCTTATCGGTTCAAATACAAAGTTCAAATTCAAGCTTGGCACTAATATTTTTTTCAAATACAGTAATATTTAGCAAAGTCTCGTGCTAATTGTAGCTTAGGCTATTAGGCTAATTGTAGCAATAAGACTTTACACAATTTATGTGGAGGCAATGGATGCAGCCCATACTATTTTAACAGCTCCACTCCATAAATTTGATCTTCATAATTTTCTTTTTCCCAAGAACCTCACTCGGAACTGGGATGGAAGAAGTAGTTATCGTTGGAGCTGGGATTGCTGGTCTTGCAACATCTTTAGGGCTACACAGGTATCTGTTGGAAATTGATGCGAGTCCGAAACAGTTTCGGAACTAATCAAATCCATCTTTTCGATCTTATCGTGCGGAAGCGGAAAGCGAGGATTTCACAAATCGAATCTTTCAACATAAGAACATAAATTCGCATTCATTAGATTTATTTTCGTTCTACAAATTTGAGATCAAGAAATACCTCGTTCTTGAATCTCCTTCGTCTTGTTCGAACTTTGAATCTTCAAGCTCGTACACACCACAACCTTCCGACGCGATCATTTCATCGAACGGAGTGAGTGGGCACGCCAATAATATTGTTTCTCTCTTGTTCTTCAACCCTTGAAAACGTGGGAGTGGGAAGACTATCTCCTTGAGATATTTGGAACTTGGTTGATACACGATTCACCCTTGTGTGAATCACTTATTAACTTATTCCAAATATCTCTCACTATTGGTAAATATTATCTCTTAGATAATAAAGTAATAATTATCCAAAATAATTATTAATAAATGCAAATATCAAAATCTAATTAATTCCTTCATATCAAATAAATAGGAATTAATTAATATTTACATATTAACCAATAATTTATGAAAAACTATTTTTCATAAACTTTTGAAACATAGTATTATTTCATAACCCGTTCTTATTTATAGAAAGGCGAATCGGGGACCATGGACCTATATTCATGAGCTCCAATAAATCGAATAAATTATTAAACTCTTTAATAGTTTATTCAATTTATTAATTCCAATATTACTCCACTATAAATTCAGAATTGCACTCTCATTAAATATAGAACAAATTTACTCTACGAATTGAGCAGTCCACTGATATAATCATTTCATATAAATTAATCCTCCATAGATAATTTATAACTGGAGGCAGGTCATATCCGTTAACCTCTACAATTATTTATTTCTCATTTTCCATTAATTCACTAGTGAGTGTTTAATTTATAAACAATTTATAAATTAGAGATCTCATTCACTCAGTACTATAATTAATAAATGAGAGAATCATCTTTCTACTTCTCACAAGAAGGAATGGATTCCATATCTATAATCTACAATCTCGCCTATTTAATTCAAATGTAATTCTAAAATGCAAGTTTAACAGAATGTTATACAAACATACTTTAACGAGCAAATTAAGAACGACATTAGAATAAACATAAGATTGCAATTACTCAGGATTAAGATCATTTATATATGATCATCTTTATGATTTAATTGGACATATCATTTCATTAACGGAGTGCAAATGATATATGTCCAATTAAATCGGTCCAAGCTCTATATGATCAAATCATATAAATGCTCCCAACTTGATGTCTCTACATCGACGATCCGGATAAGATAGTCATAAAATTATGAGCCGCATAATTGATATTTTAATTGAAGATCCCATACTTCAGTTAAATTCATCAAGAACTAATTTTAAGTTTATTATCCATAATATTAATCCTCTTGTATATAACACTTATATACTAATATTATGGTGACAAATAATAAACAAAGGATTTTCTGTGATGTATAATAAACATACAATAAGCAATTAAATAAGCTCACATATAAATGCCGCTTTTATAAATAAATAAAACAATTCAGAATTGCTTTAAGAGTACAATCCCAACAGTATCCTCCATAACCATTAACCAGTCTTTTTAAATCCTTCAGTCATAGTTAGTTGCATGTGAATATTTTAATAAGTGTGCAAAACATAATAATCGTAAAACAGCGAGGAATACTATACATGAGAGCTTCAATGGAAGAAGAAAGAGATTCTGAAAGGAGCTCTGTCTCAAGATTCATGACCCCTTTCTTTTTGGCACTGTCGGCAAACATTTTCACGCTTCTCGGTGATGAGTTTTAAAATGAATTTTTGATGTATTTTTCTTTTTACGGGATACTACAGTGTCGTAGTATCCCGTAAAAAGAAAAATACATCAAAAATTTATTTTAAAACTCATCACCGAGAAGCGTTAAAATACTTGCCGACAGTACCAAAAAGAAAGGGGTCATGAATCTTGAGACAGAGGGAGTAATACCTTTTGAATCTTTTGCATTGAGAATACTAATGGGCTCCATCCGCGGCTTAAATAGAAAAATTCGAGGAGCAAAAAATATTAAATATTTTATACACAAAAAAATAAAACAATGAACTTTTCCAATCAGTGATACTACCTCCGTCTCATTTAAGTAGGGACGGTTCCTGTAGATACAAGAATCAAGAGAATGGAGATTGTGTGGCCATAATTAATTCTGAGAAGAGAGAGTTAATTGTAGCCAAGTATTCTTTGTCATTTAAGGAAACATGTCTATTAGTTGAGACGGACCGAAACGGAATACAGATCTACTTAAATGAGACGGAGGTAGTATGGGCTACCTCATGTCATGTAAATTATCGTCACCGTGACACGGTGCCGCTTGACAAGAATGACATCAGTGGGTAGGCGTCATCTCTAAAAATAAAAATAGAAATAGTACTTGAAATTGAAACTGGTAGTTTTGGTTTGGGTGAGTAAGCTGTTAGGTGTGGCACATGGCAAGGCGGTATGGTGTGTATGGTCTATTTAGATGCCGCCTATCATATACTCCATCCGTTATTTTTGACTTGTCTCGTTTATTAAATATATGAGTGATACCATTCCGGTCCATGGAAATTGAATCATTTGTTTTTTGCAAGAGAATTGAGAAAGGAGTGTTAGAGATATAGAGTATATTGTGTTTAGAGATGTAATGTGGTTTATGTATTTATGTATATTTTAAAACTAGAGCATCATAGATGCATAAAAACATTTTCATGTTTAATCTTAAACGAAAGATCGTATCAAGACCTTTAATTTGTTATAAAAATCATAAAATTTCGAGAACAAACGAGCAAGTTATGATAATTTAAATTTTTAGAATTTAAATTATATTGGATACATGTTAAGAGATGGTGTATGATGAGGTTTGATTAGAGAATGTTAAGTATAATAAGAGATTGATAATTCTTTCCAAAAAGAAAATGAGTCGATAGGTATGTGACGTCCCAAAAAGGAAAATGAGTCAACTTCCTAAAACCAAGATGATATAAAATAATAAAACAAGATAAGTCAAAAATAACAGAGGGAGTATACACTAATATTAGTCCATCAGGACTTTGTTTGATACACATCTCGCCTATAGGTAAATATACGCTAGGCTTAGACTAATTTAATTTAGATTGAATCGGATCTTCTATTGTAATTTCGTGTTGCATTTTCTATTGCAATGATATAGTATTAATCATCTGTCATTGCAATAGAATGCATAACACGAAAATGCAATAGATGATCCAATTCGTTTTGTAACTTATCACACGATTTATTTAAAATTTTAGAAACGACTTACGTACCGTCTTTTTTTTTTTTTTTTTTTTTTTTTTTTTTTTTCTTTCTTTAAATCGAGCATATGCTGAAGGAATCACATGCAAAGGGGCAAATAATACTAATTAATATCTTGAAGAAGACTTTGGCACGATCTATTCATAAATATTTTTTAACGTTGTACTGTTTATTTAACGTCGGCGCACTATTTTATTAAATCTCACAGCCGCAGCTTGTCCATGATTTCCCATTACTATAATTAATTGTCGCATGGTGTCGACTAAATAACTTTGAGATAATCGTTTCCATAGAAAAAAAAGAGTAGAGGAATTAATATTCAATCATCTCTCTATCTATGTACGTATATGCTATTATTGAAATTTGTCACGTGTCTTGTATAATAAAAGTGAATTTTCAATGTGTTTGGTTGAGCCATAAAATTGACGTTCTACCTCTGAAATATGAAAAGACTCGCACATTTTTACGGCTGGAGAAGTCAAACTTGAGAAATAAATAACTTAACAATAATAATTAAATAAAAATTGAAGTCGGCAAAAGAAATAAACTGGATTGGTCCGGTTTAAAATTGACTAGGCCTACTATTTGGGCCTGCCACCAAATATTGGCCCAGATTTATATAGGCCCAAAAGAAAATGAGAAAAAAAATTGAAGTTGTTGCTACGGCGTCGTATCGGCTTATTGAGTTTCTTTCTTGAGAGGAAAGACAGCTAAAGAAAAAGGTGAAGTGCGATTCATCGTTTTGAACCCTTTCCAGAATTTCCCCTCTCTCATTCTCACTCTCTTCTCTGTTGCGATTCATTGTGCGTGTGCAGTTGATTCGAGATCACGATGACAAAGCAGCATGCGAATTGGTCTCCTTACGACAACAATGGAGGGTATGCGTAAACCCTAATTGAATTATATTTTTTTGGTAATCAACGAAGCGGATGCCGATTCCGAATTCTAACTGCTAATGTTTTTGGATTTGTTTTTTTTTTTTTTTTAACTGTGCAGGACAGTCGTTGCCGTAGCCGGCGCTGATTACTGTGTGATTGCGGCCGATACTCGGATGTCCACCGGCTACAGTATTCTTACTCGCGATTACTCCAAAATTATTCAGCTGTAAGTCCTTTTGCATTTTACCGTGTCTTTTCCGTGGAGTTGCTTTTTTGTGGTGGGATCTCTAAGGAAGTGCTCTTATTAGTAATCTGGATTCGTATAATGTACGTCTTTGAGGTTTTAAATGAGCAAGCAACTGACTTCCGTGAACCGATTTTGAGAGTAGCATATCTTAAGACATTTAGGTTAAAGGTATATGTGATTGTCGTGGGAATCAAGAGAGAAAAGAATAAAAAGAAGTAACTATCCTTTCCCCTTATGTGAGTGGAAGTGTTATTTGGATTGATTATTCTTCTGCTATGTTTAAATTAAATTGGAGATTTATAACATGTTACTTAAAGCGGAAAGGTTTTGATCTTTTTGTCAGTATAACATATGGAGGAAGCTTACGACATTATGTGTTATTTTAGTTCGAAACTTTTCCCTTCTATTCACCAAAAAGAGTACTAAATATCAATTGCCATTGATTCACTTGTTAGCCTTCTTGCAATTGAGTCTAACTAAGTCAGTCACCTGTGTAATGTGTTCTTGGGTAGTAGGATGCTGAGCTCTTATGAATCAGAATTTGGGATTGTAAAAATTAAATTTTATAGAAACTGCAAGAGTTCCAGAGATTAGTATTTTGGGGGAGATGTGCGTGATATAATACATCTTTTTCTTTAGCTCTCAATTCTTTGATGTCTTCTACTGAACTTGTTAGTTCCGTTAGAATTCACTTTTCTTATGTATCATGAAGATATCTGGTTATTGATCCATAAACAATGTTATAATGCTATCTCTTGAATAGTATACTTTTTTTTCCTGGAAATTTGTGGGCCTTGTCCAGTGTCGTGTTTCTTTGTAATGACTATGCCGTACGCTGATTCTGATTTTCTTTTAAATTTACTATTCTTCCTTCTAATGTACTTATATTATGTATAATTGAACTTTTGTTCATTTGACAGAGCGGACAAATCTGTGATGGCATCTTCAGGTTTTCAGGCTGATGTAAGAGCTCTGCAAAAGGTCTTATCAGCTAGACACTTGGTGAGTTTTTGAAGCATGTGATATTGTTTGAGTATTTATTCATTATATCATCATCTTTTCCTGCTAAATACATTTGTATGCCATCTGATGGTCCGCTGATTATTAGACAGTTTAATATATATTCCATCCAGGTAAGCATAATGTTTGCGCTTGTTATCTAGATCGGGACTGGGTTATTCATGAATTTTACAATTTATTTGGTGTTCCTTCTCGATCTATGAAAGGGAATTCACGGAAGGCGGTTTGTTTAGATTGAACTATTCGTATCAACCTTTCACACAAGCTCCTTTCATGGTGATCTGATATTATGGACCATAATATAAAAAAGAACAGAACAGCTTGCCACCCCTCAAGATAACTACACTGCATATTTCACTGTTAACTTAACTTTTTAGTACTGTACAACCTTGTATGTCTCTTAGCTTATGGTTTCATATTTGCTTTCCTATTTTTTCATTATCCTTTTGACTTTGGAAATCCTTATAATGTTGTACTGGTGGCTGTTTGCTGTATATGATTACAAAAGCAATTATAATTTTAAAAAGATGTTATTTACAGTTACAGCTTTCTTCTTTTGTTGCGTCTGGCTATAAAAGATGTAAAAGTTATTAATATTTTTTTGTCCTTTGTGTAGCTTTATCAACACCAGCATAATAAGCAAATGAGCTGCCCTGCAATGGCTCAGTTGCTTTCTAATACCCTCTACTTCAAACGTTTCTTCCCATACTATGCTTTCAATGTTTTGGGGGGCCTCGACAGTGAGGGTAAGACAAGAGGTTATGTCAATTGTATATAATCCACTATCTTTTCTGCTAATTTGTTGATCTTTCCTTCTTCTGAAACTTTATTGTAGGAAAGGGCTGTGTCTTCACATATGATGCTGTTGGTTCTTATGAACGTGTGGGATACAGTGCCCAAGGTTCTGGTGCAACTCTCATCACACCCTTCTTGGACAACCAACTGAAATCCCCAAGCCCTCTTTTGCTGCCTGCTGTGGTATGCTTTTGAAATTACTTGTTTTGTGACTCATTTGTGCCTTCATCTTGCATATCTGAATGAGCAATGATAAGTGCAGGATGCAGTTACTCCACTTTCAGAGTTAGAAGCCATCGACTTGGTGAAAACTTGTTTTGTGTCAGCAACTGAAAGAGATATATACACGGTAAGTTTGTCTTCACTCAAGGACTCCAGTTAGTAAGACCAAGTGTAGTATTTTTTTTCTCTTTAGTACTATTGGTTGGGTTCTTCTCTACAAATGTTGATCTTTACTCAAGCCCTTTTACTTTTGTAATTGGGATTTAAAGTGGCAAATAATTTCTGGTCCCATGATCCATCAAGTTATGTGGAGATTTTTCTGTTCCCATGAACCATTACTTACAAACTCCTGATCATGTAAAATGTTAGTATGTCTGTTGATGCACAAAACATGTTCAGCTGTTGATGCTATGTATAATTTTCTATGTAGAGATTGACCATCAATATCTGTAGTAACTAGGTTTCTGATTATTCTATATACAAGATTCAGGGATCAAGAGTTATAGATATTTAATGACCCACCATCTATTGCATATTACAGGGAGACAAGGTGGAGATACAAGTATTGAATGCTTCTGGTATCCGTCGTGAGTTCATGGATCTCAGGAAAGATTAGATCCAACTTCTCTGTTTCTTGTGCTCCAGCTTTCCCAGAAACCAGAGATGGACAGTGTTGAGGATGCTTGTTCTTCAGCACATAATTATCTTGATGCACACATCACCTTCCTTATTTCCCCTCCATTAGCATCGAGTTTTTTCTTGTATTTTGGATCTTACTATGTTGCGAATGTATGGATTCTGCGTTGGTAATTGTAGTTCTGGATTATTTTTATATATTTAACTATAAGTGAAACCAGTTTATTTGAAAACTTGGGTATTTCTTCATCCTCTCCTTTCTTTTATCGTGTTCATGAAAACTTGGGTATTTCTGGATTATAGTTTATTTGAAAACTATAAAGAATGTCTTATGCCTTCTTGGTAGGCACCAATATCAGCTTTTACATTGGAAAAAAGTTTAACAGGTAAAAGAATTCATGCATATTATTCTGTGGTTAGAATGTAGAACAATACAATGGCAAAATGTTGAGAGTAATGCAACAAATAAATTGAAGTATCCCAATTTTCTTGTATCCGGTGTTTGATTAAATTTGAGAGTGCTGGTGCAGTGCAGAGCTCGTAATTCAAAAGGTGTTTTCTGATGCCCACCCTTTCTTCTCCAGTGCTACCCTCAGTGCCTACACAGATTCATCAACATCTTCAATATCAGCTAAAAATTACACAAAAAGTGAAGCACGATAGCTAGAGGCAGAGAAATTTTCACCTTGATCCTCTTCCTGTTGATGTCGAAGTCGAAATTTCCCACTCGTGATGCAGATCGATACTGCACGATAGATTTCTTCCCCGGTGGAAACCAGAACTCAACGTCGTCGACAAACTGCAATTTCGGTCCAAAAATGAGATATATATTGCAAAAATGAAGAGAAGAGGAGAAGAGAAGAGAATGATTTATTCAAACTTACACCCAGAAGTGGGCTTGCATATTCGACGCGGACGTAGTCGGCCTTCTTCTCTGCTATCTTTGGTGCGAAATTGTCAGGCTTTGTTGATTGTATCTGTTAACCAAAGAGAGAAAATTCAAAATTCGGCGATAAAAAATCCATAATGGAGTAGTAGTTTGTATTGGTGAACTTTACCACTTCAAGCAACTCTTCCATGGCTTCGTCTCTGCTCACTGGTTTTTTACCCCCACGCCCCTCCTTGGGGTTATAATTCCTGAAAAATATTCCATAAATCGCAATTAAAGGAATTGAAATGGTATAATGAGTTGTATTGGAATTGAATAAAATAGAAGAAAAGAGAGTGAGACCAAGGAGGAGCATAGTGGTCGAGATCGCTTATATTCTCAGAAGTAGAGACGCAGTTTTTGGTAGCAGGGCAGAGAGCTAATCCAGCCGGGTTTTTCTGCACTCCTAAATAATTTGGTTTTGCTCCACTGCACATTCAACATTCAACAACACTTTGTAAATTGTAATTGAATGTATCCAATCCAATCATATTATTCAATCAGAATATATCAAGGAAAAGGGATAAGGCAGATGAGGTGGGCATAATTTCCTTACCTCAAGTGGAAAATGGCTCCAAGTACTGCAATTTCACTGCTCCTCAGTATTATTTCCCTGCGTTTTACAGATATTCTTTTTATAAATTATATTTATCGGCGAACGACAATTAGCTTGATAAACCGGAGAGAGAGAGAGAGAGAGAGAGAGAGAGAGAGAGAGTACCTTCGACCTTTATGGGGAGTGGTTTCATTGGGTGATGGCTCATCCTGATGTTTTTGCTGAGACACAATGGAAATATTGATTCGTGGAGTGGAAGGTATATTGCTTCTTCTGTAATTCTTGTGGCAGCTCAAGTGAGTTCTTGGGTTCGCCATGGAAGCCATTTCTCTTTCTATTCTATCTCTCTCTCTGTAAATTTGTTTAGTAGGCGTGTGTTCAAGGAATTAAATAGAGTTTTTGAAGACGAACAGTATCGTAGTGGCCGGTGGGCGGTGGTGTGCATCGAAGTGGGGTGGGGTACATATTTAGCGCACGAGCCTCTTTTTTTTTCCCTTCAATTCACTATTAATAGTAACAGTAAACCAACGGCTTTCCTCTATTTTCAGTTTCCACATTCGAAAATTAAATTATACTACTACTATTTAATTTAACGATCAAAATTCTGGTCTCAATGCATAGTTTCTAGATGAAAATCAACACTACTTATCTCTTCAAAAAAACATGCAGGATTGAATTGAGGTCTCCCCATTTTATAACACAAACATCTCACAAACCACTTAAATAAGCCAATATACGTAAAGAAAAGCAAAAAATCATAAATTGGAGAGAATTTAAGACTAATGTTACAAGGTACCTATAATATCCTTGTATACATGATGTAGATATGTACTCATAATACGGGGGAGATATATGAAAAAAACAAAAAAAAAAAAAAAGGCTTTGCCTTTGATATAATCTCAGTTGGAGATTTAGCTTTACACCACCATTCATGAGTCTTTTCTGCTCTAATCCTCATATTTCCTTCCAGCTAAAGGTGTTGCAACTTTTGTTTTTCTCGAAGGAAATTACAGGTATTGAAACCTGAAAGGACAGCATTTAGAATGGGGGAGGAAAATCGTACGAAAAGATTGAGTCATCTGTAGACACCAGCCAATTCAACATCATATACAAGCCATGAGTCCGGTGGAACATTTTCTCCTGCTCCGTTCTCCCCAAAACTGCACAATGAATGACAACTAAGATATATTTGCATTGATGAAAACTAAAGCGGAATACAGACTTCATAATTCATGACTTGGTAAAGATTCAAGGCCATACCCCATAGATGGCGGGACGATGAGCCTCCTTTTGTCGCCAACGTGCATACCTGAACATATCAGATGACAAGAGTTTAGAGAAAATAAGATGTGGATGTAGTAAGTAAGGAAGAAAATATTTCTGTTTCAAAATAAGAGCTACCTTCAACGCCAAGATTCCATCCATCAGTAGTTCCTTCATTGCCTGAGTAAAATATATAATAATGGTTTCTTATCCTTCCGTATTGAAGAAGATAAATAATAGCCATGGCCAATTGTGCATAGAATATTGTGCAAAGTGAACAGAGTTCATACCTAACCGAACCTTCAGTGGACTCTTGCCCACATTTGAATCAAATATATGACCATTCTCCTTCAGCATGGCAGTATAAAAAATCTTGACCTGATCCAAGGTTCATTTGTGCAGAGCAATAAGTTGCAAGATTGTAAATATGAGTAACTGATTAAAAATGGAGTAGTTCTAACTGGTCTATTGACTCATATCAACCTTTTTCCCGCGAGAAGCTACTTTTCCATCAGGTGGTCCATTTGCCACCTCTTCAATAATGAGTCCATTTGATAGGGTCCGGTTCTGTGTTGGCTCTGCATTTGAAGTCAGATTCTCAGATTTCACAGGTGTCGTCTCTTGGTTGCATACTGTATCGGACAAGCCCATCCCAGACTCTCCATCGCCTTTATTTTTCTTTTTCTTCGTCTTCGTCTTCTTTATTTTCTTCTCTGGTTTACTGGCATTATCAAGTACACCGGATTTTGTGCTGATCTCACTGCAATTAAAAGTTTCATTATAAAACTACATTAGGTTTTTATAGCCAAAAAGATGCAGGTAATAACTGTTATGCTCAACTTTAGTATGGACCCTGTGATCTCAAATGGCTCCAAAAAGGATGCTCAACTCTACCGATATTCCAACATAATATACTCCTGATCTTTTAAAGACTTGGATACTATCTTGGTATCAACTTTACATAATTTTAACAGTTTAGCGAGTAATGGAAGTCCAATGGCGGTTCTTGTACCTCACCTCTGTGTCCTTTCTCATAGACATATCAGAGGGAAACATAATTGGGAAACTAATTCAGAAAAACAGAAAAGCAAATAAGATTTTATACTAACTTATCCATTTGTTGCTCTTGATCTCCATTTACGGCTTGAATTTCTGATTTCACATCAATCTCTTTAGTAAATGTTTCTTCGGGCTGAAGTTGTTTTCTTCTTTTCTTTGATTTTCTAGATTTTCCTGAGTCCAATTCTGGAGGAGGCACCGATTCATGAACTTCAACATCCCTGCTTAGAGAGTATGCATTATAAGATGAACTTGACGCATAGGAAGATTTACTAAAATGCAAAAAAGATACATCATCCAACTGTCAAAGCAGGCCAAGTAAATATAAAATAAAATGCTTACAGATTTTTGGAAGCTTCAACATCATTCCTTTTATGATCAGATTCAACTTCACATGTCTTCTCTTGTACATCACGTTCTTTTCTTTTCTTTTTTGGTTTTTCACTGATTCAGAAAATATCGGGTGTCAAATAAGAGGCATGTAAAATAGTTTACAATATTGGATGGAGTGTAAAAATATAGTTGTAGCCTCTTGATAGATGACACTCACAGTTCAAGGGAATGCATCTGATCTTTCCCATTGTTTGTCGCCACATTCTGGTTGACAGTATTGGCTTCTGTGACAGTCGAAGTTGCCTTCTCAGTTTTTTTACTTTTAAAAACAGATAAAAGGTAGCCATCTTCATCTTCACTATTATGTGAACTAGAATCATCAGACTCAACTACTTGGCGACTCTTCTTAAGTCGTCTGTGTTTACCCATTCCATTGTTTGGCTTATCATTTTCTGAATCAGACTCGTCCACCACTTCAATAAACAGAAAAAGCATAAGGTAAATTTAATTGTCAGGACAAGTGCTGTCAAACTAATAGATCATAAACAATAAAAGTAACCGCATAAAACATGGGTTGAACACAAAAGTATTAGATTGAACAAGCTGGATAGCTTTGAATGCAATTAGAATAGCATATCAATGTCAAAAGGTTATCGGCAAGTAAAATGTATAAATCAGATGAACCAAGTCCAAGATGAGTATCCAGTTGTGAAAAGCAGAAAGAACTAGCCTTGGGTGTCTGTAGAATATACCTTTGTTGCTTGAAACAGGGGATGGTGAAAATTTTTGCTGTTCGTCATCATCAATGAAACTGCCCTCATATTCGTCATCATCACTTTGATAACTAGATTCCTCTGACTGGGTATTTGCAATATCCACTCCATATGATTCTCTGTAGGGCATTCGTTAAGGAAAACACAATTCCCAACATGTAAATCAAGGGTTCACTGGAGAATAGAAAGCAGTTGATTACCCTGAGAACCAACAGAGCTGTTAAGTTGACATAAAACTTAACAACAAGTACAAAAGGATACGAATCACTTTGGGGACTGAAGTGCTGATTTTGACGAACATAATAACCAGTGAGATAGACACTTTGTGGGCCAATAACAGAAAACATCACATCATCTGCCTCCTCAAACTCCAAATCTAAATGGCATGACTCTGTCTGATTAGGCAGCAAAGCACAGAGCAAAACTGGACTCTTCTTACCCACATTGCATTGCAGTATACTCTTCTTTGTAGCATCACTAATCCCCAGAGTTGCCTAAGCAGTATACACCACAAGGATGAAATCCCATAAACTTCAATAACAAAATATACAGAACATATATGTACAGTATCATGGCCGCAAAGAAGCAAAGTATGTTCCTATGATCGTTGTCCGGGTTTTGATTTCATAAAAGCAGCTCCATAAAGTCAAAAAATTCTCTTTACAGTTTACAATTTCAGTCTGAATCTACATACATTATATCCCCAACTTATTAGCAGTAGAAGATGAAGTATAAACATAATCGATGTGTTATTTCAATAAAAAACAAAAATAAAACCTGGGAAATCCTCAGCCTTCCTCTGGCCTTCTCACAAGAATGAATAACAGGCTTTCCGGGCTTCACCTCAACCCCTAAAATTCAGCAACAAGTTTAGAAAAAAAAATATATCAAACAACATAACCCTAAACCCTTGTAAGAACACAACAATCCATTGAATAGTATTAGAACTATCAAATTTTAAGAAGGAGAGCAACAAAAACACATCGTTCGATCAAACATGAAAAGTATAAATAAAAAAATAAAAAAGTTGAAGAAGAGGGAGCGTCTGTAGAAGGAGGGCTCACCCCAGAAAGCCATTAGTGTGCGTAGATTTGGGAATTGGAAGAGGAACCTCTTTTTTCCTTGTTTCTCAAGCCCTAACGAGTGAGAGAGAGGTTTAGGGTTTATATGTTGGGAGTCTTTGAACATTCGGATTTATATATGTCTCTGTACTATACGGCGGGAATTAACATTTTTCTTTTGGTTATAAAGGTTATTATTATTTTTTTAATTATATTCGTAAAAAATAGTTACCGTTTTCTTTAAAGAGAGAAAAAAAATACGTAACGTTGATTTAAATATAAATACATCTTTGTTATCGGAGATTACCATAATATAATATTTATATCCCTTAACCTTATTATTGCATTATGCCTTAAGCATGCCAGAATTTAACTTTGGAATAGATAATCTCCTTGGTATTTCTAAAAGATTTTCTTACATCACCTTTTAAATGTTATGTTATTATTATGTTTTTTTTTTTTATTTTTAAATGGGCTAAGCCCACTTCAAATAGTCCGTATTAGGTCCTCATGAGCAGCTCAGTTGCCTCCAACCAAAGAGGTCAGGATTTGAATCACCTTGAGGGAAATGTAGAACCATTAATCATGTTTGAAGAAAAAAAAAGGGGGTGAGATCTAATGAAAAGGCCATTTTGTGTAAAAAATAAGAAACATTGTGAATTGTAGATTGCTCCTAATCTAACAGCCTAAATTTAATTGACATAATTAAATATCCTAATGAAACCATCATTATCTTTAACACTAAAGGGCAAGAAAGTAAAAGAAAAACTATCAGATTTGGTAAATGCAAAAATCGTGGGATTTGAAAAATAAGATTTTCGAAATTAAACCCACTACTACACTCACGTAATAAGAAATCTCATAATATTAAATTGAATCACATTAAAAATAAAATAAAGATAGAGAAAGAGAAAGATTCGTGGGTTTGATTTTTGTTACCGAAATATCTCATTTTATGATTTATTTAGTTTTACATTACAATGCATTTATGCACAATACATAATGCATTTTTTTTTTGAGGACACATAAGACACAATACATAATGCATTATAATGCTAATGCATTTTTTTTATTATGTATTATAATACACAATACATAATGCATTGACTTATGCATTACTTTTATATAATGCATTTATGCACAATATATAATGCATTAATTAACTTCTGCATTACTTTAATATTCTATTTCATTTTTGTACAATTTACAATGCACTAGACAAAATGTTTATGCATTAATTTTACACCATAATGCATCATTGCACAATTTTGAACATCATATAAATAATCCATTTGCTTTAGATATCTTATGTACTTTTTTGTTTATTGATAGTGCATGAAGCAGATTACAAATAAATTGTTTCATACTCATTTTTTCAATAACATATCTGAGTTTGTGTTATAATGCAGCGTACAACAATCTACAATGCATTAGCTAAAACAGCCAAAATATCTACAATAATTTTTCTTCTTCCTTGAAACACAACTATGCCTTTTCATATCATAAAAATTTGGATCTTTCAAAAAAAAAAAAAAAAAAAAAAAAAAAAGGAAAAAAAAAAGGAAATCATAAAATTTGGAATAAAATAATTTCACATTATATTGCACTTAGCTTAAAGCCCACTTTTGAGATTTTGATCTATATAATATTCATGAAAATACATACCTCAGTTGGTCATAATGCATTAATTAACTATTTTTAATGCAATATGTTTTGCTAGTATAATGCACAAGACTCCAAAAAAGTAAAAGCAAAAAAAATAGTAACGACATTCATGAAAATACATCCTTCCAGTGGCGGAGGGACATGGGGGCAAATTAAAAATATTTTTAATATAAATTACTTATTTTACCCTTTTTACTATTCTAAAAAAATTAAAAATATTTTTAATATACATAAAAAATATTAAATCAAATTTTTGTTATAATGAGACTCCTATATTATTTATGTATACTATATTAATGTTCGAATCATCCCATATAATTTAGTAAAGATACTAATTATTATTTTAACGAGACTCCTATGTTATCTATGTATAATTAATATTTTTATTTATTTATTGAATTTAGTGTTTATTGATGAGGCTTTAATAAAAATGTAAGAGCCGTGAATATAAATGTAAGAAAAATTGGTATATTTAGGAGCTTATAGTTCATTTTGAGCTTCTACAATATATATATATATATATATATTTAAATACAATTAACTGAAATTTAAAAGTTGCGTTATGGAGGACTTGAACTGGGGACATTTAGTCCCGGCATTAGCCCATACCGCTAGACCAACACACGCGCACTATAAGTTTAATTCATTATAATATAACTTTGACACCCCTTACTTAAAATCCTGTGTCCGCCACTGCATCCTTCATGGCTTGTTGATGATGTCTGCTACTACTTCAAATTTTTAGATTTAATGGCTTGATCAGCTTCAATGATCAAATATAAGTTTTCTCTAACATAGTTACGTATGGAAGAGAGAGAATTAAGTGCATAATAGAATATAATAGAATGAGAGAAGAAAAGAAATTAACCATAAATAAACTTAAAGGAATTCACGATTTAAGGAATATTGCGGTTACAAATAAAATAAAATTACCTTTTTATCCCCCATTAAATAAATAAAACGTTTTATGAGTTAAAAATGTGTCAAATTTTCACTGTAGATCTTATGAAATATAGAGTGTGGATTATTTCTTATTTCTTACCGGAAAAATATTTTTTATTTGATCTTCCCTCTATATATATATATATATGAGGGAGTGTGTGAAAAAGTAGTTTTAGCACCAGTTTAAAAAACTAAGAATCAATATATTCTTTTGGTCAAAAAAATGAGATTCAATTATTTGTTGAACAGTTATAAACTTAGAGACTATTATTGTAGACAACATCTCAACTAGCACAACACTTTTGAGAAAACAGAATTATCTCAAAGGCCAACACTTATGGCAAACATGAAATTTCCAGAGGAATTATGGCAGAGCATCAGGTTGTCTAGCCGGCAACGAAGACTGAAACTCCGGCAATGCATCGCACGACTTATATATCGCATCCAAAGTCGGGAATTTAGACTGCAAAATCAATAATCACATCCTTCATAAATCTTAATTTGTTAATTAATTATGATGAAAAGACCAGAAGAACACAGCATAATGCAAAAATCTGGAAGATTATATTCATAATTACCATATCAACATTAAATCTCTTAGCAGCTACTGCAATTTGAGGAGCCAAGAATACATCTGCCTGCAGTTTACCATAAACAAACATCACACTTCTTTTCAGCTAAAAACAAGCAAAAAAACAGATATAATTCGATGGCAATCAATCAATGTTTCTTATTGCAATCTTGAACTAACTAAGAAAGTCACCATATAAACTGTGTCTCCTGTAGAATACATGCCACCACAATCTTTGAGCAGCTTCTCAAGGGCTGGATACATAGAAATCAGTCGGCAAATGAGGTTATAACGGATAATGAACGAAGAAAACAGATAGCTGGCAAGAACAAATATAAGTCGTCAAAGAAGCTTCACCTAGGAAGCCTTTCTCCATATGGGTCTGCACCCAAGCTACTCGTTCTTCAGGACCAAACTTTTCCTCGACATATTTCTGCAAGCAACATCTGATTGTTAAGTCCCGATGTGGTTTTAGACAGTATGAGATTGAAAACTTACCAGGAGGGAGAGCATGTGAAGAGGCTGTATACTGGAAGATACAATACTTGCAGCCTGTGTAAATTTTACTTATAGATTTTATAATATATTTTGAACAGTTTATATGGAAGATACGAGCTTCGCCAGAAAGATTGTCGACTAGGACGACTGACCTGATGATTGATTGCTCGAAGCTGAGGATTAGATGGCAAGAGTGGATTTTGAGGATAATTTTCTTCTAAATACTGTCAGGAAAAAGACATCACACTTCAACCATTTTACTGCTCTCAGTAATACCAACACAGAAAGGGATAAGCTTTAACTTTAACTGTGAAAACAAAGTAACAAACCAGTAAAATTGCATATGAGTCTGAAATAACTACATCTCCATCAACCAAGACTGGAACATAGTGAAGGGGATTTAATTTCTCAAATTCTGCAACCAAAATTTGAATTCTGTAATTCTTGATATCACAAAATACAAGAAGACCAATAGTACTCTATTTATTTTCACAAAAAAATGATAATCTCTTTCCATAATTTCAGGATTTGCACTTTGCACAAGTTAGTTCATCAATCATCATAATCTGCATAAGTATTGCCACATGAACATACTAACTCCAGTTTAGGCTAACAATTTCACTCTGTAATAATGGGTAGAAATCCATTAACTGCTCGTATCCTTCAGAACACTACTATTCTTGAAAATCAAATGTCACACAAAAAAACAGAATAAAGAACATAAATTGCTAAAAAAATGGGTCGAAAGCCATTAACTAGGATTGAAATTACACAAAAAATTAGAAACCTGGAGTGAACTGCTCTCCTTTGTCAAGATTGACAGCTCTGTACTCGTAAGAAAGACCTGGGAATCGAGAGAAACTATAATTTACCCAAGTATATGTTGTAAATGTGAGAGAATTTGAGGGCAAAGGCAAGATCAAAGAAATTGGGGAAAGGGCAAACCTTTAAGATTCAAAGCAAATCGAACACGCCAAGAACAAGAACTCTGCCAGTAAGAGTAGAGTACTAGCTTGGAAGCTGATGATGAGTCAACTTTGCGCTGCATCTGTAGCTGTTTTAAGGAACAATCAATTTCTTCTTACACAGAATCTCTTTCAGCATCTCGTGTTATCATCTTTCTACTGAACTAAATCTTAGTGAGAGAGAGAAGAGAGAGAGACCTGGTCCATGGGTTCCATAGTAGACTTCAGCTGGGACCTGAGCAAAATTGGTAACTTGAAGCCGCAGTGATTTCGATTTAAGTCGAGTTTACTTTTCTACCTTGGAGATTCTATACTACAGTATCTCATAACTACCACCAAGATTTTAACATCCGGTATATGTAAGAGAGAGAGAGAGAGAGAGAGAGAGAGAGAGAGAGAGAAACAATGGTTCAAAACAAGTTTCTGTAGGAAGTCAGCCAGCTGACATTTGCAGAAATTATGATTCAATGACTCGGCCAAACAAAAACAAACACACACACACACAACCTTTTCTCCCAAATCTTTTCTTATTTGAGGTACCTTTCGTAACTAAATTTGTCTGTTCAAATTGTTTTTTTTTTTTTTTTTTTTTTCTTTTTCTTTTTTGGGGACTAGTTGTTACTGCAATTCTGAGAAGAAGGGATTCCAGTAAAAGAGCCTGTTTACCAAACATTTTAGTTAGATGTGTTAATAGAAGTTTGATCATGTATTTGGCATTTCTTTGATTAGAAAATTGATAGATAACCCTTGTTCATATCACCACCGACTAATCCTCTAGATCATCAATTCATTATACATGCATGTCTTCTTGCAAGGACAAAAGGCCAGGATCAAGATAAGAATAAATTTTAACGCATTGTTAGTATTTGTCTCTAATCTTTTCTAATTACGTAGGTATTATTAATCATATTTGATATCATCATCAAGCCCGTCTAGCTCAGTTGGTAGAGCGCAAGGCTCTTAACCTTGTGGTCGTGGGTTCGAGCCCCACGGTGGGCGTTTTTTTTTTTTACTTTTTTACTTACCGCAATTTCAAATGAGAAATTATTTACCTTCTTTCCCTCGTGTTATTTTCAAATGAGAAAATATGTAAGTTTTCCGAAAGATGAATTGATGTAGTTTTTTTCCATAATAATCTAATCAAATTATTGTTTTCATAATAAATTAATCAAATAAATGGCATTAAAAATACAGTGGTCAAGATCATATTTGTACCAAACAGCCCAAGAAACCATCACAACTTAATATCATCAATCGAAAGCTCCTTTTCTGATAAGCGCTCAAGTTTCTGTGGAACACATCACAATAAGCAAGGTAAAGATATAAAGTTTAGATTATCATTTGAAGAAAGCAGGAAATCTTGGGAAGGAAAATCCAATGCTTACCTCTATATACTGAGCTGGATCATCTAAACTAGTTGCACCCAGAATCACTTCCCTTCTTAGTTTCACCGTGAGCTTGTGGCAAACTCGAAGCTGAAGATAACACGAAAAATCAACTCTCAAAAACTTATTACTAAAAAATGAAAAAAATCTAGTTGTTTCTACCTCAGATCTTGTTGCCCCACCGATAATGAAAACAAAAATGCGCTGTCCCATTTTCTTGAAATCACCGGGTGCAGTTTTTAAGGCCGAATCACTGGAGGAAAAAGCGTCATCATAAGTTTTGGAATTGGAGAATAAGTGTATGATACAAACCATCAAAGCCATTATTCAGAGAAAGAGTGGTTTACTTTGCACTTCCATCATCGGAGAAGTGTGATTTTGCCCATGTTGAAGTACGTTTCGATCTCATAGAATGTGGACCAGTTGATTGACCTGCTCTTATTGATGCAGTCCTCTGTGCACCATTACTTAAAGGCATGGTAGGGTTGTTCATGCAATGGTATTCATCTTTTGGCAAGTCTCCTTTACTCAGCTTTTCGATCAACTCCTGAAAAAGAAATGAAGTTAGTATAGCAGCTACATCACCAAATTTCAGAAGCTTTGCCTTTTGAACTCAAGACATGTAGTGAAGTAAAATGCGCTCATGATGATCTCCAACCAAACCTCTATCATGGGATAAAACCGAAATAGTGCCCATGTCTCTTCCTCTCCTGTTCGATCCTTCCTTGCCATGGCCTTCTTCTGGTATGGAAACAACAATATAAACTGTTACATCTTGATTTTAGCCAATAATTGGTTCCACCATAACATAAGCATACAGTCTAGTGAAAAAAGTCACCTTTTCTGAATCAAACATTAGTGAGAAAGTTCCTGTTGAATCACTTCTTGAATCACATCCCTCGATCAATTTCATATTTTTCACAACCTTCATGTCTGTATCTGATAATCTTGCCAACTGAAGAAGCATACATAAACAGATTGAGATTTAGCTGGGGCAGTCTATTGGCTGTATTACTTTGAAGAATATATTTAGAAGGCCAGGCTTTGAAATCCATGATTAGGTTTGGACAATTACATAGTTTTTGTGCATAAGAATAAGAAAGGAGAACTGTTGTATATTTAAAGAACAAATTCCTACAAGATTCATGCTCAACAGAAGAAAAAAATGAATATTCATCATAAGCCACAAGTTGTTCACCTGCATGAGTTTTAATGCTTTGTCTCCTCCTAATTTTTCAGGATAGACAGTAGCATAAATCATCATAAGCCGCAATTTGTTCTTGTTTCTTTCTTCCTGAAGGGCAAAAGAAGAGTTAATCCCTAAACGAACAGTGAATTATCTGAATTTAGTAATTAAGAAAGGAACCTGGTTCTTTCTCAGAAAATTTATGACTTCCTTTGTTCCTGCATCACCAAATACAAGATCCTGCTCAAGTTGTCCAAGTTCACGTAGACCCGTATCTCTGATAATTTTATTAAGTTTTCCAGCAATCTGAATTTCAGAGAGAGAGAGAGAAAGACGGAGAGTCAGAATGTCGTGTGTCTCTTTTGAGTAATGCACCTCTACAATCATATAGATTTCATTGGTTTCTAAATCTCATACTTTGTACTTAGCATATTTGAATATCTGAATCCGTTAGGTGATGTGTAAGTGCTTAATTAAGATTGCACATATAGATGATTATAAGATATTATAGAGGGACAAACAACCTCAACATGGACAGAGAGTTTCTCCATCTGTTCATTGTATTGTGGCAAAGCTTGCACCATTTTCTGGAGGTCTCTTGTGGAAAGCTCGCTATCATCTCTATATAGAAGTATATGTAAGGAAACAGAATCAATTGTACTGGATATTTATTTTGTTCGCTTTAATATACTGAATACCAGCCACAATGTCTCATACTATAAGCTAAAAGAAGTGTAAAATGAAACTTACCCTTTAGCAGAATAAAAAATAGGTTTTAGTAAAATTATGGCATTAGTCATTACAGACCAACAATCATACGGCTCTACACATGTTCTTCTTGTTGTAATAAACCCGGGTTGTGTATGCATTATCCTATTGTAGATTATTCATGAATTTAGCTACGCAAGATGCAATCATGATTCCATGCCACTCCAAAGAACTCATTTGAAACCACGTTCAAATTGAAACATGCTAAAGATCCAAGACAGATACTTTCAATTTAAGGTCATGCTCGAATACCCAATCCTATTGGAAACTAGATTCAAGGTGCCTAACTAGGGGTGTCAATCGGGAACCGAGTACCAGTTAATCCGGTTCCGGTCCGGTAATTGGTTCCTCCCAATATTGATAATTCCAGTACCCAGTTAACCTGTACAGCGGTTAAATAATAGTAATATATTTTATTAGATATTACTGTTTTTTCTGTTTTTGCGAAGATATCTTGCATCTCGATGAAAATGGTAATTATAGCCCCCAACTTTTGCACTCTACTGGTACTATTTATTTATGAGAAATTACAATAATGGTTGTTTATTAATTTAGAATGTAGGATTGGAATTTATAGGCGTCTTCTTTCATTTCAGATGAATAAATATTTGATCAACCATTCTTTAATAAAAAAAGTGATTATCGTTTCCCTTTTTTATGGATCATTCTTGTATCAGTCAACCGTGAAGGATTGTATGTTCTTCTTATCCACTTGACATTACATTCGGTTTTATCCCTTGATTGAGAAGTTGATCACTTGATTGAGAAGGTTGATCATTTTTTGTTAGCTGCCTTCTCAATCAATTTTTTTTTCCAGAAGTAAATTTTGTTATTCGTTCAATATTTTTTGTCAGCCCTTTCTGCAATGCACTATCAGACACCAGGGCAGATCAAGTTTGAAATTTTGCTAATTTCCACGTTAGTGTCTTTAGCAAGTAAAAGTTAAAGTCAATGAGGTAGTGAATGAATGTAGAAAGCTGTTATGGGCAAGTGGCGACAGACTTAATGTATTCATTTTCGTTATTGAAATACGGATTTGCAAATCAAGGAGCAGTTGAGTTCCTTCATCTGAAGTTTTCTCCACCCCACTGCATGCTTCCCAATGTTTTCAATTTCATATAACAACATGGTTTACTATATTATTTAAGCATTGATTTTATGTATATTTTCAACTCATTCCAAAATGAAGCCAAACACCTTTTTTATACTTCAAAACTACTCGAATGGTGAAGATCTTAGGAGAAGACTTGATTCAATACTAATAATTAGTTTACTACTCCCTCCGTTTTCTCTGACTTGGCTTGTTTATTTATTGTATAGGTGGTATATAATAATAAAACAGGCCAAATCAGAGAAAACAAAGGGAGTATAAAATTATAGAAATTATTTACTTCTTCAGTTCTTCCTAGAAAAGGGCATTCCCTTTCAAGGGGTGTGCAACAATCTAGACTTCGATCAGCGTCCCAAGGTAAGCTTATTTCTGTTAATGATAGCAGTTGTAAAATTTATGTATAACTGTGGTTTTCAACATTTTAATGCAGGGAAGAAAGTTATGTATCAGTGTTTTCCCCGCATTAACGGGATATTGGAGCGTCAGGTTTTATAACTAATGTTTGTTTTGTTCACTTTTAAAAATTTGTTTCTTATGTTTCTTAAGTTGTAATATTTCATATTTGTACCACGTCATATACAGTGGGCCCTCACCGAATGGCGGCAACACACCGTTCTGTTGGTACCGGATGCTAAAAAATGGATTTTACCAATGCCTAACAATCAACCTGGTATCATTCATAATATACTTTCTCCATCTAGCATATTAAAATTGCAATTTTTTTGCAAGAAACATTGTTATGGCTCACAAATCATAATAGGAGAGTACACATGAATCTAAAATCACAAACCTCTGTTGAAGTTGTGCTGCTTTATTCTTCGCAACAAAATTCGTCATCTTCTCATGCAATTGTTCACTAGCCTGAAAATCTTAAGGTAAGAAACATTAGCATATGACATGTAAGAATCTTAGTGCGAATTCAGGCAACTCCTTAAGAAGTTTCATGGCAGAAAAGGCTCATGCATAAGTAGACACCTCTGCTATGTGAGCATGTCGGAGCTCAAGCCAGACAGGATCGTGATCTTCCAAAAGGACTTCCTTCCTTTCAGACGTACCATTTGATTTACTAAGCACCTGAAATCCGGTCAGTATTACCGGAAGTATTTGCAAATCTTAACATAGTATATATGGATAAAAACATGTTACCTCAGGTACGTATCTGTTACCATCCAGATCTAATAGATCATGACACATCGCATCATATGTCCATTCATGAATAACTGGAGCAATCTAAATAAACACAAACATAAGCTTCAAAGCAATGAAAATGAAAAGAATGAACTGATGAATTGGGTTGCAACTGTTGTCAGAAAGTTTATAGCACCTGATCAACTGATCTATCTACTATTAGTAATTCACATGTTTCTTTTTGCGGAAAGCTAGGAATTGATGATTTATATGTTGTGATGATGTTCCAAACTGCGGCAGCTAGCTTTGTTGGAACCAAGTCACCGAATGTAGTCACTGTGGTGCCATCAAGACCTTTGGGTGCTCTATAGTGCACAAAAGGGGATTCCTGTTGTAGGTGATTGAATTAAATTAGACTGACAAAATTGATATAAATGAGGCTGACTTTGTATATACTATTAAAAAATATAAAGATGGTCTGACGATTTCAAGAAAAGAAAAGATCACAGATGCCAAGAAAGGAAATAGATTGGAGACTTGGAGTTTGAGCATCTGGTTAAACCATAAAATGAAAGTTTGATACCTTTAATGAAGCGAACACAGTAGCAATCCTTGTAGCCATTTCATTCAAGCATGCATCGACTCTGCGATAATTTCCAGCATCATCACTAAAGAGTTCTTCAAGTGCTTTTTCATGATTGGTGATGAATCCCTGGAAATAAATTATACACAGTATCGGCAAAGTAACAGAACTATACTAATGATATTAAGAGACTCGAATCTTTATGAACACATCCCGAACTGAACAAACTCAGTGTCTGATCAGTGAAATAAGCGTACCTGATTCTTTACATTATATATGATCGACAATTAAGAAATAAATAATAATGGATTACCTGATTGTCTATACTGAAGTACTCCATATTCAACTGCAACATGGAGGTTATAGAATTAAATAAAAAAATAAATATCAGGATAAAAAATGCACATACGGTTGATACGAACTGCTTGCCAACCTCTCTTAATGCAGCAATACGTGGTACTACACTAGAATCATTCTTTATATGAGTCAGAAGGTGTTTTGCTACTGGTGAACTGAAATATACATATGCTCTGCAGCCACAAGAACACAAAGAGAAGATACAGTCCAGTCAGACTATGTAAAGTACATAGGCAGGGGATCAATGGATAATTAAATATATACATATAGATTTGTAACATACTTCCTGTATAAAGGCTCCCTTCCCGACATGTCGGACAATAACATAATGATGCTGGAGACACATACAAAGCTAAGTTAGACCTGATAACATACCAACAAGGAAAAGTGACAGCAGGTGGTAGAACGTACACGTTCTAATTATCCTCACTCCCCCTTGCAGTCAGATAAAAAGAATGTAAAGAGGGAAATAAGTGAAGCTATAGCTTAACATCCTATTAAACTAGTAGTAGTATTCAAGGAAGGATTTCAAATTGAAAACAAATATAGAATTTCGAAATGCATATTACCTACATTTTCCTCTAAAATTATCAATTGCTACTAAACATTAAGAAAAAGATTGAAGGATGACATACTTTTCCTTGGAAGGTTGAATGAAATATATGGCATCCCTTGAAGGCAAAGGTTGCCTTCGTTTATACAAATCTTCAACCACTGATGAAATGAATACAAAAAGTCACTAAACAGAAGAGTGCAAGTTACTTTACTACTCACTCAAGTTCTCTGGATGAAATCAAGGTCTTATTACTTGATAAATTCCCGAAAATGGAGAACAGAAAGCTCTCATGCAACATATATACATCAACATCCTTACTAGTGAAGAGCAAACACAATTGCTAAGGGCACAAAATAATCAGATACTTTGATGAACACAATTTTAGAAAGTCTTACATAAAATTCCTTGCTCTGTGATATCTGACATTTTGCATGAGCACGACATCACTTTTAGTGTAACTTTATCCATTATGAGAACCTACAGAAAACCAGGTAACTAAGACAAGTATATAGCAAAAGAAAAGAGGAAGGTAAGAACAAAAAGACATATCAACATATACAGTTGATCAAATAATTCCTTTTCACACACTAACATTTTCGGTACTTTATTGACCAGCTAAGTAACCATGATATGCAACTTATAAGATACAAAGTGTTTAAGATGTCAACAAATCTAAATTTATAGCAAATGAAACACAAAAGATCGTCAAGATGTTGCTGCGAGACCATAGCAATTCGTAATAATTGAGAAATATATACCTTCCATGATGATCTTGAATCTCCCGAATTGGATGTTTGGAGCATGTCGTGCAACAACCCTAGAAGGTTTTCAGGAAAACGATCAATCCAAATACTAGCAACAGATAACTGAAATTCCTAAGCACAGCTCAATTACTCAGTCATTTTTTATAATAATAATAATAATAAAATAAAAAGTAAAAACCATTTAGCTCAAGCGAGAATGTTATACAGTTCAACTTCCTAGTTGTTTCGAGGAGCGGCAGAGCAGATCTCACTAAATTCTCATACAAAAACGCATAAGGCTTTCCTCGAAAGTCATGTTTGGCGGGAAAAACGAGGCAGTCACTAAAGAAAGAGAGGAACTTACTATCGCGGCTGATTTGGCGGAAGGTCTTGCCGTTTCCGCCGTCGGACAAGTCGGAATTGGAAACTCTCATGTTTTCTAGCTGTTTTGCGGCGCCGGCGCCGGCCGATAAACCAACAGCTGACTTTTCAAAACTCCAACGCGTGTGTGCGTGAGAGAGAGAGAGAGAGAGACGTTTTTCAAGGGACGGAGGTCGTTATGTTTGTGGTGGCACACAATTTGGTTACCAACGGTGCAATTCTTTTAATATTTCATTTGTTCCCATATACTTTTCCTAAATTACGAACACTCCCCACTATTTTCCTAAGAAAAGCAATTTCTTGAGTTGGCGAACGAGGGATAAAAAGAAAAAAGATATCCAACAAAAGATAAGGAAAAAAATATTAGGGACGTAAAATTAATATTATCATACTAACAAGCTGGTAAACAATTCCATGGAGAATCATTGGTGTTAAATGTATATATCAATATATATTATGTAAAAGGTGGCAAATTATTCGATTTAGATGTGTATTTATAAATAGTAGTAAAAGATTGTAACATTGTAAATGTTGTCGGAAACAACAAGGCAAAGTCATTGTAGATATCATTAATGGTGCACATTTTGTAGATATCACATGTTTCCTCCACCACATGCATACTAAATTGAAACCACTTTCTCTCATTGATTTGTTCTCTAATAAAATATAGAATTAAAATAAAATAAAAAGAATTTGATGAAAATTGGGAAATAATAATAATAATAATAATAATAATAATAATAATAATAATAATAATAATAATAATAATAATAATAATAATAAGTAGTCATGCTTCCCACTTCGGCAAACAACGGTCAACTACTCCCATCCACAGCTCATATTTATAATCTGGGATTAAGATGAGACACTATTTTTTCTGCAATTCCTCTGCTGTTAGGCATATTTATATTAATTATCGTCGAGAAATTATAGGCTGTTAATCTTTTATAAATTCAAATTTTACTTTTAACCGGGTCCAAAAATGTAATTTTTTCCCAACCAAATACTTTTTTATGTACTCTTAAAAAAAAATAAATTAGATAGCACTTACTCTACACATGGAAATTAAAAAGAATTATAGAAACTAGAAATTTTGCCAAAGGTTAAGATTTTTTTGTGGAAATTTAATTCTTATAAGAGTTTTGAAAGGTCATTACCATTTTAGCGAGGATTTTTTTTGTCAACAAAATTAATCTTCTTATTAAAGGGAAATTAAAGGGTCTTTACACTTTTTTTTATTTTTATTTTTATTTATTTATTATCAGGCAAACAATACACACGCACCCAAGAGACGAGGCAAGAATGATTTTGTGGAATGCTATAAGAGATTTTATTGTTGCTAGAGTCACTTGTCTTACAAGTTGATTGTGGGTTGAGGAAGGAGAAGCAATCGGATTACATGAGGCACTTTCTTAAGTAAAGAATTTTAATTTTCGGGTGTGTTCTTTATGATAGAAAATTATCATGAGAAAATAGAATAATTATCTTTTAAATTTCCTATCTTTTCTCATATTTTCCCACCTTCTACTCTTTTTTCCCTTCCTTTTCACTCTAATGGAAGGAAAATATTTTCACTCCATGTTGGTGGGATAATATTTTTTATTAAAGAAAGAGAAAAATTGTTCATCATAGATAAGGAGGTGGGAAAAGATGGAAACGGGTGGGAAATTTAAAGTGTGATTGTTCAATTTTCTCTCATTTTCCCATGATAATTTTCCATCATAGAGAATACACCATTTTGAAAGTAAAATTTAGTAAAATGGTTTTGGATTCAGTCTAAAAGATTAATCTTTCGAATTGTAATCGATAATATATAGTTGTAAATCTCTATTAGAGCAAGTATAATGAGTTTTCTACAATATGTAGCCCACCGCCGTGGCAACTATAAACTTTTCAAATTCTCTTGTTTGTGATGAGTTCCATCGATTGTGGATGGCCTTCTTTGTATTCTTTATTGTTGGTATCAACCGGTCAGAAACACACATAGGTGCTTACAGAGTTTGCTACAGAGACAAACTCAAAAGCACAAACGCAGCGGAATTAAATTGCACGAAAAACAGATCAAGAAAAATAAGAACACAAAAAATAATTTGTGCAAGATATCGTGAGGAAACACACAGAGATGTTCACTGTAAGCAGCTCTGTGAGTGCTACAATGAACACAAACGCAGCGGAAAAGTTTGGACGAAAAATTGAAACAGAAAAACACGAACCCAGAATTGGTTTGCGCAAGATATCGTGAGGATATCTTGCGTGCCTCAAGGCGAAACGATTTACTATAATTCACAAAGAATTACAAACTAGAGTTGAGGAAAAGA
The DNA here is from genome assembly GCA_001642375.2 of Mentha longifolia. Taxonomy (NCBI): domain Eukaryota; kingdom Viridiplantae; phylum Streptophyta; class Magnoliopsida; order Lamiales; family Lamiaceae; genus Mentha; species Mentha longifolia. Next base: position 6,685,180 of record CM038115.1, on the reverse strand, counting down.
TCTATGAAAAATTACTAACTCTCAAGCTAGTATTACTCAACTCAAAAAGCTATTTGGAACTCTCTAATCTCTGAAATAAATTCTCTCCCAAAAAGCGTGAATGATTTCTGCAGATTCGGGAAGTATATAGATCGACTCCCCTCATCTTCTTCCCACGTTCTTCCTTCCGTTTCTTCCCACGATCAGTTCGTAGATGGTGGAATCTCTCACGCATATCTCCAGCCACGTCACCCATGATTTATGTTTGACCTATTCCACCTTTCCACTTAAATAGGTCTTTAGTAACTAATGAGCTTGTTGCAGCAGACCTAACAGAGTTAAGGCCCATGATGCTGAAACCCACCAACTGAATCTAGCTTTGCTCCCCCTTGCTTCAGCCCACATGCTGAAACGAAGTCCAACTCGCTGAAGCTTAAGTCCAACATGCCGAAGTCCATTCCCTTTTACTTCAGCCCAATAAACCCTAATCCAAAACCTGCACAAACAAAGATAGATCCAACAAGCAAGTGAAGAAAGACAAAACAAGCAAGGAAGTATATCTTTCAACATTTATTCATGTCATTAATATTATTCCTTTTCAAAAAATAAAATAGGATAAACAAAAAATAATAATTGGCATTTTGACGTACTATATTTGAGCGACTTTCATTATTTACCTCTCTCTAAACTAATCATCGTGATCGATTATATTCTCTCTTTGTCGTTCACATATATGCTCTCAAATCCAATCAATTGTAATTTAATTAATTTTAATTAGAATTCGATGAACATACTTGAGATACTACATACGAGAGAACCTACAAATTAAAGACTGAAGCTAACTAGGGAAATCGAAACCATATAATTCTAATTATATGCCTGATTTTGTGCGTATAGATTAATCTTGGTGATTATCAAAATTGAAATTTAATTCTAATTCAACTGCATGTTCCGAGTTGAGTGATTGATTTATTTGCAAAATGTTTAGTCTTATCTTAATTAATTATTCCTTGTTCCATTGTATAATTATTTGTATTTGTAGGGATATGATGTGGATTGCATGCCTCCCATGTTGTCGCCTTCTTTATACCCGAGGTCTCTTGAGTTTGTGATGGGAAACAAGGATATGTCTGAAATGGTGGAGAAGGTGTAATCGAAAAAATCAATGCTCAAGCTGAGGTATGTTTAGTGTTAATAAATATTGATGATCTCTTGCATATGTATGTATTAATTTCCCAGAAGAATAAACTTTTAACTCATCTTCTTCCACCACTACTACGGCAGAGGCATGGCGAAAAGTACGTGTACGACAAACTGGAGAAAGTGGTGAATGCTGCTCAGGGGAGGACCTTCCTTCTTACCTTTACGGTTAAGGAAGTTGTTCCCTGTCCGAATGTTGTCAAGACTGTCCAAGCAATGGTGTTTCGTGCCGGAAAGGGGGAATTCCGCCTTAAAAATTGGAGATTCAAACCTCATTCTATTACTTCGACCAGTACTGCCTCCTCAACTGACCCCGACTCAGACTAGCACCCAAGCGTCACATCTACAACGATATACGTGAGAGCAATGGCTCTATATGCTATAGTGTAGTAGTTGCAGTTGAAAATACACTAACATCAGCCCTGTTTTATCATGTTGGTTATGCATGGCTATTGCTTGGTTTTGTATAGTTCCCATTACCCACGAGAATGTGCTTCCTTCCCAGTTTTTTGGTGGGGTCGAAAGTTTTCATCAATTTCCAAATATAAGATCAATTTTACATTTATTTTTTTTTTGCTTAGATGGCATATTTTAATCTGTCTGCTGGTGTACATTACTCAGTCTGCACGTCGCCCTCTCCAAGCCTGTTCGAGCAATGTCGCGCCTACTGCTCGAGCCCGACACCGCAAGCCAAACGACGTTCATGCCTTAGCAGACTCGTTCTTGCCATTCAGGCACGTTCGAGCCTTTCACATGCGATATACAAGCTGACGGGGCTCATTCGATTGAGCCTGTTCGCACTTGCTACATCTCTTTCGAGTTTTGATCCTAGAACCTTTATTATCATTATTGCACCGGCAAAAGTTAAGTGTTACCGTACTTCAAAACTGTCTCGATCGACAATCTAGATCCTTTACTATCATTATTGCACCGGCAAATGATAGCTACATGTTTGAGAACATACAACATCAAAAATAATTAAGGATCTTCAAATCAAACCTAAGAACTAAGTAAAATAAAATCCAAGTTTTTTCAATATATATATATATATATATTTTTTGAGTGCAGATATTTTCGGAATTAGTGCTTATGCAAAATTAATGAAAGTGGGGGAAGATGTGAGACAAATTTTGAAATCGTAAGATAGAGCAGTTTGTGAAGTGAGATTATAAGTAACAATTAATTAAGTAGTCGGAAATCGTTGTACCATCTCCACTTCACATACATGATACATACAGTACATAATTGAAGAACTTGCATATTAATCTCACTACTACTACTTCTACTTCTTCTTCGTCTCTTCTTCTTCTTCTTCTTCTTCTTCTTCTTCTTCTTCTTCTTCTTCTTCTTCTTGGGAAGAGTGAGGTGGCGGTGGAAGAAGGTGGGAAGGGCGAGGAAGGTGGAGCAGGGGCAGATGAAGGCGATTCGTAGCTCCATGGGTGTCGACGATGATAAGATTGGAGCAATTGCCGCAGCGCACCGTAATAATCTTCCCCAAGCTTGTGCGAGGAACACACGCCTAAATCAAACCAAACCAAACATTTAGTGAAGTAATTAATGGTGGGGCTAGAGAAATTAGGAGATCGAGTAATGATAAAAAAATAAAATTAAAAAAAAAGTATATATGGAGTAAAATATACAGCGAGGATAGTGTCGCAGGATTCGCAATGGAAGTAATGGAGCTGCTCGGGAGGAGGAGAAGAGAGGGCCGGAGATGAAGAAGATGACGACATTTTCTTCTTCTTCTTCTTCTTCGAATTTCGATGGAGAATGAATTGTGCAAGTAGTGTTATTTATTTATGTATAGAGCGGTGGGGTTTTTTTTCACGGATTAATCAAGATACGAAATGATCTTCTGCGATGCTTTCTTTTTCGGGGGCTCATAAAACGACAATAAATTAAATAAGAAACTTCATTGAGGAGAATTAAATTGAAATACTGCATTTAATATAATTTTGATGCATATATTCTTTAACTTAATGCATTGATAAGAATTAAATTTGTTTTCTTTTCCTTTTTTTTTTTTTGATATGGCCTCCATTTGATATGTTTAAATTTTACCTGTAATTCTATAATTTATTTATAAAAAACGTAATTCAGGTATTTTGTTGCATGGCTAATATAAAAATGCATTAATTAAGTGATGGAAAAAAAAATCTAATTAAGTGAAAAAGGAAGTGAAGAAACAAATTAACCTTTATTAGATTTGAATCCAACAGTTGTGTTGACAGAAAAACCATGCTGAACAAGTCTCATAACTAGCCAAGATCCCAACATATCCACTTCCACCAGTTACACACACCTTCCCTTTTCCTTTCCCTATAGTACTATTATTTTCATTTTCCATCATATCCCAACTAATTAAAAATATAGTATATCAATTTCTTACAAATTAATTACACATAAAGAAAAAAAAAAGTGATGTATACAAATTAAGTTGGGGTTTATTTAAGGCCTCATTTTTGGGTTATTGGACTTGAGCCCAATATATGTTTCGGATCATATGAATGACAATTGGATTTGGGCCAAATATATGTTTCATAGCACAAAATTATTTTATATGTTTTTATTTTGTGAGATTTTTTATAACACGTAATTAAGAGATCTAGAAGAAGACATTGAACAAATACTACTAATAAAGACGAGGGGGAAAAAAAAAAGGTGTTACTTTTGTTGGGAACCCTTCAATAGTTTTGATAATATTGTTAGAAACCACACTTAGTCAATAGACGTTAATTGGAACAGACTGATCTCCGTCTTTGGATCAGTCAAGCTCAACTAAAACAGGTTGCTATGTAAAGGTCAAGGTTGGAAGTGCAACCTTGTACCTAATCTACTCAAACCTGTCATATTGTTCCACTATGTAATCTGTCTATGTAACCTGTCCTAATCATACTTGAAGATCTCATTCGAAGGTTACAGACTGAAGATAGATAGAGGTATAGGAAGCTCGACCTGCAAAGTCCAACCCGAGCTGTGACTGGGGAACCTGTCCTCAACTCAATGACTAATTGTGTCAGTGTACGGCTCTGCTCATCCTGACACACACAACGGCTCTATTACAAATGCTTCTCTATAAATACCTCAAGACATTCAAGAAAGAAGGTACGGGAAACTCAAACTACAAGCTAAAACGCTGCAGAAATCTCAAGCCAAATATACTCACAATCAACACTCGAAATTACTAGAGCTTTCCCAAGTGTTGATCTTTGAAGATTTCTATTCTTTCTAGAATCTGTCTTACTAGAACACAATCCACACTCTCACTACCATCATTGTTGATATTCAAAGTAGTTGATAGAGTTGTATTTCAAACGGTGATAGCTCTTCACAGCTTTCCAGTTTGATTATTAGTGCTAGCCGTTTAGCATTAGTAAGATTGTATGTAAGTTTGTATGTAAAATTAGAAGAGTCACGACTCAAGATTCGTGCTAGATTCAGTCTAAAGAGAGACTTGAATTTGGACTGGAACCTCCATCAGTGTTAAAAAGGAGCGAAAGATCTCAGTTAAGGGATTACAGATTCGACGGGATCTGGCGTGGACGTAGGAGCTGTTTACTCCGAACCACGATAAAAACTCCTCGTGCCTCTGTTATCTTTATTTACACAGTTTGCATAATTCACAACCTGCACGATTGTAACCTGTCTTGCATGTGCACTGTCTTTGAAAACTGTTTCTGAAAACTGTTAGCCACTTTCACAGTTTGCATGAACACTTGTCTGAACTAAAGTTTTCTTTGAAAACTGTTTCGAAAACTGTGTTGAAAACTGTTAGCCAACCTTTCCACCAAACTTCCGCACGCAGGTTAGTTTTGCAAGCTCAGCAGTTCACTGTTTGAGCTGGAAAAACTAAACTGCTCTGATTAACTGAAGTGACGACTCAGTAAGATCAAATTGTTTTGAAAAGTCAAAACTGTTGGCTAATTGGTGTATCCCCCCCCCATACACCAATATCTATTTATCGGGACCTACAAGTGGTATCAGAGCGGTGGTTCTTTTGACCACTGCTTCTGTATACTAGAAGCTTTTTGTGCTTTAAGTGTCAAATTGAACTAGATCTATGTGTCTAAAAACTGCGCATATAAATATTAACTGTCAATATGGAAGCTTCACTTCTCCGTGTCTGTGAAGACTTTTCTATACAGGGTTATGAAGACTGGAGTTTTCGAATAAAGATGTGCCTCCAAGCTCATCATGTGCTGATGTGGGACGTCATCAAAAATGGTCCCACACCCATCCTCGAACCCTACGAAACTGAAATATCTGGAGATAAAATCTCTGAAGCAACGTATGTGCCTAAGAGAAAAGATCCCAGAAAATACACAGCTGAGGAAAGAAAGGAAGCTGGACTTGACAGCTTCGCAAAAGGATTGATCTCGAGCACAGTTAAAGGCTTCCACTTGGCCAAGATAAGAAATCTTGGAACTGCTAAGGAAATGTGGGACACCTTAAAGGCAATAAGCCATGGATCAACGGAGATGCTGGAGAATAAGCTGTCAGTGGCATGCAGTAAATTCGAAGAATTCAAAATGCAGCCAATGGAGACCATTGATTAGCTCAAAAATAGATTCACGATGATCACCTTAGAGATCGCGGCTCTCAAGAAAGACATGGAAAGACTCCATACGAGCTATGGAAGGATAAGAAACCTCGATTTAAATATCTTAAATCTTTTGGCTGTGTATGTTACATTCATAATAATGGGAAATCACAGTTGAAAACTTTTGATAGCAAGGCAGATCCAGGAATATTCTTAGGATATTCAGAGATCAGCAAAGCTTTCAGAGTTTTTAACAAGAAAACTCATATTGTGGAAGTAACTCCACACGTTATTTTTGATGAATCTATTTGTGAGTACAGGGAAACCCAACCGGATGAAATTACAGGTACAAGTCAAAATCAAAAAGGCTCCAACATGCAATTTCGAGATGAAATATTAATATGGAGTCCAACCGACTTGGAAGAAGAAGAAACTCAGCCTGTACAAGATTTTAATTCACAAATTCCACCTATTCAGCAAGGGGGAACGGAAGCTCCTCCAACCTGCACCTCTTCAACTGATCCAGAAACTTCAATGGAACCTGCAGTTAATACAGAACTGTCAGTGGATCAGCTTGCTGAACAACTTCAACAGCTCAACCCCTTCACTTCTCAATCTCTACCTGAGTTTGAAGATCCCACACCAGACCCTGAACCGATTCTTACAGAAGAAGAAATCTCTCGTCGAAGGAGATGGGTCGATGCTCATCCTGAAGATCTCATTGTTGGGAACCCAAGAGCAGGTGTGAAGACAAGGAGACAGATCGGTGAAAGCTGTCTACTAAGCTGTTATCTTTCCTACTCTGAACCCAAAACTGTTGAAGAAGCTCTTGCCGACCACGACTGGGTAATAGCCATGCAAGAGGAACTTAATGAGTTTAAAAGAAATGAAGTATGGTCACTAGTTGATCGTCCTACACATCAAGGAGTGATTGATGTAAAATGGGTATTCAGAAACAAGAGAGATGAGAATGCTGATGTGATAAGAAATAAGGCAAGATTAGTTGCAAAAGGGTACTGTCAACAAGAGGGAATAGACTATGATGAGACCTACGCACCAGTGGCAAGATTAGAAGCAATAAGATTGTTTCTAGCATATGCAGCTCATCAAAGATTCAAAGTCTACCAAATGGACGTGAAGAGTGCTTTCCTCAACGGAATTCTTGGAGAAGAAGTTTACGTTGAACAACCTCCAGGTTTCGAGGAAACAGGTCCAGAGAAAGTTTACAAACTGCACAAAGCAGTATATGGTCTGAAACAAGCTCCCAGAGCTTGGTATGAAACGTTGTCTACATTCCTACTGCATTCTGGTTTTAAAAGGGGATCAGTCGACATAACATTATTTACTTTTAAGTATAAGGATGATATTCTTCTTGTACAAATTTATGTTGATGACATTATTTTTGGATCTAGGTCAAAATTTCTATGTGACAGGTTTGGAGAACTCATGAAGTGTGAGTACAAAATGTCCATGATGGGGGAGATGAACTTCTTCCTCGGCCTACAGGTCAAGCAATCTGCGGATGGTATCTTCATCTGTCAATCCAAGTATGCTAACGAGCTGGCAACCAAATTTGGTGTCCAAGATAGCAGACCTCTGAAGATTCCAATGATTGCAAATGGCAAGATGGATCCAGATTCTGAAGGAAAACCTGCCAGCATAACTCTGTACAGGGGAATTATTGGTTCTTTACTTTATATTACTGCAAGTCGACCTGACATTTCTTTTGCAGTTGGAATATGTGCTCGGTATCAAGCTAATCCAAAGGAATCGCATCTAGAAGCAGCCAAGAAAATTCTTAGATATGTCAAGGGAACTGCAAACTTCGGTTTATGGTACCCTTGTGATGATAATTTTGAACTAACTGGCTATGCAGATGCAGATTATGGAGGATGCAAACTGGATAGAAAGTCCACATCAGGGACCTGTCAGTTTCTTGGAAGCAAGTTGATCTCTTGGTTTTCAAAGAAGCAAACTTCAGTTGCAACTTCAACAACAGAAGCTGAGTACATGGCAACAGCAAGCTGTTGCGCACAGATTCTTTGGTTGAAACAACAACTCAAAGATTATGATGTCACTGTTCGAAGAGTTCCTATCTTTTGTGACAGCACAAGCGCCATAGCTCTCACTGTGAATCCTGTCTACCACACCAGATGCAAGCATATCGATATAAGGCATCACTTCATAAGAGATCACGTGGAAAAACAAGATATAACGGTTGAGAAAATCCATACTGACATCCAAAGAGCCGATATACTAACGAAACCTCTCATGGAAGAGAGATTCAACATGTTGTGTGGAAAGCTCGGCATGCTCAGAATGGATACACAGACCAAGTCAGATAATGGCAGCAGTTCACAAGCATAGGTCAGCCAAGAGCAGACAGACTTGGAAACTGCAGCTCAAGAGAAGCAGTGAGGCGACACGCAACTTGACGTCACAAACTGCGTTGAAAGTCAACAATCAACGGTCAACCTTTAAGGGGGAACTGGAGATATCGTATCAATCTCCACTTAATTCTTTGCAGAATTTATTATTTCCTTTCTTTATTTCATTCAAAAATCTTTTTCAAATCTTTTGAATTAAGTTTTGAAAAGTTTTTCTCGAAAATCCAGGGATTTATGTCAATCTAAAAAGGAAAAAGACGAGAAAGGAAGCGCGTGATAAACACTTTCTTTTACTTTCATTGCTCACGCGCCTCCCTAGCCGTTGAAACCATTCAAATAAATCTTGACCGTTGGAGAAATCTCTATATATAGAAAGAAAATTCTTGATTTCATTACGCGTTTCTTGAAATCCTTTAAAATTTCATTTCAACTTCTCTTTCACTCTCTGAGAAATTACTTTTGATCTTTCAAATTCACAAACTCAGAAATTCAAAATCCTTACTATCTGAGATATGTCTGCAGATTCATTGAATGCTCTAGTGAAGAAAGCAACCCCTCTCATCTTCATGGAGAAGGTTGCTGTGCTAGACTCATACGGATACAGAGGTCTGGATCAGATGATTGAGGCTATCACTCTATGTGATGGTTTCTTCAACATCATCACTCAACATCCACGATTTACGCTACCGGAAAATGTTGCTTATCTGCTGTGTTCTCTGGAATCAAATGACGGAGACCCCGCAACAACAACATTTCTCGTCAATAACGAAGAAGAAAGGCGTCATCTTCTTCCACTCGTTCTTCAGACCTATAGGCTATCAGATACAGGGGCTATCACACAGGTTGATGATGTGCCCATGGAATCGGTCAACGATGTCTATCAACAAGCTCTGTTTGAGCCCAAGAAGATTTATGATCAGAAAACGTTCAACCGCCACGACCTGAAGTCGGAGTACAGATTTCTATTCGAGTTCGTTCACAATGTGTTCTTCTCTTACCTAGGATCGAACGAATCTGTTACTTTATTGAAGTTTAAGTTGCTAACTGCTGTGGTGAAGCAGTTAAATGTTAACTGGGCCAGGCTGCTGGTCAATCTGTTCATCAAGGAAGCTGCAGAGCTACCTGCCAGGATCAAGGCCAACATGCAACTTCGTCATGGCACCAAGCTCTCTATTATACTGCAGAGAACGCTTACAAATCGCACATGGCGAGTCTGCTCTGGATTTCCTGACGACAAGCTGGTACCTCACACCTGCAACCAGTTGATCATGATTCTTGGCATCTTGCCACACAAGATCAACAAGGCCAAAGGTGCAGCCAAGCTTCTACTCACAGAAATGCGTGAATCAAAGGAAGATACAACTGAAGAAGAAGATAGCAGTGAAGAAAATGAAGGAGACCGAGTCGAGGCTGAGTCAGTTAGAAAAGGAAAGAGGAAGCTGGAGGATCTGCAATCTGCGCCTTCTCGAAAGCGCATCACAAGATCAACAGCAGCAATCCTTATAGAGGCAGATCTCACACCACCTGCGTCCACAACGCAACCTGCCTCTCCACAGGTTGGAGTGAAACCTGCTGTCGAACAGTCCTCTCCAGGCACCCCTCCAGGTTTTCCGTCCAAAGCTCAGTCCCAAGCTCCTGTCACTGAAGCCCCTACATCTTATCTCAACAGCTCCACAGCAGTGGACCAGATGTTAGCCTTCTACAAAGCAGAGTTTCTTAAGATGTCTCGAAGGCTCAACATGCTGGAATTGGAGAGCAAGCTGTATATTGATGAAAAGGTTGCAGCCTTGCAAACTGAGAACGCAAAGCTGTGGGAATTCATCAAAGCTCACATCGGTGAAAAGAATGCACAAGAGCAGTTCACAAAGGACAGAGGACAGTCCAGCTAGATAACAGCTGTGAACTGACAACCAGTGGAACCTTTTTGGATCAGAAACTGTGAATAAGACAGTTTGAATAGGGAAGTGTAATGGATGACCTGTATCAGTCTCCATTTTCTTAATCAAGTTTTATATGTGTCAAAGATATGCCTTAATTCTTCCAAATATTCAAATTTCAATGAAATACTTCTGCTTCACTTAATCAATTATTTACCTTATCAATCATTTTCATTTATTGAAGCATGTATTTTGTTATTTATTGAAATCTTTGTTAAGGATATTCTGACACAGTACTTAACATTCTTGCTACACTTTCCATGTGTGTCAAAAAGCGCATGCATAGTATCAAATCCGCATTTAATGCGAGGCGACGGTTGAGTGATAACGTAGTGCGAGTGGGATACTCAACCAACCCCACGCGCCCACTATCTCACGGATTTCCAGGGATTCAATCCCATCCGTTGAACGGTTGATTTACTTCAATCTCAACCGCCCGCTTTATCTCTTATATACATTCATATGACTGTACATCGTCGTTCTCAATTCAATTTCTGCATTCTTCCGCCATTTTTTTCTGCAACTCACTTTCAAAATTTCACACTCACAATTTTTTTTTCATTCTTGCAAATGGCAGGAGAATCTACGTCTCAATCCCCACCTCAAACCACCGAACAGAAGATCCAATATCTTCAACAGTACATTCTCACAGAGCCCGCGGCAAATCTTTCAACCTATGATTACGCCGGTTTAAACGAGATGTACTCCGCCATCCAGGAAGCAGATGGATTTTATAAGATCGTTACTCATGAGCCGAAATTCTGGCTTCCGCAGCAAGTCGCCATGTTCTTTCTATCGTATTATTGCCCTGAAGATGTCGACTCCGCCCAATTCCATCTTCCTTTGCCTGGTATACCAGATGAGCCCATTCCGATTCTCTCGCTCATCTCTCGAACCTACGGCATTGCTGATTCAGGAACTGTGGAGATCCTGTATCACAAGCCCATGGGTTTAATTCTGAACGTTCCGGATGCAGATCTGGAAACAGTTTACCAGAAAGCTCTTATGCAGCTCGCAGTCAAGTATGATGGAAGGAAGTTCGCTCGCCCTCTACTGAGACCTGCGTACAGAGCTCTCTTTGACTTCGTTCACAAAGTCTTCCTTGGTTACTCTGGTAACCACGACGCTGTCACACCAGCGAAGTTTAGGGTGATGACTGCAATCATGCAGCGTCTAAACGTGAACTGGGCCCGATTTCTCCTCGAGCTCATCAATGAAGAAGTCAAACAGCTCTCGATCACCTATGAAGGAGATGTGGTGACCGATTTCCGCGTTGCCAGGAACCTGCGTCTAGGCACCAAGATCTGCTCTCTCATTCTCTGCCTCCACCCCAACCTCAACTGGAGTGGAATGACTCACTTCAACAAAGAGAAGGTCCCTAAGGACCAGAAGCAGCTCGAACTCATAATTGGTGTTGACATGACTGTCTTTGCCAAGAATGACGATATGGTGAAGCCATTCCTCTATGCCATGGGTCGATCTAACCTAGCTTGGGTACCTCCAGAGCAGCGTGACGTTAGGAGAAAGAGACAGCTTGCCCCCAGCAAGCAGCTCGACAGACCTGCCAAGTCTGTTCGCATCAAATCTCCAACTCCCATATCACGCAGGTTGCATACGGAGTTTGCCTCCATAGAAGTTCAGCACCAACCTGCTCGTCAAACACTCGAAGACATCCCAGAACAGACAGTTCTCGATGCACAGGTTTCAATACCCGTGCCCTCTGTTCGTGATATCTTCCAATCAACAGCTTCGGAGCAAGCTGGTCAAAGTCACAGCGAATCTCAACCGGAGGATGACACAGATTTTGAGGAAGAAATTCCTGATCACTCCATCGTCATCCACCAGCAGTCCGGTGAAGCTTCTCATCATCACAGCTCGCCTCCAGAGCTTGAACTCCATCTCATCCTTTCTTCCGATGATGATGATGTACAAGAAGATCCGATCAAGACTGCAGCTGCCATGTTGGTCAACTCCATCGAGATCGATGCTGAGAAGACTGTCACGGAGTCTTTTCCCGGAATTGATCTCACTCCGGAGACCAGGTCAATGGCAATCCGGCTTCGTGCTCTGCTTGATGGGAAGGATAGATCGTACTGTGATCTGAAGTCAATCTTTCTTGTCCACTCCATCGAACAACTAGAGGTTGAAGAGCACAGTCTTGGGAAGTTCTTTGGCTACGCTTCCATTCCTGAAGCTCGTGACTGCTTCAAGAAGTTCGTCCTCTCTAGGATGAAGAGAGAGGCCAAGGTAGTTAATGTCGATTTGAAACCTTTCTACTCTCACGATCGTGAATCTTATAATGACAGGTTTCTAGAGGATGAAGATTTCAGTCACATTCCTTCTCCACCCCGAAATAGTGGAGACGCAGTGTCCGATAATGTTCATGCACCGGTCTATTCTGTCGCAACCACAGGAACTTCTCTCACTTCTGTTCAAGCAGACTTGAAGAAATTTATCATTGAGGAAGTTTCCAAGGTGAAGGCCACCGAGGTTGCTGAACACCAGAAGATCGCGGACAAAATCGATGCCATGGACACAGCGGCGTCTGCCATGCTCGAAAATATCAAGTCTGAAATGCCACAGGTTATCAAAGATGAAGTGGCAAGCCAACTTGAAACTTTCTTCTCTGCCCGTCTGAAAGCTGCAATGGACAAGCTGCTTCCCACCCAGCTGTCTGAACTGAAGGTCGCATACTCATCTTCGGTTGACAACCTGCGATATGAGTTTGAACAGCTCAATCAGCTTGTCAACACATTCTCCTCAAAGCTCGCTCATGCTTCATCTAGCTCCCTGAAGACAGAAGAAGAGATGCAAGGGAACATCAATTCCCTCCTGCAGTTTAAAGAAAAGATCTGCACCGACCTGTCCTTACTCTCCAACGAGCAAGCCTCCCTCAACACCACTGTTCAGCAATTAATTGATAATGCCGAAAAGGGGGAAGGGAGAGGCAAGCGCACTGCTACCAAAGCAAAGAGCAAGGAGAAAAAGGTCACCCAACCTCCTCTCACTCAATCAGAAGCTGCTCCGCCTGTGACAGCTGTCTCTCAACCTGCTGCCCAGAAGCTGTCTGAGCAAGAGAAGGAACTGGGTGTTGCCGCCCTTATCCAGATGATGGCAGAAGCTGGGTACACCGCAGATGAATGCGAAAATGAAGGCAAGCAGAAGTTGTTTCTCGCAGATCTGAGGAAACAGAGAGCCAAGGACAAAGCTCGCTTAGCATGCTTCCAGGGTCTTGAAAGCTGCAAGGAGCAAGCGGACAACAGAGAGCCAATTGATTGGCTACCTGTTGATGATCAACCTTTGTGGGACGAGTTTCTGAACCAGTTTATCCTACATCATTACTGGTTGCAGATTGATGCTCGCTTCACTGGCGACACCAGAACTGCCTTCTACAACTGGATGCAATCTTTTCCTGACCGCGAATTCATTAAAAGAGTTCGTGCGAAAGCTGCAGAGGCGAAGGTCACAATCAATCCGCCCAAGATAGAGACCTTCCAACTTCCCACTGTCTGCGGCACTGATACCCCAGATATCGACCGGATCAACACTTTCATAAGGAGAATCGCAGGTCAATACGGTTGCAAGACCACAAGCTGCGACGAGTACAAGTCGATCCGCGACAGAATCTATGCATCTACTGGAACTGTAAGCAATGAGAAGATCGCTGAAGAAAGATTCAAGACTCTGAGGAAGTAACTTGATCGTTTTTCATTCATTTATCGTATCAACCCTGTAAACTGTACACATCAATTCTGCTGATACTATAAATGAGAAATGATCATATCTTGTTCCTGACGACAAAATCTCATTGTCCAGGCCTCTGCTTGTTATGCTTTAAATTTCCTAACACTTTTTCTCATGCAGCTGGCTGGACATCGAATCTTGATCACTTTTTCTTGTGAAATTCAAACATTCTAAGTCAAGATGTAAAGTGTGGGTTTCGGCATTATCAAAAAGGGGGAAATTGTTGGGAACCCTTCAATAGTTTTGATAATATTGTTAGAAACCACACTTAGTCAATAGATGTTAATTGGAACAGACTGATCTCCGTCTTTGGATCAGTCAAGCTCAACTAAAACAGGTTGCTATGTAAAGGTCAAGGTTGGAAGTGCAACCTTGTACCTAATCTACTCAAACCTGTCATATTGTTCCACTATGTAATCTGTCTATGTAACCTGTCCTAATCATACTTGAAGATCTCATTCGAAGGTTACAGACTGAAGATAGATAGAGGTATAGGAAGCTCGACCTGCAAAGTCCAACCCGAGCTGTGACTGAGGAACCTGTCCTCAACTCAACGACTAATTGTGTCAGTGTACGGCTCTGCTCATCCTGACACACACAACGGCTCTATTACAAATGCTTCTCTATAAATACCTCAAGACATTCAAGAAAGAAGGTACGGGAAACTCAAACTACAAGCTAAAACGCTGCAGAAATCTCAAGCCAAATATACTCACAATCAACACTCAAAATTACTAGAGCTTTCCCAAGTGTTGATCTTTGAAGATTTCTATTCTTTCTAGAATCTGTCTTACTAGAACACAATCCACACTCTCACTACCATCATTGTTGATATTCAGAGTAGTTGATAGAGTTGTATTTCAAACGGTGATAGCTCTTCACAGCTTTCCAGTTTGATTATTAGTGCTAGCCGTTTAGCATTAGTAAGATTGTATGTAAGTTTGTATGTAAAATTAGAAGAGTCACGACTCAAGATTCGTGCTAGATTCAGTCTAAAGAGAGACTTGAATTTGGACTGGAACCTCCACCAGTGTTAAAAAGGAGCGAAAGATCTCAGTTAAGGGATTACAGATTCGACGGGATCTGGCGTGGACGTAGGAGCTGTTTACTCCGAACCACGATAAAAACTCCTCGTGCCTCTGTTATCTTTATTTACACAGTTTGCATAATTCACAACCTGCACGATTGTAACCTGTCTTGTATGTGCACTGTCTTTGAAAACTGTTTCTGAAAACTGTTAGCCACTTTCACAGTTTGCATGAACACTTGTCTGAACTAAAGTTTTCTTTGAAAACTGTTTCGAAAACTGTGTTGAAAACTGTTAGCCAACCTTTCCACCAAACTTCCGCATGCAGGTTAGTTTTGCAAGCTCAGCAGTTCACTGTTTGAGCTGGAAAAACTAAACTGCTCTGATTAACTGAAGTGACGACTCAGTAAGATCAAATTGTTTTGAAAAGTCAAAACTGTTGGCTAATTGGTGTATCCCCCCCCCCATACACCAATATCTATTTATCGGGACCTACAACTTTAGAACTGCCTCAATCAACAACTAATCTAAATTCTCTATTGTGTTTTATGTATTGCATGTTTTACCGACAGATGATAGCTAATATGTTGAGAGCATTTATAACATCAACAATAATTAAAGATCTTCATAAATAAAAATATTCATTTTTAAAATGTTCTAACACGTGATGATTATTCATCAATGCAATAAATTTGCAATACAGCAAGGCAATAGGTGATCCGGCTTGCTGATAATTCAAATCAAACATAACTACTCCCTTTTTTTTTTTTTTGTTGAAGTGACTCACTTATATATTACTTCATATATTTCACATATCGAATATAAGTGAGTCATTTTAGAAAAAAAAACGGAGAGAGTACATAAAGAACTAAGTAAAATAAAATCCAGGCTTTTATTTTTATTCTTAATTTTATTTTGAGTGCAGAAATTTTCGGAATTAGCTAGTGCTTAGGAAGAATTAACGAAAGTGAGGGAAGATGTGAGACAAACTTTGAAATCGTAAGATAAGAGTAGTTTGAAACTAATTAAGTGAGATAATTACTATAAGTAACAATCGGAAATCGTTCTACCATCTCCACTTCACATACATAGAACTTTGCATATTAATCTCACTACTACTACTACTACTTCTTCTTATTCAATTCTTCTTCTACATGGAAGAGTGAGGTGGTGGTGGAAGGTCATCATCATCATCAGTCATCAATATCAAATCTCCCGGGATGAGAGGCAAAAATTATCAATTAAATTCCTCATCTTTGACTTGGAGTGCGATCTGTAAAGCGCCACTTGTATATGTGTGTGTTCAAAATTAACCGCTAATTCAAATATTCCTTCTTCAATAATTTGTTTGTGCTGGAGCCATTAAATTAGAAACCCTAATCGATCCATACCAGAAGAAGAAGGTGGGAAGAGCGAGGAAGGTGGCGCAGGGGCAGACGAAGGTGATTCGCAAAGGCAGATCCATGGGTGTCGACGGAGACAACTTTGGAGCAACTGCCGCATCGCACCGTAAGAGTCCTCCCCAAGCTTGTGCGAGGAACACACACCTAATTAAATCAAACAATTAATTAATGATGGAGATCAGAAGGGAAAATAATTAATGAATATGTACGTATATTATTGATCGATCGTGTGTTTTTGAGTGTTCGTACGATAGTGAAAGTTGCAAAAATAAGAACACAAGAGTTTTACGTGGTTCGATCTTTTCGTTTGATCTACGTCTACGGATAAAGAAATGTGTATTATTGCTCTCGAGTTTACAGAATCTCCCCCTCCAATCTATCCTAGCATCACTATTTATAGGTGTACAACAGCAGTTACAACCGAGGTCGTGGCGGTTATAGCCGAGGTCGTGGGGTGCCACATCAGCAGTCGTGGGCTGGAGATCGTGGGTCGGCCGAGCTTCTATGCTCTTTGGGCTGCGCTGTTGGATTGGGCCGTAGTGTCTTCTGGGCCTTTCAGTGGGCCGAGCTCATCTAGGCCGAGCTTATTTGCCGAGGTCCAACTATGTTGGACCGGAGCTTGGGCCTAGTAGCTGGGCCATATCCTATCACACCCCCCCCTAAAAGTATAGAAGCGAGGACGAGTGATTGCTGGGACGTAGGGTAGTGGCATACCGCGTAGTTGGATTAGGTCTTTCGGTAATTGCATTGCCCCGTCGAATTTGAGAGTTCGACGAAGTCGAAATGATATCGCCTCATAAATACGAGGTCGAGTTCGAATTGCATTACCCCGTCGAAATTGAGATTTCGATGAAGTCGAAGTGCATACCGCCTCGTAAATACGAGGTCGAGCTTGAATTGCATTGCCCCGTCGAAATTGAGAGTTCGACGAAGTCAAAGTGCATACTGCCTCGTAAATACGAGGTCGAGCTCGAATTGCATTGCCTCGTCAAAATTGAGATTTCGATGAAGTCGAAATGCATACTGCCTCGTAAATACGAGGTCGAGCTTGAATTGCATTGCCCCGTCGAAATTGAGATTTCGATGAAGTCGAAGTGCATACCGCCTCGTAAATACGAGGTCGAGCTTGAATTGCATTGCCCCGTCAAAATTGAGATTTCGATGAAGTCGAAGTGCATACCGCCTCATAAATACGAGGTCGAGCTTGAATTGCATTGCCCCGTCAAAATTGAGATTTCGACAAAGCCGAAATGCATACCGCCTCGTAAATATGAGGTCGAGCTTAACTGGCATTGCCCCGTCGAAATGCGTACCACCTCGTAAATACGAGGTCATGTAAAATACTGGTGAGTTGAAGGGCGCGACTGTTGGTGTCAGTAGGTAGGATACGTGTCGCTTGTTCATTGGAGCAGGCGGAGAAGCGGGATTTGAAAAGGCGTGCCTTTGCCTATAAAAGCTTCCAACGTACGCTAGAAAATATTTTCCCCCTCAAATCGAATTTCACTTGCAACCGAGAGAAAAAACCATAAATGAAAAACCTGCAACCGCCGTCGCCGTTCAGTCTAGTTCCCAGTGTTTTAGTCGGGAAAAAGCTGTGACAAGTAAGTAATTTCCTGATAATGGATTCTTCTTCTTCTTCCCCAGTAGGTACCGATAGGGTTAACATAGAAATTTTGCCGTCGCCGGTTAGGGGATTTCCGGTGAAGGTATGGTTAAATGTGTATACTCGCTCGTTGGTCCTGCCGGCAATTTGAGAAATCGAATTCCCACCGCTGGTCAGGTCCAATGTTGTTCTTGCTTGTATATCCACCATGTCTGTGTCGCATATGCAAGGATTGGCTCGTAGGTTTTTATTTCCCGAGTCGGTCTAACTGTTGTTACCGCGTGAGGTCGATAGAGGTAGTTCTCCGCCCATAGGTTTTTTCACCGTATATGAAGATTATCTTCATTTCGGTCTACGATTTTCTCTAAATTCTTTTATTGTTGAGCTGTTGGAGGAACTGCACCTTTCGTTAGGTCAGTTGGCACCGCCGTCGATCAAACAGGTCGTTGGTTTCTGTTATGAAGTCAGCCGCCGTGGTGGTACTCCCACGGTAGATTCTTTTCTTCGGTTTTTTAGACCGAATTTGGGTCCGACGGGATGGGCATACCTGTCCCCTATAAATAGGTTTAAGTTAGGGACGCCCACAAAAGTGCCGAACTGGCAAAAGAAATTTTTCTTTTGCCGAACTGAGGGTGTGCCATTGCATCCTTGGACGAATTCTAGATTCTCGTCTCGAGACACTGGGAAACCTGCCGGTGATCTCGAGACGGGGTTGATGAGTATCGGCCTCATCGAGAGGGATTATTCTGAGGCCGATCTAGCGAGTCATGGGCTAAGCCCGTATAATTTTATGTCGACTGCGGACTTGGGTGAGGTCATTGTGCACTACTGTTGGGTCGACAATTTGTTGGTGTTGCCTGACCCCTTTTTTTTTATTTTGTTTTTTTTTGTAGTGAATCCCCAAGATCTTCAGGCCGCAGTGCAGCGGAAAAAGAAGAGGGCTAGGTCAACGCCTGCCGTAGTACAGACGATGTCTGGTACTTCGGCTGAGGGAGTGACTGACCTGGCTAGGTCGGCTTCCGGAAGTTCGCAGCAGGGTTCGCCTCTTGCTGGCCCCCCTCCGCCTCTGATTGTGGCTCATCAGAGTCATGGAGTTCGACTTACCTCGATTGACAAGGTGGGGGCGTACGATGGCAGTCGATCATTGGGCCAGGATTTAGACAGAGAGATGTCTTTTCCCGAGGTGAGTAGATTTCGGTAGATGAGATATTGATGTCTGGTGTTTGGCCTAACATGTATTATCTGTGCAGGAGGCCGAGGTGGTTGTGGCCGGACTGAAGAGCTTGGCGAACTTCGTCACCGACGGAGTTGCCAAATTCCAGAGGCTCTCAGCCGAGGTTGAGGCATCCTCGGCAAAGGTGACCGCGGCTGAATCCAAGGCCAAGATAGCGGCAAAACGGGAGGCTAAGGCCCTCGCCGCCGCTGAAGAGGCAAAGATGAAGGCGTCCGACCTGGAGGCCGAAGTTGCGGAGCTGAAAGTTCAGCTCGCTGCAGAGCGGGAGAAAATGGCTCGTGCAGTTGCCGGCCAAGGCGGGATGCTCCGTGCTTTCGCCGAGCGTATTTTCCTTTCTCGCCACTTCGGTAGGGCTGTTACCCAACTGGTAGGTGCTATGAGCACCTCGGTTTCAGCCGCAGTCATTGACTTGATTGCCCAGGATTACCCAGATCTTGATAAGGCCAAGTATGGGTATGAGGCATGTACTGAAGAGGAAATGATGCGGGAATATGCCGAGGTGCTCGTGGAGAGCACTTCGGATGTACCAGTGGTGGAAAGGCTGGCGGAGCAGAGGTGCCTTTTGTCTGAGACCTCGGTTCGGAACTGTCCATACGACATGGATGACAACTGGAGGCCATGATCGCCGGGCTGCCAAAGAACCCTGCCATCGACGCCGCTGGTGGGAGATCGGGGGAGGCTGATGCCGAACTCGAGGTTGATAGGGATGAAGGAAACCATGAGGGGGTTTAATTTGACCTCTCATGTGTTCTCTTCTCTCCCCTTTTTTTTTTGTAGCCTTGTACTTCATCACCATTAGGGTGGCGTCTCAATTACCATGTTCGGCTATAAATAAAAAGGCTTTTTTATTAAACCTTGCTTATTTCATTCTGTAGTCTGTTCCTGACTTTTACGATGCATCCCACTTCGTTAAAGAAATATCCGAGCTTCGCCAAGCCGTTGAAGTGGCCGAACTCAATGCTTCGGATTGGAAGAAACGAGCTGATAACATCGAGATCGGGGCTGAGGTGAAACTTCGAGCAGCTCTGGAAAAACTTGATGAGATGCATGCTAGGTATGTGGAGCTTGATGACAAGTACCAACAAGCTCGGGACGACCTCAAGACTTGCAAAATGATAGTCGAGGAGCATACGGAGTACGAAGCGATTATTCACCGAGCTGGGGGATCCACCATTTCAGAGTCCTACAGCAAAGTCAAGGAACTTCAGGCTCGTTGCCAAAGCTATAGGGATCAATATGGGAAGGATTCCTGGCAGGTTCGGGACAAATTTGAAGAACTCATCCGTGTTGCAAGCATCTACAAGACAGTCCTTGATCGCTTTCCGAAGTTGAAGCGACGTCTGTCTTTAGAGGCTAAATTTTCGACTTTGATTTCCCCTGGTCCGGATCCGAGGTTGCTTGACTGTACTTCTAGAGAATTTTTGGAAGGTGAATCTTCGAGATCTGTTGACCCGAATCCGAAGATTGTCACACGCCATTCTCGAGAAATTTATAGTCAAGAGCGGCGGTTGTCACTTGGACGAGGTCGGGGTCGAGCGAGCCAAAATGTTCGAGGTAGAGGTTGAAGTTCGGCTCCTGGATGAGGTAGAGGCAAGATTAGCGTAGACGATATTTTGAACTTTAATTCTGGCAGGGACTTTGCTAGAGATTGGCTCAGCTTTAGTCACCCAAAACCTCCGGGTTCCTCGTCTTCTTAATGTAATAATTGTACACATTTTTCCATTCAAATAAAATGGAAATTTTTGCACTTGTGTTTAAGCTTTCCATCCTTGGCTTTAACTAAGGTAGATTCCCTTGTTTTAAACGAAGGTAGCTTTCTTGTAGCCACTTCGTCTGGTGACGAAGTAAAGGTTTTCAGTTAGCCACTTCGTCGTAGACGAAGTTTGGGCTTTAGATAGCCACTTCGTCTGGAGACGAAGTTAAGGCTTTTCAGTTAGCCACTTCGTCTGAAGACGAAGTTAAGGCTTTTCAGTTAGCCACTTCGTCGTAGACGAAGTTTAGGCTTTAGATAGCCACTTCGTCTGGAGACGAAGTTAAGGATTTTTAGTTAGCCACTTCGTCTGAAGACGAAGTTAAGGCTTTTCAGTTAGCCACTTCGTCTGAAGACGAAGTTTAGGCATTAGATAGCCACTTCGTCGGAAGATGAAGTTAAGGCTGTAGATAGCCACTTCGTCGGAAGACGAAGTTAGGGCTCAGTTAGCCACTTCATTCGAGAACGAAGTTAAGGCTTTCATGTTCCTTATTTGTCGAATTTATCGATAGGGGTGGTCCCCTTACGCGCGTTTAGGTGTTACTCTGAAGTGGAGTTTGTGTTATCCTCGTCAGGATTTTAAAATCGAGATACTCAGTATAAACGAGAGAGAGACGTGCAAAATGTATGCAAAAGATATAAATAAGTAAGTAAATGAAAAAAAATAAAATTTATTTAAATGAAGTAAAAAATAAGACAAATTTAAACAAAATGACCCGACTCCTACGACCTAAATGAACTTGGACACTATTCTCCATTTATACAAAGTATCTCTTTAGGTGATTAATGTGCCATGTACGGGGTATGGGCTCACCAGATAATTGGGCGAGCTTGTACGACCCTTTTCCGAGGACTTCTTGAACTCGGTATGGTCCTTCCCAGGTGGCTTCTAATTTGCCGAGCTTCTCAGCCTTACTGACCTCGTTATTCCGAAGTACGAAGTCACCTACTTGGAGTTGTCGATGCTTCACCCGGTTATTATAATACCGAGCTACTTGTTGTTTGTATCGAGCTTCTTGTATGTAGGCTTGTTCCCGTTTTTCTTCTAGCAAATCCAAGTTAGTTCGAAGTCTCTCTTCGTTATCTTGGGCTGCGAAGTTAAGTGTTCGGGGGCTCGGCAAACTGATTTCTACCGGGATCACCGCTTCGGTTCCATACACCAAGCTGGATGGTGTTTCACCGTGTGATGTCCGGGGGGTGATTCTGTACGACCATAGGACTTGGGGTAAGTTGGCAGCCCAATCTCCTTTGGCCTTATCGAGTCGGGTTTTTAACCCTTTAACTATCGTTCGGTTCGTAACCTCGGTTTGACCATTCGCTTGAGGATGGGCTACCGAGGTGAACTTTTGTTGGATTTGGAGTTCGTCACACCATTCTCTGAACGTCCTGTCTGTGAACTGGGTTCCATTATCTGAGACAAGGACATGAGGTATGCCGAAGCGACAAACTATGTTCTTCCAAACGAAGTTTAGGGCATTTTTACTTGTGATCCGTGCCAGAGGTTCGGCTTCCACCCACTTCGTAAAGTAGTCGATAGCCACAATGAGGAATTATAGTTGGCCGGGAGCTTTTTCGAATGGCCCGACAATGTCTATTCCCCACTGCATGAACGGCCAAGGGCTTTGCATGCTGGCCAGTTCAGTTTGTGGCAACCTCGGAACCATCGCATGGATTTGGCACTTCGGACACTGTTTGACGAGGTCGATAGCGTCTTGGAACATGGTGGGCCAATAGTACCCCCACCTCATGATCTTTTTGGACAGGGTGCGGGCTCCGATGTGACTGCCACAGGAGCCTTCATGGACTTCGCGCAGTACGTAGTTCGCTTGGTTCGGCCCCACACATCTCAGGAGGGGTTGGAGGTATGATATCCTATACAGCACATCCTGTTCTAGGACGTAACTGGTAGATTTAGCTAGGAGCTTCCTGGCCTTGACCTTATCGGATGGGAGTTCGCCACTCCCTAGGTAGCTGCGAAGCGGAGTCATCCAGTTCGGTCCATCTTCAGTTACTACATTGACTTCGGCTTCATCACTACTTCGGAGTTGTACTTCTTCTACCGGGGAGGTCATTGACGACGACGCGAGTTTGCTTAGTGCGTGAGCTCGGCCATTGTCTCCCCTTGGTATTCGCACCAATTCGAAGTATGAGAAGTTTTGTTGTAGGCATTTGGCCGCTTGGAGGTATTTTTTCATTCGTTCACCCTTGGCCTCGTACTTGCCTAGCATATGGCTCACTACGACTTGAGAATCACTGTGAACCTGTATGACTTGTACTTGGAGAGCTTGGGCTAGACGAAGTCCGGCGATTATAGCTTCGTACTCCACTTCGTTATTTGTGGTTAGAAAGTTGAACCGGAGTGCATAGGTGGTCTCTTTTCCTTTCGGACTGATGAGCAAGACTCCGGCTCCACTTCCTTTGTTGCCTGATGCCCCATCCACATAGATCTTCCAACAGTCTTGTGGTGGTGACTTCGGTGCCTCGGCCTTTGATTTATCCTCAGTAGGTGTGGCGGACTGCTGTACGTCCGTGAACTTGGCTTCTACTAGGAAATCGGCCAAGGCTTGCCCTTTAATGGCTTTGCGAGGTACAAAGGAAATCACGTGCTCGCCGAGTTCTACAGCCTATTTAGCGATTTGCCCGGACGCTTCCGGTTTTGTAAGCACTTGCCGAAGTGGGAGGTCAGTTAGCACTTGTATTGGATGTGCGTGGAATTACGGTCAAAGTCTTCTCGCTGCATTCACTAATGCAAGTGCTACATTTTCCAAAGGTTGATACCTCGTCTCCGGTCCTTTTAGGGTTCGGCTTATGAAATAGACGGGTAGCTGACGACGTTTTTCTTCTCGCACCAGGACTGCACTGATTGCCTCGTCTGAAGCAGCGAGGTATAGGGAGAGGACCTCGCCCACTTTTGGTACAGATAAAGTAGGGAGGTTTGCGAGGTACCTCTTTAGGTCGTCAAAAGCCTTTTTGTGCTCGTCGTTCCATTCGAAGCTCGGCGCCTTCTTTAATATCTTGAAGAACAAGAGTTGTTTTTCGGCGGCCTTAGATAGGAAGCGACTTAGTGCAGCTATGCAGCACGTCAGCTTGTGCACGTCATTGATTGACTTCGGCACTTGCATTTCTTGGATGGCTCGGACTTTTGATGGATTAGCCTTTAAACCTTCGCGTGAGACCCAACACCCTAGAAATTTTCCAGATCGGACCATAAAAGTATACTTTTCTGGGTTTAATTTTAGATTCACTTCACGAAGTAGGCTAAAAACAACTTTAAGGTCGTTTACACAAGTGGAGATTTCCTTGCTTTTTACGACTATATCGTCTACATACACTTCGACAATACTACCGATGTGGGCTTCAAAAATCTTGTCGACCATCCTTTGGTATGTAGCTCCAGCATTTTTCAGTCCGAAGGGCATCTTTTTGTATGCGTAGACGCCGAAGTCTGTGATGAAGGCGGTCTTTGGCGCGTCCTCGGCGTTCATGAGGACTTGGTGGTATCCCTTGTATAGGTCCAAGAAGCTGAACATCTTGTGACCAACAAGAGCTTCGACCTTCTTGTCGATGTTAGGGAGGGGGTAGCAGTCTTTTGGGCAGTGCTTATTGAGATCAGTGTAATCAATACACATCCTCCACCCGCCTCCTTATTTTTTCACCATCACGGGGTTTGCCAGCCAGGTCGGATATTTCACTTCGAATAAAATATCAGCTTTTTGCAGTTGCCAAACCTCGTCATGGATCACTTGATTTCTTTCGGCAGCGAAGGCTCGCTGCTTCTGCCGAACTGGTTTCACCTCAGGATCGATGTTGAGGTGATGAGTGATGACACTTGGTGCCACCCCGGTCATGTCTAGCGGTGACCAAGCGAAGACATCTCTATATTCCCGAAGTAGCCAGATAAGTTGACTTCGGAACTCGTTTTCACTGACGAACCCTACTTTGACAACCTTGGCAGGGTCATCTTCGTACAAAGCGACGTCTTCAACCGGCTCGACGGGTGGAGGCGACGTCAGCTCCACCTCTTCGGGGTTCTGTAGTTGCTATGCTTGGGGGTGCTGACTGCTAGCACCTCGGAGTGCGACCTGCATGCACTCCTTAGCCTGCTGCTGGTTTCCCCGAAGTGTGATCACTCCGTTTTTAGACGGAATTTTGATCGTCAGGTGGTAGGCCGAGCAGATCGCCTTCGTCGCTATTAGCAAATCCCTTCCTAAGATGATGTTATAGGGGGAGCTGGCTTTTACGACGAAAAAGTGGATTATCTTCGTAGTGGACAACGGGCTCTTTCCAACTGTCACGGACAGTGAAATTATGCCTTCCGTCATCGTCTCTTGTTGTGTGAAGTTTTTTAGCGGCATGGGTGCCGGCCTTAGACGTGCTTCTTCGATATCGAGCTTATCAAAGCAGTCTTTAAAGAGCACACTCACGGAGGCTCCGCTATCAATAAATACGCGGTGGACTAATTTGTTGGCCACCACGGCCTCGATTATTGTGGCATCTTGATGAGGTACAACATTGGGGACTGGGTCATCGCCGGAAAAGGTGACGACCTCGTCCTTCTTGAACCTTTTCTGGGCAGGTTCTTCTCGTTGTTGACTCCGGGCCTCAGCTTTCGACGATGACCTCGTCGAGCCTTCGGGCATCCGGTGATGGCAGTGATGACTGCATCGTATTGAGGCTGGTCTTCGTCCTCATCTTCATCATCGCGCTTCGGTCTCTTGTCGTGATGGGGGGCGCAGTTGTTGCCTCCCCTATTTTTCTTTCTCTTGCCCTTCCCTTGAGGTCGGGCTTCTTATTGGTTGTGACTTTGGTACAGTTTAAGGTTACCGTCGCGTACCATGTGCTCAATGTCCGAGGCGAGATCCCTGCAATCCTCGGATTCATGACCGTAGTCATTGTGAAACTTGCAGTATTTTTCTTTAGATCGGCGTTTCGATCCTCCTCGGGATAGAGGTGGCGGCTTCTCGAACAAGTTCGCATGAAGCTCGTATATCTCAGCCCTAGACTTTGTCAGCGGTGTGTACTGACTTCGGTCTTGGTTGGGCCGAGGTCCTAAGCGGGACTCGAGGGGTCCTCGCTATAACCTTTCAAGGGCACTTCGTCGACCTTGCCCGTGGTCGTTGCGCTCCTTTTTCTTCTCGTTATTTTCAGGTCGATCTGCAGCCCGCTTTTTTCGATCGGCCTCATCCGTCTCCGCGAATGTATCGGCAATCCTCCATAATTGCCTCGATGTTGTTAGGATTGCCTTTATGAGCTCTCTAAAGAGAGTTCCGGACTGAATGGCATTTTGAAACGCCGAGATAAGCACGTCGTCAGAGAGACGATCGACTTTAAGGCTCTCGTTGTAAAAATGGGCCAGGAAGTCGCTGATTGTTTCTCCTCATCCCTGCCTTAAGGTTAGGAGCTGGGCTGGGGTGATTTTGGCCTCAGCCTTTTGAAAGAAGCGACGCTCAAAGGCATCGAGTAGGTCGGCATACGACCCTATGCTGCCATTAGGCAAGCTATCGAACCAACTCCTAGCGTTGTCCATTAGCAGTTCGGGGAAGACTTTACACATGTAAATGTCTTCGGCAAGTCCCTGGTTCATCATGTTATACTGGAACCGGGATAGGAAGTTGCTGGGGTCTTGCGACCCGTTGTAAGGTGGGATAGGAGGTACTCTATACGTCGACGGGAGGGGAGTATAGAGTATCCTATTAGTGAAGGGAGTCGAGATTCGACCGTAAACGGTCGAATTTCCCTGATAACTATTTCCTTCGTCACGCCGAGGTGGAATGGCATTTTGACGAGGTGACGTTGATCCGCGCTGCGGTGAAGCGTGGTTGTTCCCACGACGATTATTGTTTTGTCACCTTCGGGGAAGTTCGGCCATCATATCCCCGACGATCTGGAGACTAGGGGATCGCCGATGTGACGGTTCGGCTTCGTCCTCTCCATGTTGACTTTGTTGCCGATGTTGATCCACGAACTTGCGAAAATCTTGTTCGTGGAGGTCCAAGTACGCCTTTAGTGCATCTCCAAGCTCGGGTTGGAGTGCGGCGCTTCCACGTCGACGACCGCTTTGGCCTTGCTCACCGCTGCCAATTGAATCGTCAGACTGGTCTAGTGAGATGTCCTCCAAATGGCCTTCAGGAGTTCGGTGGACAGCAGGGTTCTCTTCAAGACGGACTTGGGACGCGGTGTGCCGAGCTTGACTCACGTCGGCCTCCTCATTGTGAGGTGGATTGGTAGCCGGATCGGTTTGGTGTTGTTTTGCCTTAGCGGCAGCAGCGGTGGCGGTGGAGCGAGTTTGTTTCACCATCGTTTTACTCTCGAAAACTTTGATCGGTTTCACAAGAATTTGTTTCCCACAGACAGCGCCAGTGATCGATCGTGGGTTTTTGAGTGTTCGTACGATAGTGAAAGTTGCAAAAATAAGAACATAAGAGTTTTACGTGGTTCGATCTTTTCGTTTGATCTACGTCCACGGATAAAGAAATGTGTATTATTGCTCTCGAGTTTACAGAATCTCCCCCTCCAATCTATCCTAGCATCACTATTTATAGGCGTACAACAGCAGTTACAACCGAGGTCGTGGCGGTTATAGCTGAGGTCGTGGGGTGCCACATCAGCAGTCGTGGGCTGGAGATCGTGGGTTGAAGATCGTGGGTCGGCCGAGCTTCTATGCTCTTTGGGTTGCGCTGTGGGATTGGGCCGTAGTGTCTTCTGGGCTTTTCAGTGGGCCGAGCTTATTTGCCGAGGTCCAACTATGTTGGACCGGAGCTTGGGCCTAGTAGCTGGGCCATATCCTATCAATTATATATATATACCCTGAGGATAGTGCCGCAGGGGTGGCAATGGACGTAATGGAGCTGCTCGGGAGGAGAAGAGATGGCCGGAGCAGAAGAATATGACATTTTCTTCTTCTTCTTCTTCTTCTTCTTCTTCTTCTTCTTCGAATTTCTTCTTCTTAATTGGTGTTGTGTGTGCGATGGAGAGTGAATATTTGTGTAAGTATAGAGCGTAGGGTTTTTCACGGATTAATCAAGATACGAAATGATCTTTTGCAATGCTTTCTTTTTCGGGAGCTCATAAAACGACAAGTAGTGACTGACGTAAAATGAAAAGAAATTAAAGAAGAAACTTCAATATAAATTGATGTTACTAGTAGTACTATTTCTTAAAACATTTGAATTATATCAACACACACATAAATCATCCCATCCAAATTAGATACGACTTTTTGACCATCCCTAATTAAACCAAAGTGGCTATTATAATTGATCACTAAATTTTATGATATTCGCCCATATGGGTTAGCCTTGTCAAAATTATCTTAAATCAATTTTAATTGGGAAACACTTGTATAAACTCCAAACTCACGTCCATTAAATATTTTTATAAGGCCTTTTTCATTTTTATTTAGTTGGTCCATTAAATATTTTTATGAGGACTTTTTCATTTTTATTTAGTCTTAACGTACCTGTTGGATCTTGATTTTCTTGGGCAAATTAAAAAGCGTAACGAGAATGTAAAAGAACATCAAAAAATTACGTGGTTCGATCTTTAATGAGATCTACGTCCACGGAGCAAGAGTATGAATTTTATTCGAATACTTTTCGTCCCCTTTACAAGGTTTATTTCCTCTATTTATAGAGGATCTACATAACCCTAACCCTAATTTCTCTTGGGCTTGATATTGGGTTTGAAATTTAATTTCCGGAATTTCGAAAGGTTGCAAATCGCAGATTGGCGATGCTTCGGCGACGTCGGCTTGCAGCTCGATGGGGAGTTCGGCGGTGCTTCGGCGACGTCGGCTCACAGCTCGTCGTGAGACGAGGATTGGCTTTTGACAGCACTTGGCTGCGGCTCGTCGAGTGCAGCTCGGCACTTATACGACGGAGTCGGTCGAAGCACGAGCTCGACATCGGTGCAGCTCGGCTGCCCTTCGTCGCGATAGCTCGGTTCGGAGGTGGTGCAGCTCGGCGGTGCTTGGCTGCGTCAGCTCGGCGAGGGGCCCGACAGAGGAGCTCGGATGTGCAGCTCGTCGGTGCTTGGCTGCTGCGGCGACGTCGGCCCACGTAGGTGCAGCTTGGCGGTGCTGCACTACGGCGGGGGCGAGGTGGCTGCAGCTCGACACTTATGTGACGGGCGAGCTCGACGGTGCTTCGGCGACGTCGGCTCATAGCTCGGCTGCTCTGCTCGATGGGGAGCTCGGAGGTGCTACAGCTGTGGCGTCATCTTGGGGGCTCGGTGGAGGCGCACGACACTGCTGTGGCGACATCGGCTTGCAGCTTGTCGGGAGAGCTCGACGGGGGGCTCGGCGGAGGAGTTCGGCAGAGGAGTTCGGCAGTGCTGCTGCGGGTGCGACGTCGGCATGGCGCGGGCGAGCTCAGCCTGTTGCCACGGGTGCGGCGTCGCGCATGGCGCCGGTGAGCTCGGCCTGTTGCTACGGGTGCGGCGTCGCGCATAGCGCGGGTGAGCTCGGCCTGCTGCTGCGGCTGCTGCGGCGACGTCGGCATGGCGCTGCTGTAGCTCGGCCTGCTGCTGTTGCAGGTGCGATGTCGGAAGCTCGACGTGGAGGTGCTGCTAGTGCAGCTCGGCCCGCTGCTGGTGCAGGTGCGACGTCGGCAGCTCGGGGAAGTACTACAGCTCGTCAGGTGCAGCTTGGAGCTCGACGTCGGATGGACCTGGGAGAGGCGTTGTCGCCTTCGTCGTGGCGGTGGCGCAGCTTGGCGGAGGTGCGGCCGCGATTCCACGGAGCGGAGGCATTGCCTTCTTCGCGCGGGAGGTAGTCGCAGATCTGGGCCTTTCGAAAGCCGGCGGCGTCGCCTTTGACCTGGGAGAGGTGTTGTTGCCTTCGTCGCGGCGGTGCGGATGGTGGTTGAACGTCCTTTTTCGCCTCCACTCCCCCTCTCTGTTTCACCCCCTCTGCGAAAAAGGTTTTTTTTTTTTTTCCCTGAATCATTCTCTCCGCCTTCATTCTTCCCAGAAAATTTTCGATCTTCAAACACAAAATAATCGTTCCCACAGACGGCGCCAGTGTTCGATCTTGATTTTCTTGGGGAAATTAAATAGCGTAGAGAGAATGTAAAAGAACACCAAAAAATTACGTGGTTCGATCTTTAATGAGATCTACGTCCACGGAGCAAGAGTATGAATTTTATTCGAATACTTTTCGTCCCCTTTACAAGGTTTCTTTCCTCTATTTATAGAGGATCTACATAACCCTAACCCTAATTTCTCTTGGGCTTGATATTGGGCTTCACTTCTATTTCTTCTGGGTCACATCCTATCAGTACCAAAATAGTTATATGTTAAGAAATGTTAGATTATAGCTTTCAACGTAAAAAAAACATAAAAAATATTAATTCTGTAATTTGGGACCAAAAAAAAACTCTTTAGGACCTTTTGTTACTTGAATTCTCTTTTCCTCCTTGTCTCTAATTCAAAATAATTCATATCAAATCATGTAATAATATCATATCATAATTCTGCATCCATCTTGCCATAATATAATTACCACGTAAATGTTATATTTATAAATATACTTTTTTACGAGGTATATTATGTCTGTTTGTATTATTATATATAACATGATAATCAAAAATGAAGAGGCGACCGTCACAAATTGGTATGATGAGGACAAGCCTTCAAACAGTAACACTAGGATTCTAAAGGTTGCTTGAGTTCCAACCCAATAGTTTTGGCGCTCGGCAGGTATGCATTTAGCGTACTGTGGAATTATATAATTCAAGGATGCATGCCCAATCCGCAAGTGAATTGATCGAAAAAAAATTGGGCACAATTTACTCATATATCGTATTTTTTTTTAATTTTATATTTTAATGTCTAATATAAATAATTTTAAATTTATCTATGTAATTTCATTTTTCAGTTAAATGAAAAAAAATTATGCTTATTAGACTTTGAGGAGTTGGTACAAAGTTTTGAATGATTTTAGAGGAATGATTATAGCTAAGAAGCATGAGAAACAAAGAAATACTAAGGATAAATATGTAATTTCAGGTATTCAGTTTCTTTTTCTTTTTAGCTTTTCCAGAAGCTTCTTCAATTACAGTATCTTTTTTAATGATCCTCTTCCACTTCCATTCTGCAAGATTCTTTCATAAGTCATCACTCGCTCGTTAAAAGGTAATTATTTCTAGCGCAGTTTCAAATTTATTAAGAATTTGGTGAGAAATTGTTTGAAAAAAGTTCTGTCTAATTTCACATCCTGTCCAGCATATAGAGAAAGATTATACAGGAATCATACTCCAGACAATTCAATCATAATTTATGTGATTTGTTGTAGTATTCAATTTGAGATTTCTTTTTTCATATGATCACAGGGGTTTAAGAGAAATTCGTGAAATGGCGTTTTTTGGAGGGAAAGATCCATTCGATCACCCGTTTTTCACTCAGCCTTTTGGTGGCTTGTTTGGTGGGAGGAACCCGTTTGATGATCCGTTTTTTACCAGCAATTTTGGTAGCAATTCGGGTTCCCGCAACCGCATTTCCATTCAAGAGCTGAATCCTGACGGTGATGATGGCAATGATGCTAAAACTATGCCTAACAAAGAAATCTCTGTCAATAATTCAGATGAATTTCAACCAGGTATATGTTATTCGTGAGTAGATTCGTCATTTCCCTTGAAGTCGAACGTTGTAAATGACTGCTAGGTTAAGGTATTTTGTGGGGTGATTTATGTAGTTGATCTTGTCTGCATTTTGAATCTTGATGTTTGTTGAACGGTAGAATTCAAGGGACATTAGTTCATTGTTTATGTTGCCCTTCAATTTTAGAGTGGGGAAGGGAATGGTGTTTATATGGGAAAGGATGGTCATAATCAAAATCCTCTTAACAAATTCTAGTTGTCTAGGTTTTGAAAATATATCCTTATGTAATCATTACTTCATCAAATGTTGGACTCTGCTTCCAGATTATCAGAGCTTTAGCTTCCAGGGAGTCGCGTATGGTGGTCCCGATGGGATTTACTACACGTCATCTGTTGGGAAAAGGACGGGGGGTGATGGGGTGAGTGCTTTAGCAAGTTTGTGATTGGGGATTAAGGGATTTTATGTTGAGTATGCAAATTACTTATCATGAATGTCGATTGAAAAGGTGTTTTTGATGGAGATGAATGAAGA
Source organism: Mentha longifolia (assembly GCA_001642375.2). NCBI lineage: Eukaryota > Viridiplantae > Streptophyta > Magnoliopsida > Lamiales > Lamiaceae > Mentha > Mentha longifolia. The sequence goes on along the minus strand of CM038115.1, from coordinate 6,653,249 downwards.
TGATCGGATGGTTGGTGAATCACTGCATACCATTTCAAAAGGAATACATGATAAGGTAATGTACTTACTTATCCGTCTTCTACTAAATAATGAAAAACTTCTTTGTGGGTAATGTGCTTGATATGCTAAGCTGGATGTTTCGTTGTAGACCTTTGCTTCACCATTTTTCCCGTAAACAAGAATCTTCAAGTAGATAGTCTCGCTCTCACCTTTGTGAATTTGATGAATACTCGTAATCTTGTCATTTCCTTGCTAGTTTATTCATATTCCAAGTTCAAGAAGCCTCCAGTGAAGTAGATTGGCCATTTATTTACACACGACTAATTTGTGTTGGTCTCGTGATTCGTGTTCTCTAATATATTAAGGGGCATTCTGTTACGACCAAACAATCTAAGGATGGCAGGGTTGATTCCTTGCAGACATTACACAATTTAGAAGAAGGTTTGATTCCTTCCTGCGATTCAAGTTTATGTTAGATTTGGCTGTTCTTTAACATTTTGTTCCATACTGTCTTTTAGATGAGCTTGCTGGTTTTGAAGAAAACTGGAAAACTAATGCTGAGAGTTTTTTGCCTGGATGGAGCAACGGCTTCAATTTGCTCGAGGATTCAGGTACACTGCTTATGGAGATTTTTTTTGTACTCTTGTATAGCATTTGTTTATATTCTTTCATGTGATTAGCAAATAAGATTATTATATGCACTGTTCTATCCCAGATCAGTTCTGTGCTATGTGTTAGTATTAAAGCACGGAAGAATTATACATCTAAGGCCTTTTACCGGTTACTTCCATCTTGATATGCAGGTGCTAACAAGAGTGCATGGGACGATTTTGGTGGTTGGAGTGGTTTGGGTGGCTGGCCTTTCCAATCTCTCGAGTATTATGGAAATGGTGGAGCACAACCAGACGCTGAATCCTCAGAGCCATCTTCTCATGGTACATCCAGAAGAAATGTCCCAGTGGAGTAAACTCTCCTCCTCCTGCTAAATAAACTGGCGCTACTATAAATGCATATAACTGTATATCTAATATTTAGGAGGCGCATGCTGTTTAAGTTTCATATTGTTCTTCATGTGAAGACGATCTATCGATGGTTTCAGTTTAGTAATATGTTAGGCTACTCCCGAAGATGTTGAATGACTGGAAACCACCTTGTATTATGTATACATGGTTTGGCTGTGACTTATGTGTTATTACATGATCATTTACAAGGTAAAATTTATAAAAGCATGGCTATCTAATATAGGAGGAACTGATCTTGTAGAAATGTTGTTCCTCTGTTAATTCATCAACTTCAAAAACCCACCTTCTCTTCTCCCTCACATGTTCAACACATGGTGGTATTCTACCCACCACCAAACCTTTTCCGATGGGCAGAAACCGAGCACCCGAAAACCTGCCTTTTGCCACCGGAAAAAGCTCCCTCTCTCTCTCACTAACAAGTTTCCAGTCCATAAGCACGAAGTCTGCCCTCTGGTATTCACCACACAATAACCTCCAAGCACCCCCTACAGCAAACTCGACTGAATCTGCATATCTGCCTAGAGCTTTTCTTGATGCAGGCAACTCCTCTTTGCTGTTGAGGACGCAGACCACGCGGCCTCTTGTCTGCCACGAGGCGCATACTAGGGCCACTGCAGCTGCAATGCTGCTTCCGGGAGCAGCCATGACCATGAGCTTCGAGTTGTAGCCGGCTGCAAGGGCAGCTATGAACTCCATTTTGGTAGGCCCTGTCCCTCTCTTACTCTGCATTGACATTATGCATATTAAGAATATGAGGAGCTGAATGCTATTTACGACGTTGGAAAATACGAAAATGCTAAAGTTTTCTTACCAGTTTGAGAGTTTGAAGATAGGCTTCTGTGGCGTTTTCAGCAGACCAGGAAGCCATTGTTTCTGTTGTTTGATTATGTAGATAGAAGGGTTCTGATTCAAGCTTATAAATGGAGAATTTGACCTTAGTTTTTTATGAAGTTGAGGCTTTGTTCGGAAATTAAGAAAGGTAAAAGATTCTCTGATGCGCCATTTGTCATGCATGGAGATGCATGCAGGATGAGATTTAATAACGAAAATTAGTTTGTAGTCAACACTTATGTACAGCTCACTTGTTAATGTTTTCTTGTACAACAGTTATGTCTATGGTTCATGCATCCCTAACTGAAAATAGAACCTTAATTTGGTGAAAAAAAAGTCGTGGGTGTTCTACTTTTTTGAATTTTTGAGATTTATATATTCAAAGTAAGTATAAAATATTTTAAATCATGAATTGAGAGTGCATGAGAAGTAGCTAGGTTGACCTCTGACGTTGCATATGAATATGCTTTACAATTACAAATTCAATGTATGGTGCATTGATCTAAATTAATTAAGAAAAAGTGTATGTACACATATTTTTGTATTAATATATAGTCTAAATTCTCTAATTAGTCAACAGCATAACAACTACTAGTAGAATTTATTGTAATTACTTGTCATACATAATGAATTGATTTCATTTCCAAAGCTAGGAAATACCTATTTTCAACAGTCGCATTGGAAATTGATACCATAATTGAAACCCATAGCCGAATAATGCTCATTCTAATGGGCTAAATTGAAGCCCAATATAATTTCAGCCCAATTCTTTTGTACGTTTCTCGTAAAAAAATTCCGAACAAATATCTAAGATTTCAATCAAGATACCAACCAATGAACCAATGCTGCTATCTGCAACTGCAACTTCACTTCATCCTTGGAATTACCCTCTTTCCGCATTGGAAATCACTTCAAAATGTATAACCCAGAAGGAAATAAGTCAAATCCGTGCGAATTTGATCACTACTGGCCATATCCACAACCCGTCACTGGCCTCAAAGATTATTCTAAATTTCGTTTGTTCTCCACACAAACCGAATGTTGATTTCGCAAGAGATCTTTTCTTCGACTACAGTTACAGAGACCCATTTCTATGGAACGCAATTATGAAGTCGTTCTCACATGGAGATGAACCGGGTAATGCATTCCAACTCTTTGCGTTAATGCTTGCTAGAGAGGTTTTACCGGATGAGTACTCGTTTTCATTGGTGCTGAAGTCTTGTTCGAGGTTGAGTTCATTGAGCAGAGGAATTCAGATTCATGGGCTGATGTTGAAACTTGGGTTCGGGTCGGATTTATTCCTGCAAAACTGTTTGATTTGCATGTACGTCAAATGCGGGAGTGTTCAATCTGGGAGGCAGATTTTTGATAGGATGGTTAGAAAGGATTCCTTTTCGTATAATTTGATGATCGATGGATACGTGAAGGGCGGGATGGTAAGTTTAGCTCGAGATTTATTTGATAGAATGCCGTCAGAGATGAAGAATTTGGTTTCTTGGAACACTATGATTGGTGGCTATCTGAAATGGGAGGATGGATTTGAGAATGCTAAGAACTTGTTTGATAAAATGCCTAAAAGGGACTTGGTTTCTTGGAATCTGATGATTGATTGGTGCGCTAAGAATGGGAAGATGGAGATTGCTCGAGACTTGTTCGATCGAATGTCAGAAAAGGATGTTGTGAGTTGGGCTGGTATGGTTGATGGCTATGCTAAACTGGGAAATGTGGGTGCTGCAAGAACCTATTTTGATGCTATGCCTCGTCGCGATGTGATCTCCTGCAACGCGATGATGGCTGGTTATGTTAGTAATGGATGCTATCAAGAGGCACTGGAAGTGTTTCATGATATGCTAGAGAGCACTATCGGTCTAGCTCCAGATGATGTTTCTTTACTGACTGCTCTTTCTGCTACCACACAATTAGGCTGCATCGATGAAGGTATGGCAATTCATCGATACATGGAGGAAAATGGGTTCGCCACTTGTGGAAAGCTAGGTGTTGCTTTAGTTGACATGTATGCTAAGTGTGGAAGCATAGAGCAAGCTATGGATGTGTTTGAAGGCATCCAAGAGAGAACCATTGATCATTGGAATGCTATGATTGGTGGACTAGCCATCCATGGACTAGGTGATTTAGCTTTTGAGTTATTCATTGAGATGGAAAGACTTTCTCTAGAACCGGATGACATTACATTCGTTGCAGTTTTGCATGCTTGTGGCCATTCCGGGATGATGAAGGAGGGCATAATCTGCTTCGAGATTATGAGACGATATCACAAGATTGTGCCGAAGCTGCAGCATTATGGATGCATGGTTGATATACTAAGCAGAGGAGGTCACATAGAAGAAGCTGCAAAATTTGTTGAAGAAATGCCAATCAAGCCAAATGATGTGGTCTTTAGGACTTTGCTAAGTGCTTGTTCCACTTACGAAAACATGGATATAGGAGAGCCGGTTGCAAAACATTTGATCAGACTGGATTCCAACGATTCAAGTTCATACGTACTTTTATCGAATATGTATGCTCATTTTGGGCTTTGGGACTATGTTAGAAAGGTTAGAACATTGATGAAAGAAAGGGACTTGAATAAAGTTCCCGGTTGCAGCTGGATCGAGCTTGAGGGAACGATGCACGAGTTCTTCGTTGGTTGTACATTGGATGATAAAGCAGGAGATACAACTTCTACATTTAGTGATGGCCTAAACCTAGATGGGAGCTCTTCTGAAATTAGCATGGAGAGAGCCAAAATAAGATAGGTTAGTATTTTCCTTGTATTTTTATGTATATTTGATGTAAAATTCACCATCTATTTGTAAATTAGCATGTCAATAATTTGAATAACAGCATGTCAATGGAATCTATTTACTGCAACAGATCTTGATTGGGTTTTTTTTTTATTGGGATGATGCTTTCTGCAGTTTTCCTCTATATTTTATTGTTTCTTTCTACAGAAAAAGCAAGGGAAAAGAAATACTAGGAAGAAAGATAAAAAGCAATGGAAAATTGTGCCAGATTGAAAATAAAATATAGTAGTCAGGTAAAATAAGGACAAATAACATTCACAAGAAACAAATACTGTACTACATAATTGAAAATAGATGACCTTGGATTCCAACCCTAAGCCTAACTTTTTTTCATTGTTTTCACAAACCCAGCATGGCCCCATTTATTTAAAAACATAACCTATGCCTGCACGGCTGCACCTAAAATTATGTAATGTTAGTGGCCCTCACACTCTACAATATCAGAAAACATTCTTCTCTTCTTCAACGGCTCAAATTTTGAATCATTTTCAAAATTACTCAATTCTTGCAACTTGCATAAGTATTGGACTTATTATATTGAGTTTTCTTAAACTGCTAATCCAGTGGTAATGTCTGAAAACATGTGCAATCAATGTTTTTGGTCTGTCCACATATGATCTAATATAACAAATATTTTCAAGAATCTTGAGCCATTAACTGCAGAATGATCTTCCATTAGCTAATCTTACATGAGATGAGTACAAAGCACAGTTACAATGATACCAGTCATACAAGTTAAGTAAACTTGCTGAGATGCATCTGCAACTCGAGATCTTGCAGGCAAAATTTACCAACACGAGGCAACGCAAATGGTTGCACACACTAAGTCATGATCTAGAAATTAGTAGTAGAAGTCTATCATCCTAGGGCGGTTATGAGCTTGAAGTGATCTCGTGCAATTCTTGCATCACGGTTCCAATATCGGGTCTCTGGATGGGAGATTCATGAGTGCAAAGAAGTGCAACTTCCCCTAGCCTAGCTGCCTCCGATTCCATGAACTTCCCAGCAAGATTAGAGTCTATGAAGTCTTCGAATCTTGAGATCTCTGCCCCATGACAGTTCAACTGTGTGATTCTGCTTTTCCCGGATAGGATTTGGAATATGATCATTCCAAAGGCATAGACGTCGCTCTTTTCAGTGAACCGACCAGTGGTTATGTACTCAGGAGCGAGATACCCCATTGCAGCACTTCCCTTGAGCGTCGTAAAAACTATGTCATCTGCTAACAGTTTGTGAAGTCCCGAATCCGAGAGCAGAGGATTGTAGTGTTGATCTATTAGCACCTTTTCCGCTGATATGTTGCTGTGCACTAATGTAGGTTTGCCACTCTGGCTTTTGTGCAAGTACTCAATGCCTAGAAAAAATAAAAAAAATAAAAAAAAATCAACATTTTTAATTAGTATACTATACTTGTGACTAATAAAGACATAGCTAACATAATAGTATGCTGATTAAGGTAAAACTGGCCTTTGGCAATTCCTTTGATTATATATTACCTTGTTGGCCAATCAAGAGCCTTCGCTCCACTAACATCGAGGTACTGCAACAAACTCGCATTGGAAACGAATTCATACACGAGGAAGCACTCTCCTCTCCCCTTAGAACAGCAGAAGCCTCGAGATTATGAGACGATATCACAAGATTGTGCCGAAGGTGCAGCATTATGGATGCATGGTTGATATACTAAGCAGAGGAGGTCACATAGAAGAAGCTGCAAAATTTGTTGAAGAAATGCCAATCAAGCCAAATGATGTGGTCTTTAGGACTTTGCTAAGTGCTTGTTCCACTTACGAAAACATGGATATAGGAGAGCCGGTTGCAAAACATTTGATCGGACTGGATTCCAACGATTCAAGTTCATATGTACTTTTATCGAATATGTATGCTCATTTTGGGCTTTGGGACTATGTTAGAAAGGTTAGAACATTGATGAAAGAAAGGGACTTGAATAAAGTTCCCGGTTGCAGTTGGATCGAGCTTGAGGGAACGATGCACGAGTTCTTCGTTGGTTGTACATTGGATGATAAAGCAGGAGATACAACTTCTACATTTAGTGATGGCCTAAACCTAGATGGGAGCTCCTCAGCAATTAGCATGGAGAGAGCCAAGATAAGATAGGTTGGTATTTTCCTTGTATTTTTATGTATATTTGATGTAAAATTCACAAACTATTTGTAAATTTGCATGTCAATAATTTGAATAACAGCATGTCAATGGAATCTATTTACTGCAACAGATCTTGATTGGGTTTTTTTTTATTGGGATGATGCTTTCTGCAGTTTTCCTCTATTTTATTGTTTATTTCTACAGAAAAAGCAAGGGAAAAGAAATACTACTAGTAAGAAAGATAAAAAGCAAGGAAAAGGGTGCATTGAAAATAAAATATAGTAGTCAGGTAAAATAAGGACAAATAACAATCACAAGAAACAAATACTGTACTACATAATTGAAAATAGATGACCTTGGATTCCAACCCTAAAGCCTAACTTTTTTCATTGTTTTCACAACCCCAGCATGGCCACATTTATTTAAAAACATAACCTATGCCTACACCTAAAATTATGTAATGTTAGTGCCCTCACACTCTACACTATCATAAAACATTCTTAAGGCTCAAATTTTGAATCATTTTCAAAATCACTCAATTCTTGCAACTTGCATAAGTATTGGACTTATTATATTGAGTTTTCTTGAACTGCTAATCCAGTGGTAATGTCTGAAAACATGTGCAATATCAATGTTATTGGTCTGTCCCATATGATCTAATATAAAAAATATTTTCAAGAATCTTGAGCCATTAACTGCAGAATGATCTTCCATTAGCTAATCTTACAAGAGATAAGTACAAAGTACAGTTAACAATGATACCAGTCACTTGCTTAGATGCCTCTGGAACTCGAGATCTTGCAGGCAAGATTTACCAACACGAGGCAACACAAATGGTTGCACACTAAGCCATGATCTAGAAATTAGTAGTACAAGTCTTATCTTTCCTAGGGCGGTTATGAGCTTGAAGTGATCTCGTGCAATTCTTGCATCACGGTTCCAATATCGGGTCTCTGGTTGGGAGATTCATGAGTGCAAAGAAGTGCAACTTCCCCTAGCCTAGCTGCCTCCAATTCCTTGAACTTCCCAGCAAGATTTGCGTCTATGAAGTCTTCGAATCTTGAGATTTCTGCCCCATGACAGTTCAACTGTGTGATTCTGCTTTTCCCGGACAGGATTTGGAATATGATCATTCCAAAGGCATAGACGTCGCTCTTTTCAGTGAACCGACCAGTGGTTGTGTACTCAGGAGCAAGATACCCCATTGCAGCACTTCCCTTCAGCGTCGAAAAAACTATGTCATCTGCCAACAGTTTGTGAAGTCCCGAATCCGAGAGCAGAGGATTGTAGTGTTGATCTATTAGCACCTTTTCAGCTGATATGTTGCTGTGCACTAATGTAGGTTTGCCACTCTGGCTTTTGTGCAAGTACTCAATGCCTAGAAACAGAAAAAAAAACACCATTTTTAATTATTATACTATACTTGAGATTAATTGAGACATAGCTAACATAATATGTTACTGTATGCTGATTAAGGTAAAACTGACCTTTGGCAATTCCTTTGATTATATATTTCCTCGTTGGCCAATCAAGAGCCTTCGCTCCACTCACGTCGAGGTACTGCAACAAACTCGCATTGGAAACGAATTCATACACGAGGAAGCACTCTCCTCTCCCCTTGGAACAGCAGAAGCCTCTCAACCTCAGAAGATTTTCATGTTTCAAAGAGGTAAGCAGCTTCAGTCCCTTGAGAAACTCAGATTCATCAGATTTGCAGCTGATCTTCGAAATGCACTTAATTGCAACTGTTGATCCATCCCTCAATATCCCCTTGTAGACTGCTGAAAAGCTACTCTTTCCTATTAAGTTCGACTCAGAGAAGTATTGCGTAGCAGACTCCACTTCGTCCAGATTGAACATATAGCTCTCGAGCACCTCTTGAGAGAAACTGCTTACATCTTCACGTTTAGCCAAAGGATCCCAACTGTTTGAATACTCTAAGCTAATAAGAGGCGAAGCACTTCTCCTGCGAATCTCCTTAGCTTGGTCAGTACTCAAACGGCCATCGACAGACTCAAATGCACTCCCGATTTTCTGCTTCTGTCTACGATACCATGAGAACGAGAAGAGACCTACTACAGTTAAGGCAACGATAAGTCCAACCACTCCAACCACAGCAGCAGCTTGAGATTTCTTTGACTCGTTCCCTCTGTTTTTCTGGACATTTGCTGATTCTGGAATGTCCTTAGAAGGTAGATGACTGCCTGGTCCAAAAGGCTCGGGCTTATTGGAACTTTCACCAGAAGCAGTGCAGATATCCAGAGAAGGAAAATTGATCCCGCATAATTCGGCATTGTTTGCATACTGGAAACCTTCCTCCAGTCGCTTCAAGTCTGATACATTACAGCAAATCAGAAAAAGGAACAGAAATTCACTATGCTTGTGTAGATTTGAATAGAAGAATACGATAAAAGCAGATGCAAAAACAAAGAAACGATTCCTTACCTAGAGGCACATTGCCAGAGAGAGTATTGTTTCGAATGTCGAGAACTTTTAGCAGAGGTAGAACAGCCAATTTGACCGGGATTGAACCGAAGATACGATTGAAACTCAAATCCAACCTAGTTAACATCGTCAATTCCCCCAAACTGGCAGGAATTGCGCCGGTCAACTGGTTGGACTGCAGCGCAAGAACACTGAGTTTCTTCAGAGATCTAAGCCGTGTTGGAATATTGCCAGTTAACTTGTTGTAACAGAGCTGCAACACTGCAAAGTTGGAAAGAAATACAATCAGGAGTAAGTTCATTAACCTTCATCTTGTGCTAGGACCCCCAAATCTTCCTCATTTCTACTTCATGTTTCCAAAATCAGAAAGGGGCAAACAATACCAAGGTGAAACAAATAGCCATTCATGTTATGTTATGTGCTGAAATAATCCCTAAATTTTTCTACCAACTTTTTTAGCTTTTATGGTGCATTCCAGAAGTGGTCACCATTTGAAATCCAGTTTTCTAGAAGCAAACAAAAATGTTCCAAGAAAATTGACATCAGCAGTTCGATTACCAAGATCCCACCTTTCTTCCAGGTTTCGATCCCCCATCTAACCAAACAGAAAGGTGATAAAATGCAAGCAAAAGGGTAGTTTTTTTTTAGCGTTTCTAATATCATTCAAACCTTTTCAATCATGGAGGTAGATGAAAAAAAAAAAAAAAAAAACCTGACCTTGAAGATTAGGCATATCACCAATCTCAGGAGGAATATCACCGGAGAGATTATTGACATTGAGGTACAGATCTGAGAGGTCAGTGAGGCTAGCAAGCTCACTAGGTACAACCCCATGAAGCTTGTTGAAGTGCAGGTACAAGCCAGTCAAGCTCTTGAGCTGGCCAATCTCAGGAGGGATTTTCCCCGAAAGCCCTCTTCCCTGCAACGAAATGTTAACCACATGCCCAAGATCATTGCACGCAATCCCTTCAAAGGAAGCACTGCATGGGTCAGTAGCATTGGGTGACCATGATGAAAGAACCAGCTCTTGAGGGTCCAGCGAGGCTTTGATGGCCATGAGGAGAGAGAGAGTGGTGGTGGCTTTTGAGGGTTGAGAGAGAGAATGGAGAGGGAGCAGCAGTGCGAGGAAGACTATGAAAAAGAAGAGGAAAGCCATTTTTGGGGTTCGAAGGGAAATGTGCAATGGGAAAGTCGTTTTGGAAGAAAGCCCTCTATCTTCTTATCAATTAGCTAAAACTCTATATGAAAAGTTGGATTCTTTTTTGGTTTCAAGAAAATGGAGTCACTGGTTTTCTCTCTGAAGTCCACTGTGTGAGTGTGTGTCGCTTTCTGTTTCTGGGTAAGTGAGGGTGAGAGAGAGGGAGAGATAGTGTGTGTATGCGTGCGTGAGTGATAGAGAGAGGAGAAGGAAGTGTATATCCATGTCGGCAAATTTGAATTTCCGGTGACCGGGAAAACCGGTAGACGGTAGCAGTCACATGGCTTACTGCAGCAGCCTTTTACATTTTTCTGTGACCTAAATTTGTTTATTTATTTATTTCTTGAAAAAAGCTAAATTTGATATTGGACGCTATGTTTCAATCAAAAGAGAATCTGACCCCTCTCCCTCTTTCATAATTTTCTTTTTTTTGTTTTTGGTTTTTTGCCAAGAAAAATAGCAACTGTTGTATTTCCGATAAAATCCAATTTTCACGACCCAAACTTTGGAATAGCAGTGTACAGTACTAAATATATTCGAAAATTTCAAATTGATCAGTTTCTTTTCTTTTTTTATTTTTAAATAATTGCTAATTTGAATGTTGTCTGAAGTTGGAGATAAAAGTTGTAGCGGAAACCCAGAACAAGATTGTGATAATTAATTTCAGATATGTTTGGTATTTTTTGAACGTTGTAGTGGTTCAAGAAAGGGCATTAATTGTCCAATTTCAAAATTCTGGTATTCAATTCCTCTTTGATCATTAACTAACTTTCAAACGCCGCGAGCATATGACATTAATTCCTATTTATAGACATTTTACAAATATGTAAAATGCCATATGTACACATATGGTCATGTTAGAGTAAACTTATTTTGGCTCATTAATGAAAATTTTCTAGATACATTATTTAAGCAACACTAATGTACAATGTCATCTTTTATATTCACTTTATTTAAGCAGCATTAATGTACAATGTCATATTTTATATTCTTTGTGCTCCCGAATCCCGACTTAAACGACACCGTTCATTATTATATATTTTGCATATATTTAGAAAGGGCCGTCACTCATCATCGCGTGGGCAATTATTTCACTCTTCAAAATGCTTTTGGACTTAAATATATGATGAATGCATGGATTTGTGTGGCAATGATACTTTAAAATAAGGTCATGTTTGATCAATAAATTTGGAGTAGGGAGAAAATACTTCTTTTGTACTCTTATAAGTGTCTCAAACTACTAACATACACAATTCAAGAAATTAAGTGAATTTAATTTACCCCTAATTGTTAGGTAGAAAACTTGGAATAATAATCATTTCGAATTCATTGATGCCATTAGCAGTACGGACAAAACAAACCATACAGAGTAAATAAATTAAGGAATTTGGGGGCCTATCTATGCCTACCAATTAAAGTAAAATGATAGTCATTTTCATGCGCAAAATTTAGGGGAAAAAGATTTTGGCACCCATACTGTTTGTTATCAAAGGTAATGGCACATTTTCAGAAATTAATTTGTGTACTTACAAGTGTCCATATCTTTCTCCATCATTGCAACACAGAAATTTCGAAGAATTTTCTACACAATTATTTGTTTCTCATCATATTATCAAATGCACATTTAATTTTACTCCTCCAAATATTATTTACACTTCTGCCTTTTAAATTTACCCTCCGAATCCAACAAAAAAAATTCAATATTTCAACATGTGAAGTTGCATTGCATGGACAACAAAAAAACAATAGTCCTTTCCTTCAAATTATGTCTTCTTTCAATCATTAAAGGAATCACAAGACCCATATTCCTTACTCGATAATTATTTGTTCATCTTTTCGTACTGAATTTAAAAATAATAATAATAATAAAAAAAAAAAAAAATGAAACTAAGAAATTGGCCCCGTCACCACTCACTACCTTAGTTGGAATTCAACCTTACTCTCGAGTAAAGTTGATTTCTTTTGGTACTGAACTGGGCTCCTAAATTGTACTATTACAGCTGTGTAAGAACAAGAATATGGCTGGTTTTTTTCTAAAATTAAAAAAGAAAAAGAAAACAAGAAAAAAAGAAAAAAGAGTTAGGCCTGCATGAAAACATTGACTACTTCTAATTTCACAATTGGGCCTTATATTAAAAGAGGGAAAAAGGCTTCCACATAGCGCGACTTAATTACATTTTCATAGACCCAACTTTTATTTTGGGCCCGTTTAAAAGAAAATGTACGGGAGCATAGTAAATCTCATCAGACCATATAGAAATTCGAACAATCCCTTATATTATAACATGATATAATATCTGTATCATACATAAGAGTTTGGTGTGATAATTTTATAGTACTACTTATGTTAAACGACTAATATATTCTCACATATTATTCCCAATTAAAAAAAGGTCATCTTAGTTATTTCATATTTTATTCATAAATTTACTACAAAATTAATTACATGTATAGTATTATAAATATATTACCATTCAAGGTAAACATGATAAAAAAAAATGTGGGTTCCGTCTTTTGTTACGAATTTATACTACCATATTATAATATCTCATGTATCCCTCTAACTAGGAGCATAAAAAGTAAATGTAGCCCTAGAGACTTATTTTAAATCATTTAAGAAAAATTGTTTATCTTGAAAAACTTATACTTTATCGTTGTGATTTATGACTTCTTTTTTATCACAGTAGTACAAGTACAATAGGACTTATGAAATCACTGAAATAAGTTTAATGAACGTAACACAAAATCAATTTTAATAAGTATTGTATTGTAAGTACTAATTAAACCCTTGTACATCTACGCTCGTCGGACAATGGCTGTAAACGCGTTATGTAGTATTTACAAAACATATAAATTAAAGAAATCGTAATCTAATTATAATCACGAGATCCAAGAACTAAGACCGTTTGAAAATGCTGTAATAAACTAACCTAATACGTGTACTCGTTTATATATAAATTAATCAGGTGTTGACCTGCTTTAAAATTAATTTTTCTACTTTACTATATTAATCTCGTGTATAAGATCACAGTCGGTTATATACTACATTAGTAAATTAAACCCATGCAATATTATCCTGATATTTGAAATTCAACTTATCAATCCCTTTTAATGGAGTATATATACTTTCTATTTAGGTTTCTTTTTGCCACTTAAATTACCACTGTCCCATATGCTGAACAAGTTCGAGCCACTTTTTGGTGTACCATTGTTAGTCTTTCAATTCAAATTTTCCTTCGATTTCAAATTCTCCTTTTAATTATTTTTACTTCACAATTGTACATTATGGCTGATTAAATTAAATTATATACACCCCATGGTTTACTCAAAATTAGGATTTATTGTTTATCTAGTTTTAATTATTTAAATAGTACTAGTTACTACTTATCATTTCATATTTTAAGAAAAGTTAAGTTTAACAAAATTATTAAATTAAAAGCTAGGTAAATCAAATCTACTGATTTTAATAATGAGATTGAGAGCGCATTTATTATACACTTGACCCTTCCAAAGTCATAAAGTCCACGAAGATATACTACTACTACTCCTTATAATCAAAAAAGAAAAAAGAAAAAAAAAAGTAAAAGTAAAAGAAAATATCCACTCACACCTTCAACATGTCAAAATTTGTAATATATATAAACATATTCACATATCCTTTTCTCCTTACAATCACAACAAACAAATATTTATAAAAATTAAATAAATAAAAAAAAAAAGGCATCGGATCGGAATTTAATTTCAAGAAATTACAATTAGGGTTGAGTAGAGTGAGAGGAAGCATATCTGGCAACAAACCTATTAAACAAGGCCAACGAAACACTAGTAGTCTGCACCAGATTCAAAACCTTTGCCCTAACGAGGGCCCTCGTCCTCCCCCCCACGGCCCGGCCCGAGAACCCGTCCATGCACATGCTGGCGTCGGTCAACGCCGCGCTCATCCACGTCTGCACGTTGCTTGCATGCCATGGAAAATCCCTACTCCCCCCCTTCTCCTTTATCATCTCCGCCTCCTTTATGCAGTTCGAAAGCTGCGCTATCCCGTCGTTGATCTGATCCAAACACTCCCTTATCCCTCGGCTGTACTTCGCCTCCTTCGCCGCCTCCGTCACGTACGCCCGTGTCGACTCGGCCCGGTCCAGGCTCACTCGGAGCGCGATCTGGGCGAGTTTCTGATGACTCAGCTCCGTCGTGAAGTTTCTGACGTGGCACGAGAGGTACCGGATGCATAGATCGGGGTAGAGCGTTTTCTGGCACTGCAACCCGATGAAAGCCCGGGCCCGGGAGCGTCTGCGGACGAAGACCGGGTTCCGGGCTTCCGCGGTGGCGAGTAGGAGGAGGAGAGAGAGGAAGAGGAGAGAGAGGCGGATCATAGTTCTTGGGAATGTGTATATATGTTTAGTAGTTTGAATTGGTTTTGTTTGTGTTTAGTTTGAATTTGAGATGGGGTGAGGGTTAAATAGAGGGGAGTTTTGTCACATATTTTAGCATTTCGCGTCTTCATTTATTGTTTTGTATTATATGTTTGGTATATTTTATTAGTGTGCACGTGTTAGCTAGGGTTTCTAGGAACCAGGTGGCTAGTTTTGCACTAACAAAAAGCTTAATTCATGTTTGAGCAACTTTGCAAAAGAAAGTAACCTTTTCATTTCTTAATAAAAGGATAATAATGGGAGATTTTATTTTATATTGTCTTTCATTTGGCACTAATAATTTCGGTTCCCCTCATGTGTAAAATGGATTTTTTTATTATTTTTTTTTTCATACAACGAATTGAATATAGAGAATAAAATCCTATTTTTATCGTGTTAATGTGGATCACGTATATACATACATATAGTGAATATGACTTTTGATGAAGTAATTATGTTTTATAGTAGTATATATTGGTATATATACACTTATTTGTAAATATAAAATCAAAATAATATATATTGAATGAAAACCGAAGAAGGTGAGGCAGCTAGCAAGCTTGTCGGATTAATCTAAGGCAAGTTGTCTAGGCAAATGATTAAAAAATTGATATAAATTAAATGAAGACCATCACTTTGATTAACTAACAAGTTCTATACATATACAGGATACAGCTGCCCCTGGTCAAATTACGAGGCCTAATATAATGATAAAAATAATAACCCATGCAACCTTTTTTCTTTTTCATATATATATGTACTTTTTTCACTTGTTGAGGCAAATATATGGTCGTTATAATATTTTTTTTTTCTTAGATTCGTATTTTAATTGAGTTCATTAATAATTATTAAACTCACTTCACCATTCAAAAAAACATCTCAAAATGTAGCGGTGTGCATAGATTTGTAGGGGAAAATTGTGGTAAGATTTTCTTAAAGGCGGCCAATAACGATAAATGATTTTAGTAATTAATATAATTGGATTGGAAGTAGGGGTGTACACGGTCCGGTTTGGTGCGGTTAGATGTTTAAATCAAACCAAACCATGAAATACGGTTTGGTAATTTTTTGAAATCAAACCGAACCATACTAACACTAAAACCAACCCAAACCAAACCATATTAATGCGGTTTGGTACGGTTTGGATTAGGGGTGGATCGGTACGGTATATTGAAGATTTTCCGCCATACCGATACCATACCGTAAATTTTCGGTATGCACTTTTTCATACCGTTATCGTACCGAACATTTCGATATACCAATTTTCGGTATATTGAAAATTCGGTATGAAACAAAGTTCATACCAATACCGTACCGATTTTACGGTATGCCATACAAAAGTTCGGCATTTCGATATACCGAAAAATTTAATATATACCCGAAGAAAATTTCTGTTTGATTTTTTTCATACAATATGGACTGCATAAAATGATTAAAGATTTATTAAGATTGTAGTATTTAAATTTAAAATATTCTCAAAATATAAAATCAAATTACAGTATAAGTAATATTTAGAAAAATATATATGTAATTTTTCGGTACATGCCGAACATTCGGCATCTCGGTATAATCGGTATGTATCGAATTTTTTTGGTATATCGGACATTCGGTATTGACCGGTATACCGCGGTATCGAAAAACTCATACCGTTACCATACCAAAAATCTTCGGTACGGTATTATATCGTACTGAAAAATTCGATATACTACTAATGACGGTATGTTCGGTTTTTTTCGGTACGATATGTTCGGTATACCTTCGTTTCGGTAAATTTGTTCACCCCTAGTTTGGATTGCGGTTTTTAAATATTTTCCATCGGTTTTTTTTTTATTTAAATATGTTTATACTTAAATTTCAAATAGTAAAATAAAATATATTATTTTATGAAATCAAAATTGACAATAAAAAAATATTCATTACACTACGAAAATCATGAACTACAATCTAACATTTACATACAAAAGTAAAAAATTAAGAATTTAACTAAAATTTAGAAAATATATTTAATAGCGTAAAAAGAGAACCTCTAAATATATATAAAAAAATAGATTAAATTGTATTAGTTTATTTATTTTAATTAATATTTTTCAACATTCAAATGGTGGTAGAATAAAAAACAACGTAATATGTCAAAAATAATAATTGATACTAATATTTATTATTATTATATTACGGTTTTACGATTTACGGTTTGATTTGGTTTACATATTTATAAAAACCAAACCTAAACCGTAAACCATAATTTTTATAAATAAATAATCAAATCATATTTTTTCAAACCATAAACCAAACCAAACCATATAATACGATTTGGTCTGGTTTGGTTTACGGTTTTAACCAAACTGTGAGCACCCCTAATTCGAAATATGTATGTATTGATTAGTCTGATTTCATGGGCCCAAGCTGCGCGTTAAGTCGGCGCTTGATTTTTCAATTTTCTCCTAAACAAAAATCCACCGGTAGTAGGAGTATAATTTTTCTTCAAGTAATAAAAAAATCCGGCCCAAATTTGAATTATGCGCCTTAGCCCATTAAACTTTGGGCAGCAGTAGTCGACGTGTCTCTATTAGTTTAGTAGTTAGTACATCTCCTAGACTCTCAGAATTACTTCTCTTACAATTCGTTCCCTCCAGTGATCGAACCGAATTACTTCTCTTAGAATTCGTTTCCTCCAGTGATCGAACCCGGGACCTCCTGCTTTGCAGAAAAGTCCCGTGGCCATTGGGCTAAACCCAATGGTTAATTCATTTCTATTGCTAATTGCTTTATATCTGAATTTTGCTGAAGAAACCGTTCTAAATATACCCGTTCCGTTCTCCAAATGTATGTCTTTAATTTAATTTTTGTCTCTTCAAATGTATGCCTTTAATTTCATTTTTATTAGTCTCCAAAATGTATGCTTTAATTCTATTTCAGTTCGTCTCCCAAATGGACTCATTAAAATAGTAATATTATTTTATAATACCTTACTATATTATATATTTACAATTTTACCATACGTAGGACTTAACTTTTAATCTCGACACGTGAGACTTAATCTCTATTCACAATAAACAACACAATGGACATTATTTCTTTTTAAAATCAATGCTAATCAAATCGAAGCATAAATTGTTTAAAGCATAAACAATTCAATATCTTCCCGTTGGATAGTGATTTTACATCAGAAAACATACTACTCTAGAGCAAATAAACAAATCAATATCTTCCTCTTAGATAGTGATTTTCCATCAGAAAACATGCTACTCTAGAGCAAATGTAATTGAATTTATTGATTGTGTTGAGTGCTACGTGGAATACAACCAAGCTGTGCAGGAAGTCATGCAAAAAAGAGCTAATATTTTTTTATATTTGCCACTTTTTGAAAATATTGTATATTATCGTGTAAATTATGTCAAAAATAATATATAATCATATTAAAAAGTTTATGATATCCTTTCTAAAAAAGTATATTAATATAAATTCACTAAATACGCGGAGAAGTTGGATAATTTTTGTAAGCATTTTACTCTTATTTAGGTAAACTCGTTGACATAGGCGTGAGTACGTACATTTGATAGCTCAATTTCATATATATTCCCATTGAATTTAGCAAAATTAATTTAAGAGTAAGTGAGAGAAGTACAGCAGCCATAGGAGATACAGAAGGCCAAATAGTCAAATACAGCCCTAATCTCTTTCCAAAAGCTCACCTAACCTTCCCAATGCCCCAAACATATAATAGCATTAAATATTCACCACATTGTAATCATCACCCAAGAAATAAAAAATACTAAAACTTTAAATTATTCCAAAACACGATTAATAAAATAAAATAAAATAAAAAATGTTTGCAATACATAGATTCAGAAAAATTAGTTTTTTTTAGTGTAATTTCTAAAATAATTATTCTGTTAACCGCAAAGGTGAGAAAATAAAATTTTAATTCGTAATATAAGTATAATTAATAATGTAAAATACTCACTTCCGTTTCAAGATTCATGATCTTTTTATTATTAATAAAATAAAAAGGACGGAGGTAATATCGGTCTCACCTACATAATATTCTTTGCCTTCTTCACATTTTCAACACACACACAGAGTAAACTAGCAGAGAGCTATGGCTTCTTCTTCCTCGCTCTCTCTCTCTCAAGCCGTCCTCTCTCGATCCTCCTTCCCCAGCCACGGCTCCGTCGCGGCATCGTCGTCTCTCACCGTCGCTTCTTCGGGCCTCAAGTCCGCCTCTTCGATCACCGCCACCTCAGCCGCCCGCCGCCACGGGCCCATCCCAATCCGCGCTTCGGCAGCTGTTGAAACCCTAGCTGAGACGACCGACGCCAAGTTGGTAGAGAAATCGGTCAACACGATCCGTTTTCTGGCAATCGATGCCGTTGAGAAAGCCAACTCCGGTCACCCTGGGTTGCCCATGGGCTGCGCCCCGATGGGCCACATATTGTACGATGAGGTGATGAGGTACAACCCTAAGAATCCGTACTGGTTCAATCGCGATCGATTCGTGCTCTCCGCTGGACATGGGTGCATGCTGCAGTACGCGCTACTTCACCTTGCTGGATACGACGCCGTCAAGGTATGATTTTCTGGGCGTTTCAAATTTGTAATTCTTTTCGGATCATTTCTTAATTCTTTAGCAGTAAAAGTTTGGGCATGCAATCTGTATTCTCAAGTCTTGTGTTTGGTGATGAATTTCTTGTTGATTGGATCTGATTTACTTTCTTGTTTTACCTACTCTGTTTCCTTCTTTTTATAGATTAAAATTTACTTTCTTGTGGGGATATGGAGTTTTCATATATATTGTAATTCTGCTGCATCATGAACATTTCATATTGAACTGTGTAAGTACCTGACTCGCAGGAAGAGGATTTGAAAAGTTTCCGTCAATGGGGAAGCAAGACACCTGGTCATCCTGAGAATTTCGAGACACCTGGTGTTGAAGTCACTACTGGTGAAAATTTTATCACGAAATACTTCAAGTCATTTGATTCTAAGAAATGTATTATGTTTTAATAGATTTCCTCTTTTACTTTTCTTGCGTAGGTCCTCTTGGCCAAGGTGTTGCCAACGCCGTTGGCTTGGCGCTTGCAGAGAAGCACTTGGCTGCTCGTTACAACAAGCCAGATAGCAAGATTATCGACCACTACACGTGAGAGGATTGCCTTAATATCGCATTTGTGTTTTTGTTGATTCTTTGATCAATGATTATATTAATATAACTTGACTGAATGATGGCAATGACACAGGTATGTCATCCTTGGTGATGGGTGTCAAATGGAGGGTATTGCTAATGAAGCATGTTCTCTTGCTGGACACTGGGGGCTAGGGAAGTTGATTGGATTTTATGATGATAACCACATCTCTATAGATGGTAACACAGAGATTGCGTTTACTGAATCTGTCGAAGCTCGTTTTGAGGCTCTTGGATGGCATGTTATCTGGGTGAAGAATGGCAACAACGGCTATGATGAAATCCGTGCTGCTATTGAGGAAGCAAAGGCTGTGAAAGACAAGCCCACTTTGATCAAGGTCAGATTCTATTCATGTGATAGAATTATGAGAAGTCGCATCGATGAAGATTATTTGAATTAAAAAAGTTCTCCTTAATCTTAAACATCGCAGGTTACAACTACCATTGGTTTTGGCTCCCCCAACAAGGCAAACTCATACAGTGTCCATGGAAGTGCATTGGGTACTAAGGAAGTTGAAGCCACCAGAAAGAATCTTGGATGGCCTCATGAGCCTTTTCATGTGCCTGAGGATGTGAAGAAGTGAGAATATCTGGACTACCTTATTCAATTTAGGATTAGTACTGTTTAATTAAAAAAAAATGTTTAGTGCTAATCGTCTTTTATGTTCTTTTGGCAGACACTGGAGCAGACATGTGGCTGATGGTGCTGCTCTTGAATCAGAATGGAATGCTAAATATTCTGAATATGTGAAGAAGTATCCAGAGGAAGCCGCTGAACTGAATTCCATCATCACTGGTCAACTCCCAGCTGGTTGGGAGAAGGCTCTTCCTGTGAGTGGTTCGAATTTTGTTATTCTTACTTATCTTAGTCTACTAAAAGATCCTACATTTTCATTAATGAATGATCATATGATTTGGATATGTTAGAGGATATTAATCATGAACAATAAATATGTCATGAGAAGAATTCTTCCAAGAACAAGTCATTCTTGAAAAAATAAAACGACCAACTGATGCAACTCGAAGTATCAGCAGAACTTCGTTTCCCTTTTATTTTTCTATTTCTTGATGGAATGCTTAATCCCATAATCTCTTAATTCTCAGACATACACCCCTGAGAGCCCAGCTGATGCCACAAGAAACCTCTCTCAGCAAAACCTCAACGCTCTAGCAAAAGTTCTCCCAGGTCTGCTAGGAGGCAGTGCTGACCTCGCCTCCTCCAACATGACCCTTCTCAAAACATTCGGCGACTTCCAAAGTAGCACCCCCGAAGAACGAAACGTGAGATTTGGCGTTCGTGAGCATAGCATGGGGGCCATATGCAACGGAATTGCCCTCCACAGCCCTGGCCTCATTCCTTACTGTGCAACCTTCTTCGTCTTCACCGACTACATGAGAGCGGCCATGAGAATCTCTGCCTTGGCCGAAACCCGAGTCCTCTATGTAATGACCCACGATTCTATCGGTCTTGGAGAGGATG
The DNA here is from genome assembly GCA_001642375.2 of Mentha longifolia. Classification (NCBI taxonomy): domain Eukaryota; kingdom Viridiplantae; phylum Streptophyta; class Magnoliopsida; order Lamiales; family Lamiaceae; genus Mentha; species Mentha longifolia. The sequence continues at coordinate 6,631,769 of CM038115.1, read as the reverse complement.
GGCCCACTCATCAGCCCATCGAGCATATAGCTAGCTTCCGAGCAATGCCCAATATCTTGATGCTCCGACCAGCTGATGGCAACGAGACAGCTGGCGCATACAGAGTTGCTGTCTTAAACAGAAAGAGGCCTTCGGTTCTTGCCCTCTCTCGACAAAAACTGCCTAATCTGGAAGGAACCTCGATTGAGGGTGTGGAGAAGGGAGGATACACGATTTCAGACAATTCAAAGGGTAATAAGCCTGACGTGATCTTGATTGGAACTGGTTCGGAGCTGGAGATTGCAGCGAAAGCTGGTGATGAGCTGAGGAAGGAGGGGAAGGCAGTGAGAGTTGTGTCGTTCGTTTCTTGGGAGCTTTTTGAAGATCAAAGTGATGAGTATAAGGAGAGTGTTCTGCCAGCTGCTGTAACAGCTAGAGTTAGTATTGAGGCGGGTTCGACTTTCGGGTGGGGGAAGATCGTGGGAGATAAAGGGAAGGCGATTGGGATCGATAGATTTGGAGCTAGTGCACCTGCTGATAAAATATACAAGGAGTTTGGGCTCACAGTAGATGCTGTTGTTGCTGCAGCTAAAGAAGTTTGTTAAACAGGGCTTCAACTCGAAGGGAAGTGTATGATTAAGGTGTAGAACGTCTTCATGGAGCACAGTAAGTGCTTGAGAGTTTCTAATAAAGAAGATTTGAGAGTTTAGTTTTTTCTTGGTTTTTGTGCTTGAGCGGATTTACTTTTCTATTGGGATGAGAAGAGAGAGATTAGGCAATATGAATGGCATACTTGAACTTTTTGTCTTGAATTTGTAGCTTTGGATGTATTTGTGATGGAAATTTTTACAAGATTTGTGCAACTGAGTTGATATGAATTGAGTTTGTACTTCTTCAACAACAACAGCATGAGTTTTGGTTTTTCTCATATCTTGTGTATTTTAAACTGTATTATTATGTTTGGGGAACTGCCTCTGGTAAATATCTTCCATCCCATTTTCTTTGTGAGCCACTTTCAATTTTTACCTCTTTTTTTTTTTTTTTTTTTTTTCAAATTTTATTTCTGTAGTGTATTAGTATAAATTTCTAATTGTTCATTAGGGTAATCATTTTATACATTTAATTTTCTATTTTTAGTTAATAATTTATTATTGGGGTTGATTGGGTCCACTGGCTATATTATTTTGTTAAGCTTCACTTTTTAAAATGTTAATTATAAATCATTAAATTATGATTCATTGATTAAATTATATAATTAACATGATAGTTTAATAATAATAATAAATTAATTAAGGCCCTCTTAAGCACAAAAATGTATTGTGGGGTCCTCAAAGCAACTAGGCAAAGAGGGATCTCTCAACTAACTCTTTTTGTGTGGTGGTTGAAAATGGTTTGTTGTCTGTGGTTGTTGACACCTAATTTTGATTTAGCTATTCACTTCTATTACGAGGCTTAGTTGTAGTAAGTTCTTCTTGTTCTTGTTCTTGTTCTTGTTCATATCTAATCTAATAAATTACTCAAAATAGACAAATTTTGTGTGACAAAATCTGAGCTATCCACTACTTAATTCATATCTTTTCTATCATAAATGTCCTCACTTAATTTATCTGCTCATTTTTAAAATTTTCCTTAACAATCTCATGCTCTCTTGGATGCGGTTACTATTAGAAATGTCAATCTAGACCGAAATTTACTACTACTTGACTTGAACAACTTGAGCAAAATAGAACTAGCCCTAAAAACTTAACAATCTGATCCAATTAATCGAGTTTTTTTGCATTACTTAGGCGGCTCACAACGCCGCTCTCAAATTTGTGGGATCTCTCCCACTTTCCAGTGGAGAGATCCCCAATGCACGGTATCTCTCCAGGATCTCTCCTATTTTTTTTTTTTTAATTTTTTAAAATATTTTTTATTTCAATTAATATTTCAATTTATTAAACTTAACTATAAACCAAAATATTTGAAACTAATTTTATTTATTAAATTGAAATACTAGTAGACATTACAACTTAAAATTAAATAACTAGGTATTACGTAAAATTAAAAAACTTCCAAATTTAAATTAAACTCTTCAACGTCGCCAAGATTTGAAGATGTTACTCCAAATCCTTGGGCAACATGTTGCTCGTATCCTTGTCCTTCACCTTGAGATAAGTGTTGATTGCTTTGGTTTTTTCGTAGTTAGATCTGTTCTTTGCCCACTCGGTGAAGGTTTGATTCGCTTTGGTCGTTGTTTGGACAAGATTGACGATATTTTCTTCGGGAAGGCCTGGTAGTGGAACACTTGCAGTAGCCTTCCCCTTTCCTCGAGCTACGTCCTTCCTAATTGGCCGTTCACGACTGAAGAAGGGGGGCATCATCCTCGGATCGACTAGAGTTGGACGATCCATCAAGGCCCTTTTGTCGCTTATCAGAGCCGCGCCTTGAAATTTGGGAAGCTCGTGCAAGATAGTCCAAGCATCATTCAGAACGAAGTGTTGCTTGTTGTTCTTCTTGTAGTACAACTTACTTGCAGCGTCGTAGATGTCCTCGTTGCTCGAACCGCTTGGCCATTATCCCTTGACTTGAAGGTAGAAGCCGTTGAATTGTGCCACCTTTGCTTGAGCTCTTCCGAAATGCGATTTGAGCTGCACGTGGTCCCGCTTGACGGTGTCCTTCGGCTTCTGTTGCGTGTTGTACATGTGCTCGATGCGTTTCCAAAATTGGACGCCCGTTTAGTCGGTCCCCCGTTTGGTCGGTCCCCTTCCTCGGATCTTGAGACACGGCCGACCAACAGAACGCGATCGCAGCCATTTTTTCCGGAGAGTAGGCGACATGCGGCTTGTTGGTATGCGTGCCGTCGGAGGAGGAATCTTGATTGGCCTTCAGCTTCGGCTTCGCTTTCGCCTTCCCCTTTGCTTTCGACGGCGATGGAGCGGGGACGTTGGAGACACTCTCAAACGAGGATGAGAGATTCATCGACTCCAAGCCTTGCGTTGCAAAACGTTGAGTATCCGGCGGAGAGGGTCGATAGGATCCGGAGGAGTAGCCCCCAAATATGAGTGGGGCGTGGGCGTATGCACCAAAACCGAGTGCCAGCGGCGGAGTGGGAGCTTCCTCTGGGGTCGGTGGTGGCATCGGCGGCGGCGGCGCTCCGTAGTTGCCAGCATAATTCCCGTACCAAGTGTTGAACTCCATCGGATCCGACATTTTTTTTTTGGCTTGAATGATAAGAAAAATATGTGGAGAAATAGAAGAAATGAGGATGAAATGTGGTGAAAATAGAAGAAATGAGGATGAAATGGGGTGAAGAAGAAGATGAATTGGGGGTGTATTTATAGGAGAAATTGGGAAATAGCCGTTTGAGCCCAACGGCTATCCCCCAACGGCTCCTTTCAATATTTTTTTTAATTTTTGCGGACAAAAATTGATTTTTTTAATAAAAAAAATTGCCATGCTGACGTCAGCATGGCGGATCGCTCTTCGCACGCTGCTCCGCACCCGCGCCCTCCGATCTCGTCGCCCCTAACGCGCTATCGGGACCGATCCCGGGATCGCTGATGGTGGCGCACCAAGCGATCCCGGCACGTTGGGGGCCGCCTTAGTTGTCGAGAAAGTAATAGTAGTATCCAAATCTCGATAAACTACCAAGCATTTTTTCACAGGCTTTTAATCAAAACATTCATCATTATTTCCCACTTTTTTTATTTTAAATATTCAATATCATACACATATTGGTTAGTTCCCTTGGTCAATAATGAACTACAAATAGGTCGACATTTTGCTGCAAATTTGTCTCCAAATAGTGTGAAATAGACAAGCTCTGATGTCTCATATATACACATTTTATCTCTTTGTATGCTCAAAATTAATCAACGTTACATGATACATCATACATGAACGTTGAAGAACCTCATCGTTTAAAATTGAAACATCACTATCAAATCCGTACCCAAATTTGGAATTAGCGGCAGATATTTAATAAGTTTCATATTTGTATTGATAACAAAGACTTTTTTTTATTTTGGCTCGGCATGCTTAATTATTTTTGTCTTTAATTTTTTTTCAAATTGAAAAGAATAAAAGAAACCGTGTGAATGGTTTGCAGTGGGCCAAAAGAACAGTAAAAATAGGCCCAGGCTCACGATTAAATTATGACTTTATGAGGTCCAACCTCACAGAATGCTGAACAGCTGAAGGCGTGTTTTAGTGAAGTTTTAAAATACTATTTAATCATTTTTATAAATAAATTATTTTTATTTTCAAATTATAATTAATTCACATATATTTAGCTGAAATTCCGCGCATGATTCCCGATTTCATAAGATTTTTTAGTTGATGATGGTTATGATAATAATGATGAAAATTTCTAATTTTGAAGGATTTTTTTTTTTTTTTTTCTGGGGGTATATATAAATTATTAACATGTGGTGGTAGTTAATTTGAGTTTATCACTTTGCATTGACGCATTAATTTATAGGTAAAGAAAGGAGTTGGTCACCTCTTTTATGTTGTTTTACGGTAATTATTATGCTAACACAAATTAATACGAAGCAACATATTTTTATAATATTAAATTTAGTTCCTTATAAAAAGAATAAATAGTTCCTTTGAAGAGCAGCTAGTCAAATAACTTTAAGTGAGTATCAAATTACCCTGGACCCTTTAAGCAGGAATTAGTTAACATTTAAATCCAATTATTGGATACTTATTTGAGAAAAAAAAATGCCAAAAATTAATGCTAACAACCCTAACAATTAAGTTGAATTGACTCAAACGTAATTTTAATCTATGTCGGTTGTGACAAACTAAATCAGATAACAATATACTCAACTTGACCGGTTCATTGGTTAAAATTAAGTAAACTATGAATATTTATAGTTTTTTAGTTTTTAAATTTCCAAATAGAAATGTTTTCTATTATCTTGGAACATATTCACATGAAAACCTTTTTTCCTCGTATACAAATTTATATGAGTAAAGAATAAAAGAATCCAGCTTTAGCAAAATTTTCATAATTTTATTCTTAAAAAATTTTGGTTTTAAAAGGAAATTTTGACTGATATAATATGAAATACATTGACTAATACATAGACTAATAAGGAAAATTTAATGATAATGAGAGGCTATCAAAATTTTCAATCCCCACAAATCTCTCACCATCATTTGACTTGAAAATTAAGAACTTTTTAATTTTAATATTTATTCACCTAAAAAATCGCTTATCCACACATTGCCAACAAACAAGCCTTAAATTCGACAACCCTAATATCATTGTTATCCAAAAATAATCTTGCTAAAAGAAAGAGTATAAAAATATACATCATATATCTGATAATTGGATAATTTATCAAAAGATTAATCAAAATAGGAATCTAATAAAATGTAATTATTGAAAATTTTAAAGTAGAGAAATCGTAACAAAACCCTATCTTAGAACAAACACTTCTCTATGAATTGAGATTATTTATGCGCATTTGAAGGGAAATCAATGATCTAGGAAGAAGTCATTGAAGGAGGAACCATGCATTAATTTTAGTACTAATCATGTTTAATTAAGCCTAACGAAATTCATTAATTATAGCTCCATTTGGATTCGGACTTCTCTTTAATTAAAATCATTAGTCCACTCTTTTAACTCCTCAATATTTACTCCATTTTTATTTTAAACTTGTTCAAACCCCACCCTTCTCCCTCCTCCTCCAAATCCCTTCATTCTTCTCTTTCCACTCACTCATTCTCTCTCCAAAAAGCCAAATCTTTTCTCTCTCTTTTATCTCCATTAAACATAACCAGAAAAAGATCTTCAAGAAACCAGATTCCACATCAATAAAACTGTATTGCTCGTATTCTGAAGAAACCCCTTTTGATTCTTATCCCCAATATTTGATTCCTTGCCCCAATCTTTGATACCCACATTCATCGGAACCGAGAAAAGATTACGGGGATAGGGAAACAGAGCGAAAGATGAAATCTTGATTGCCCCGATTCCTGGTTTCAGGGAATCCGAGAAGAATCTGCAGATTGAAGCGGGGGTAAAGGGCGAATTCCGCAGTGGGGGACTTCTCAAAATCGTCGAGATTTTCAGTGGATTGTATCAGAGATGAAGCACATTGACAGCCCATCAACCCCTGGGAAATTCAAGATGGAGAAATCTCCGTACAACAGGCTGCGGCTCCAATCCTCATTAGCTAAGCTCACTTTTTGGTCTTTTGTATTTCTCGGAATGATTTTCGTATTCTTTTATAGATCACCGTCTTCATCGCCCCCCGCCCCCACAGATTTTTCTAGAAGATCTCTCAGAACTAGCTCGTATTCAGGCCCCAATTTCGAGAAAAGGGTTAGGCAATCCGCTAAACCTAGGTCTAGACACGGTATGTCGGTGTTGGTCACCGGCGCCGCCGGTTTCGTAGGGACCCACGTCTCCGCCGCCCTCAAGAGGAGAGGCGACGGCGTTTTAGGGCTCGATAATTTCAATAGTTACTACGACCCTTCTCTCAAGAGGGCGAGGCAAGCCCTTTTGGAGCGCAGTGGTGTGTATATTGTAGAGGGAGATATCAACGATGGCGCATTGTTAGCTCAACTCTTTGATATTGTCCCTTTCACTCATGTTATGCATTTAGCTGCTCAAGCCGGTGTGCGTTACGCCATGGAGAATCCTAGCTCTTACGTCCACAGCAACATTGCTGGGCTTGTCAGCGTCCTCGAGTTTTGCAAGAATGCAAATCCTCAACCTGCGATTGTCTGGGCTTCGAGTAGTTCGGTCTATGGATTGAATACGAAGGTGCCCTTTTCGGAGAGGGATAGGACTGATCAACCGGCTAGTTTATATGCAGCTACTAAGAAAGCTGGTGAGGAGATTGCACATACTTATAATCACATCTACGGACTTTCGCTCACGGGGCTGAGATTCTTCACTGTTTATGGACCTTGGGGAAGACCTGACATGGCTTACTTCTTCTTCACGAGGGATATCTTGAAAGGGAAGTCGATTCCCATCTTTGAAGCTCCTAATCATGGAACTGTGGCTAGGGATTTCACCTTCATTGAGGATATAGTGAAGGGTTGTTTAGCTGCATTGGATACTGCGGAGAAGAGCACGGGAAGTGGAGGTAAGAAGAAAGGAGCAGCTCAATTACGTGTTTTTAATCTGGGAAACACTTCTCCCGTGCCTGTGGGGGATCTTGTGAGTATTTTGGAGAAGTTGCTTAAGGTGAAGGCGAAGAGATTAGTAATGAAGTTGCCTAGGAATGGTGATGTGCCGTTTACACATGCTAACATAAGTTTGGCTGAGAGAGAGCTTGGGTATAAGCCCACTACAGATTTGCAGACCGGTTTGAAGAAGTTTGTGCAGTGGTACCTCAGTTACTATGTTGATGGGAAGAAGAGCGCGCAGTGATAGATTTTTTTTGGTGAATTGTGCGTAGGGTTGTTCTGTTATTGTTCATTTCGATTCATATGATTGTTTTCTTGAACTATTTTGTTCACCCCTCAAGATTATCTTGTTATCACATATATCTTGATAATGTTCGTATAAAGATAATATCCATGATCCGACCACGGTGAAGAAGCTCTATTTGGTTGTCGGGCTTTGTTCCTTGGTGTTGTGACCTGCATTGAAGGATAAAATCGAATCCGGTCTCTGATAGGATTTTGTGATTCTTGTAATTTTACCATTGTAGAATTCTTAACTGAGAGCAATTTACTCATTGATGGGCATGTATCATTTGAATTCCATTCAAATAAACAGCAGAGAATAGTTTGGCTACTAAAGCTAAAGCTTTATATAATTCTTTCATATGAACTTTGGAATTACATCAGCTGCATAGATATTGTTGCTGTAAATCAATCCCACACTTTTGGTTCTAACATTTGTGCTGAGTTATTACATTGCTTTCTTCTTGCTTGGACACATATTTGTGTTTTTTCTTTTCTGTTGCAGCTACATTTTGAATTTGTGGGTGGTTGTTTTATCATTAAATTGTATGAAGTCATCATGTTTTGAGAAAGATGGAATTTTGTTACTATTGCTGTCATAGTCAGCTCAGCTTTACTTCAATTATGATGCTCTTTAGAGTTAGTTGAAAAGCTCACAGTTGTAGGTTGAGAAAGGGAAACAAAACTAGATTGAGCCCTCGTTTGGTTCACTCTTTTTTGGGTTATGAAAGGGAAACAATTAAGAGATTCCATTACCTTTTAAGGAGGAGGAGAAACAAGAGTAAGAGAATCCCCCTCACAAAGAATTCATTTCCATCAATGAACCAAACACTCAATAAAAGTAACCCTTATTGTTTCCATTCCCTTACTTAACTTGATTCCATTCCCTTTCCGTTTCCCAACTTGAACCAAACGAGCACTGAGTCTTAAATCAAAGAAAGATCTATCTTGATTATTTATGCAGATTAGTAGCATTCCCACTTTGTAATATATTGTATGCCTTTTTTTTCCCTTAGAAAATTATAAAATAATCAACCAGCAAAATCTCTCAATCAGAAGATAAATTACACAGTTTTGTGATTACAAATATGCAGGAGATAAACTTTCCTGTCTAAGACACCCTTCTCTTTCTTTCTGATGTTTCATAAAGGGAAACATTAAACATAGATCATCTAAGCATACACGAACATCTCCATTTACCTTGAAGAAGAAATCGAAGACTACGTCTTTTTATTGCTATCTGAAAAAGGTATAGGCTGTCTCTGAGGCCATGATTCTATCTTCTGGAAGTACTTCACAGGCACCACTCCATTAAAACCCTCAGTTAAAATCACTCTGTTGTCCGATACATATAGTTTCATTCCCTCTGCGTACATAAGAAGAATAATGTGAGAAAATCAATATGGAACTATAATGAACTATTAAATTCATATTCAGTAGTACCTTCTAGAGCTTTTCTCACATCAAGATAGATTAACATGTCAACGTCTCGCCTCATACCTGAAAAATCATGTCATAAATATATCAACACATCATTCACAAATGTGCTTATTTATCATTTCCACCACCTTAAAAGTAATTTACTAGGCTAACCATGATTTTAGTGGAAAACATCTTACCACTAACAACTTCAAAATTCGTGGGCAAGCCACTGGCGAAATGTACATGTAACCTTTGCATGCGCATGAGGCCCGCCCGCAGGATTGATTCCAAGTTCGTCTTGTAGGTCCCATGCACGCAAACTATAAAACCAAGCATGGAGAAAAGATACATGAAATATGTTAACGGTTTACTGTAATTCAAAATGAAAAGATGGCAATAAATCTAACCTGGAACTTCTTCAGGTGAAAGTATAGGTTTCAGCAGGCTCTCTGTTTCCACTGTCTGTCAAATCACAATGAAGGAGACATTTTGAAAAAAAATAATAAAACATGAATTGATGCCGCCAGTAAGACATTAAAGAATGAGCATCATAAAAACAGATTTTCCGAACAATGAATATGAGAAAAACCAAAAATGCCCAAACTGAGAAATAAACATTCCACAATTTTAGACACCAAGTAAACACTAAGGTAAATATTCCAAAACAATAAGAAAGTGGAGAAAGGGTTTAAAGTAGACCAATCGAAATCCTGGCACACTACCACTTTTGGTATATTGATAAATCAGTTGAATTTCAGTACCATACATACTCTATACCTCACATCACATACAGCTAATGCATGCGTCCAAGAAATCACAGACATCAGTTTGTTAAAACTAATCATGGGATACTTGAGTTCGCCTCTACGTTATGATTTACGAGTCCTCAAGGTTATCCCAGTTTTCCAGAAATTCAAAGGAATTAAATTACTTGATTCAGTAGTTTCTGCTACTTCACCTACTTGACATCATCGCATTGCTGTTTAAAGTTAGTATCAATCGAATGATTAAAAGATTTTCTAACTAATTTATGCACCAGTCTGACCAAAATAATCAGCAGAAAGTTAGCTCCCACTATGGAAAGAATCAAAAGGAACCGTAAAATGCATAGAACATTTTAGAACAAATGATGATGAGTTGATGACAACTTTGAGTTACTTTTTACTTTTTGACACTCTAACCAAAGTACGGCCTCTTTTGCGATCTTTCGTAAGATATATTACCACTAAACTGTGACCTTGGTTTGCACGTATTAGAAGCTCTCCATTTTCTTCCAACAGGCCAAACCGCTGCTTGTTATCTTGTCTGACAGCCTGTGAGCATATAATTCTCTCAATAAGAATTTAATACATAACCTAAAACGAAAGATGAACAAAGGACTGGTTACAGAAAAGCATGTATTAGAAGATAACAAAACAACATACAATACCACCAAATAAACTTGCAAATTAAGAGTCAAACCTCTCTAATATCTTCAATCGTGTGAGATCGTAGCTGAATATTTGCCATAGTTTTCAGATTTAACTTGAGCAGATCTTTGACCTTTACATAGCCATCATTTCTCATATCCAATTTCAATTCAGAAGCCCTATGTCTCAATATGCGCGTTCTGAAATTTTTTAAAACAATGTAGACAATCTGACTTATAAGATTATTGTCGAAGAAATCAAATCATCCAGCTAAACTTTAGTGGAAGGGTCAAAATTCAAAATACAAAATCAAAAATCAATCAAACTAGTCCAACTTGGAAAATACAGCCCATCATTTTCAAGTCTATTCACTTCTCCCATGAAAGATAATATCATAATAAATGGTGTAATTTTAACTGAAGTCCATCACATAACATTCTTTTCTTGAAAAAGGTCGACTATGAAAGAGGCATCAAGCCCCTTCCTAACTCTTCAAAGTTTTCAGTCAGTTGATTTGAACACAATATCCACTTCATCTTGGAATATAGGTCAGTTAAGGACATATATCCATGTTTAGCATTCAATGTTTCATTTTTCCCGATGAAACAGACACACAATATTCACCCTTTACTGACCTATATGAATCCTTTCACCAACACAAAAGAACCATTCCAAGAAAATCAGAAGAATAGAATTCCAACGAAAAGACCACATACAGTAGTCTGCCCAGTGCATCAATTTTATCATATCCAAAAGAGCTGCTGCAGTTCCCTCTTGATCTTTGAGGGTTAACTTTTGTTTCATTTCCTCTACCTCTGCCCCCACTACCGCCACAAAGTTTACACCAAACATCAGCCACAGAAAGACATTGAAAACGTTAAAACACACACACACACACACATGGTTAATATTTCCTACTTCAAACAGAAATCTACATAATAAAGACTACAGAAAACAAGAAACCAACCTTCTGTTAGACTGAGCCGAGGTAACATAAGTGGGATTTCCAGCTGGCTGGCGATTATTCTCCATCAATCTTGAGTGTTGGAATCTGGAACGTTGCAACAAAGATCGAGCATCAACTATGATCGGTGGCAGCAAAAGAGGGCGGTAACCTAGAACTCGGAAAGCTACGCCAGTAAGTATAGACATCATCTACCTATGACCATATATTACCATCTATATTCAGCGACAAACCAGATTATTAGCAGGAACACGAGTGTACTTTCAGTGAACAAAGGAAAAAAACACCGACGAGCATAATTTAGATTAGATATTCTGTAACGCCCCTATAAAAACCTTGACAATTTATCTATCTATCTCAGAAATCGCGAAAAGAATCAGCGATGACGAAACAAAATCCAGAAAATACACCTTCTTTAACTATTACGTATTCTTCCTCCTCCTTCCTTAAGCATTTGTGTTTGTGGGTTCTATTATCACATGCAAGCATGAAAAAGTCATAATTATTCATTAATTCAAAATATGAAATTTTGTATCTTCGTCAATTGGTTATGACTTAAAATGCCAAATTTACCTTATATCTTCTGAATCTACAACGAAGTCGCAGCTTCTATCTTCAGATGTGAGTGAATCAAGGGCTTATAAGAATACATACATTCGGTAAAAAATTGGAGTAATCTGATGAATTTACGGAATTGATTTTCAAGGGTTTTTGTCACTGAAAAAGGGGATACGAAGCAGAATTAGGGGATACAAACCTTCAAATAAAATTCAAATAATCGAGATGAAATATTCAAGAATCAGTCTTTACATAAAGTTATAAACCCTAAAATGGATACGAGAAACATACCGACGGTGACCGGAGCGTCGAGCGCCGGCATCAGTGGTGTGTGAGAGAGAGAGGGGCGTCGACTTCTGCTTCTGTGGTAATGAAATCCGAGCTGCGAGAGAGAGAGTCATAAGAGAGAAAGAGATTTTTTAATTTCTAATTCTTAATTTTTTATTATTAATTGTCAATTAATTTGATTATTAAATTAATTAAATTCTCAGGTCTAAACACACCCAGAAAATACCCGTACACAAAAATAACAATTTAACCCTTTCTGCAGGCGGGAAATTTATGTAGTGAAATCAGTAGTAACGAAGTAGCAGAAAGCGAAATCTACAGTTTGCGAAGATCTGTTAATGGAGGAAGAAGCTTCAGCATCGCCATCCCTGCTGGCAGGAGAAGTAGACGATGAGTACGAATCCAAGGAGAGTGTGTTGCAGCGATACTTTCTTCAAGAATGGAAGCTCGTCAAGTCCCTACTAGATGACATTGTTTCTGCTCGCTGCGTCTCCGATCTCTCTGCCGTCCACAAAATTCGATCCATTGTATGCCGCCCTAACCTCGGATTGAAACTGATGTTGTGTATTGGTGGAATTCGTGCAATTATTTTACTTTATTTTGCGAGCAGTAATGTTTGATTGGATTGCTTGCTGATGGAGTGTCCAGTTATGCTGAATTAGCGGTGTGGCTTAGGTGTTCGTTGATATTCAATTTGAAGATTCCGTATGTAGCTGATTGGAACCTTTTGGTGTTTGATTTGAGAAACATGGAAAATAATCGCGGTGGAATTTACTACTATTGATTTAAGATTGCTGCTTGTAAACAATGCTTTCTTCTTTTGCTGAATCTTGTTGCTTTTGATGATATCTGTAATGGTGACTGAGCGTTTCGTTGTTAAATTTTAAAGATGAATGAAGATTTTATATTCATTATTTCATTCTTTCTCCTTTTCAATCTTTGTCTCTGCTTATGTTTTTCTTCCTAGAATAGATTTCTAATACAATACACATCTTTGTGGAACTGTTCATTAACTACAGTAATGCTTATGTGCAGTTGGACAAATATCAGGAGCAAGGCCAGCTTTTAGAGCCATATCTTGAGAGTATAATTTCACCTTTGATGGCTATTGTCCGTACGAGAACTGTAGAGTTAGGGACAGCGTCCAATGAGATTGTGGAAGTGATCCAGCCGATATGCATCATAATTTATTCGTTGGTTACAGTTTGTGGTTACAAGTCTGTTATCAGGTTCTTTCCTCATCAGGTCTCAGATCTAGAACTTGCAGTATCTCTTTTGGAGAAATGCCATACCACAAATTCTGATACCTCATTAAGACAAGAAAGTACTGGAGTGATGGAAACACAATGTATCGTACTTCTTTGGCTTTCCATTCTGGTCTTAATTCCTTTTGACCTATCCTCTGTGGATACCAGTATAGCTGGTAGCAATTATGCTGGGGGAGATGAGCCTCCTCCATTGGTAATGCGGATTGTAGAGATCTGTAAGGACTACTTATCAAATGCCGGTCCTATGCGCACCTTAGCTGGATTGCTGTTGTCAAAACTCTTATCACGGCCAGATATGTCAAAGGCGTTCACCAGGTATGTTTCTTCATTCTCATATTCGGAAGGAAAAAGATGTTAACTTATGATAAGTGTAATCAAGTTATCTATGCTACCAAATGCAACCTGCTAATGTGATAAAAGAACTAAAGGATGTATTCAACTATGTTTCAATTCTTACTTGGGAAACAATATCAATAGTTTATGTCCCCTCACCCATGTCCTTTACTGCTGGCAAATCCATTTTGACTTGTACTTTCAACTTACTTTGGTTGTTTTTTTATCCTTCAGCTTTATTGATTGGGCGCATAAAACTCTATCATCTGCGGAGGACAATGTTAAAGACCACTTTCGATTGTTAGGTGCAGTTGAAGCTTTGGCTGCCATTTTTAAGGTATGTGTTCATTGTCATATAATCTTGTTAAGACATGTCTGCTAACAAAATTGAAAATTGAAGGCGACTGTCTCCATCATTTTGCTTGTCCAAATATCAATTTTCTTTCCTATCTCTCATGTTTTCATCTTGCACTGTCTTATCAATTCATGATCATTTCATCCAGCAATTATCAAAGTTTTAATTGAAATACAGATTGGTAGCACATCAGTATTGTTGGAAGTGGTCCCACTTTTATGGAGCGACACATCCATCTCGATAAAGTCTAGAACTGCTGCTCGGAGTGCTTTACTCCGTAAGTATCTTGTAAAGCTAACGCAACGGATTGGGTTAACTAGCCTGCCTCCTCGCTCAGCAACTTGGCACTATGTGGTCAGTTATGTTCTTTTTTTTCTTCTTTTTTTCAATGTAGCTTATGTACGTACTTACTTGAATACACAAATCTGTTTGCTTCATAGATAATTGATAAGTAATTCTGTTTGTTAGCCTTTCAGAAGTCAACAGGAATACATTATTGAAGCAAAAAGTAGTGTTTCCTACAACCAAGTTTCAATATTCCCATTTTGTAGATTTGTTCTACAAAAACTTAGGAATAGCTAGTGCATATTCTAGGATGAAAAATATAAATGCATAGCACTTTTATGGGTTCACTTTTATAATTGTTAATATTTCTTTTATGGTTTCATCTGAAGTAGCTTCTGGTTCAAACTTGTACTGTAGTAAAAATTGTTAATATTTCTTACTTTGTTCATATAATACAGGGTAGAAACAAGACTCTTGGAGAAAATATAGCCTTAAATGAGACAAGAGATTTCGAGCAATCAAATAATCATGTGGACATGAACTCCTGTAATACATCATCACAAGAGATGAGCTGCCATGACGAAGAAGATTTGGATATTCCAGATATCTTAGAAGATATTATTGAACTTTTACTGTCAGGATTGAGAGATACGGTATGCAGAGGCTTCTTATCAGCTGATTTGGGTGCTCTATCTTACATTCTATGTAGTTTTCCTACTGAAAGTCACATAATTTCTTGAAGTGTTCACTGTATCTGTTTATTTTAATGTATGGAGGCATTAATATGCAACTGTTATCTGAGGGACGAGTATGTTACTTTGAGTGACATTTGATTTATAGTCCTTTTTACTCATGTAGGACACTGTTGTGCGATGGTCTGCTGCAAAAGGTATTGGCCGCGTAGCTTCGCGTTTAACTTATTCTCTTGCAGATGAGGTTCTCTCATCTGTATTAGAACTCTTTTCTCCTAGTGAGGTATGCTGGCAAAATAATCCATTTGCTTCTTTGTTCCTTATGATTACTTTTTTCTTTCTACTTTCCGCTGAAGTTTATTTTGGATGCCCAACAATCTTTTCTCTTAGACATTATTTTAGCTGAAAAAATTCACATTGTCATTGCACCTGCACATTGAGATAGCACAAGGCACCAGGAAGTTAACCACATCTAGCTAGGATGACATATTAGTGTTTTAGCTTAGTGATAACCAGTCTATAAAAGATGCGATGGCAAAATTTTAGTTTATGCATCATTCTGAATTTGTAGTGTATAATTGTTACAGGGAGATGGTTCATGGCATGGTGGATGCTTGGCACTAGGAGAACTGGCACGTAGAGGATTACTCTTACCAATCAGCTTTCCCAAAGTTGTTCCAGTGATCATAAAGGTGTGCTTTTATCTTTTTTTTCTGTGGTACAGGACAAAATGATCTTTCTAGTCTTATTGAAATATTCAAAATCGGTATATTTGCTGCTTTATCTAAGGTTTTGCGAGAATGGCATGCACCCTTTTATTCTCCATAAGCTTGTTAATATAATCAGAGACTCTGTGCTATTATTCCCAATATAGTCTGCTCTATGCTATTAAGCTCAACTCTTTTTCTTGTGGCGTCCCAATACCAAATCTTGTATCTGACTTAGCTTCTCTTGGAAATACCTGATCGGATTTTTCATAGTCGTTTAATATTTCTACCTAAAAGCAATATTCTGTTAATTCTATTATTTTTGATAAGACAATGTTAAGACATATCCTTTCTTCCAATCTTTGCTTTGCCTTTATGACTTGCCTTTTTTTTTTACGTGTAGGGGGGGAATTGTCAACCAAATTATTCTGGTTGGTTTTGTGTAGTGAATTTCACATAACCATCCTCTTAATTCAACCTTGTTTTACCTTGAAAAGATACTCAGAGTTCTGTTCTTTTATGTTATATCTTGGGCAAAAGAAATCATGATTGTTCATTTATTGCTGAGCAGATTTAACACATCATGGTTTCTTGATAGGCCTTACATTATGATATTCGAAGAGGACCTCATAGTGTTGGGTCTCATGTACGTGATGCTGCGGCTTATGTTTGTTGGGCTTTCGGTCGTGCATATTACCACAGAGACATGAAGAATGTGCTGGAACAAGTTGCTCCACATCTTCTGACAGTGGCGTGCTATGACCGTGAGGTGCGTAACTTTTTGCAAAAATGTGCATTGTGCTGATTTCATTTCTATTACTGGTGTTGATGATGAATCTATGAGCTGAATGATTAGGTTAATTGCAGAAGAGCAGCAGCTGCTGCTTTCCAGGAAAATGTTGGGAGACAAGGGAATTTCCCGCATGGCATTGATATAGTAAACACTGCCGATTATTTTGCGTTGTCATCTCGAGCAAACTCGTATCTTAGTGTTGCTGTTGGCATTGCTCAATATGATGGCTATCTTCATCCGTTTGTGGATGAACTGTTGCATAATAAGATCTGCCATTGGGTATGTGAAATTCAATTTCCTGATCATATTCAATTTTCTTATTTGTTGTGTCTTATAAACTTTCTTACCTGAATAGACCTTATTCTTTCCTATAGGTATTGATTCCTCCATTGCATTTTTATGTTATATCTCATGTTTATCTCGACCAATATACACGTGTATGTTATGATACCTTCCGGTATAATGATATACAGTACTACCCAATACACGTATTGTATGATTCGTATTGCACATTGGTGGTAGTAATATATGAGATGTAACTCGAAAATATAATAGGAAATCTCATAAACCCTCGACCTTCTAGAGTTGAAAAGTAGTGATGGTCAAGTTGGTATATAGTTGTGACTTGGTCATCTTTGTAGTTTCAGACGCTAGTTTACTGAGTAGAAACTTCGTTCAATGACATTTAAGAATAATGTTATGATTGATTTGCTGTGGCTCTAGAAATTTTTCTGTAGATTTTCCGACAACTGCTGTTATTGTGATTTACTTTGTCTCAATAGATAATATAGGCATGTAATTCTCTTCTCTTTGCTGCTGTTACTACCTATTCATTATCTAATGCTTGTTCAAATTATGTTGTATGTGCAGGACAAGGGTTTGAGAGAACTTGCTGCCACTGCCCTTTCATTGCTTGTAAAATTTGAGCCTGACTATTTTGCCAATATAGTTTTGGAGAAATTAGTCCCTTGTACTTTATCATCTGACTTATGCATGCGGCATGGTGCAACCTTGGCCATCGGGGAGGTAGTTTTGGCTCTACATAAGCACAACTATGCTATTTCCACAGGTAAGTCTTATGCCCTGTGTGTCTTGAAAATATATTGTGAATACTTTTCTCTCGGTTCAGTCTTTCTGTATGTATGTTTCTTTCTTTCAGCTTTTGCAGGTACCCCTTTTCTTTAATATACATTGCCGGAGCAGAATATTACTGTCTTAACATTATATAAATTTTAGTTGGCATTATATTCATGATCTTCAAACAGTGCAAGATATATTGACTCTGATTTACGTCAATATAATTGTGTAACTGTTCAAGATTAATTTTTCAACTACACTTTTGTTTTGAAATCTATGAGATCTGTTATTTTATTAAATAGGAAAACAAATATGTTTTGTCTGCTGTTCTTTTATTGTTATATGCTTGCCTGAAATGATTGTTTAGAAATACATATTCTTTAACAAATCTCTGTGCAGCACCATTTGGATGGTTTGGTTTCATTTTCAAGTTTAGTTTTCAGTTTTCACTTTTTCGTCTTGGTCTTTTGTGAAAATTAGGAATATGTTTAGATAGATATTTGCATTTTTTGTATCTTGTGATGGAATCTACTTTAGCTTCATTGGTAGGATGAAATTAAATATATTTAAGTGATTCTATTATAATAGTGATAGTAGATTAAAATGAGTATTTTGGGTGAATAAAAGAAGCACGTGTGTTTTGTGTGTTTAGCTGAGACAAAATTGAAAAGTAGGTTGAATAAAAAAAACGAGCCCAACTGCACGAATCAGTGCCCCTATCAACATGGCTGGCAATGCCAGTTGATAGTGCTAGCTCAGATTGCTCTAGGTTTTTTGTTTGCTGCAAAATTGGGCCAATCACATTTCTGGTTTAAAGGTGGGCGCAACACAGACTAGATAGATTTGTGCTTCTTGTAAAGAGGAGGGTCTGCATAAGTAGATTAAAGTAACATCAATGGAGATCTATGCATGTAAACAAAGATTTACTAATTTGATGGTAGATAACTGCAATATTTACTGTTTGAGTTTGTTCTTGCAGATAAGCAGAAAGTTGTAGCTGGTATTGTTCCAGCCATTGAGAAAGCACGGCTTTATCGTGGTAAAGGAGGAGAAATCATGCGTTCTGCTGTTTCTCGTTTCATTGAGTGCATCTCCGTAGCTCGGATATCTCTGACTGAAAAGACCAGAAGAAGTTTGCTTGATACCCTAAATGAGAATTTGAAGCATCCTAATTCTCACATACAGGTTTTTCTCTTCACTAAACTATACTTGCAGCCAAATGTTTATACGTGTGCCTCTTGATTAAACTCTTTATTCATGCTTTCAGAATGCTGCCGTTGAAGCCCTAAAAAACTTCATTCCCACTTACCTTGTATTGATAGAAAGCCAGGGAGTCAATGATATCATGTCAAGATATGTTGAACAGTTGACTGACCCTAATGTGGCTGCAAGACGAGGATCAGCTCTTGCACTATGTGTTCTGCCTCTTGAGTTTCTGGCTAGAGGTTGGAAATCTGTAATAACAAAGCTGTGTGGTGCATGTATAATTGAGGTATTAATACAGTTTCCTTTGTCAATGGAGGGAAAAGATCTAAATCTTCTTCACCTACATCCTCAGCTATTGTTGAATCTCAAACAATGACAAACTGTTACTTGTCTGACCAAAACTTTCTGATATGCACAGGATAATCCTGATGATAGGGATGCTGAAGCACGGGTCAATGCTGTCAGAGGAGTTGTATCTGTTTGTGAAACTTTATCTGAGGCAGGAGAATCATCTAATTTTTTTTCTGGAGAAGATGTGCTCGCCTTGTTTGCTCTTATCAAGAATGAAGTGATGGACAGTCTTTTTAAAGCTCTTGATGATTATTCCACTGACAACAGAGGTGATGTAGGTTCTTGGGTTCGTGAAGCAGCAATGGATGGCCTTGAGAGATGTACATATATTCTGTGCAAGAAAGATTCTTCAAATCAAGAGAAAGCAACTTCTTTACAGCTTGAAAAAATTGATAACTCGAGTGATAACCAGTTCATCTCATACTTTGATACTAGTTTGGCCAATAATATAATTGGAGGCATTGTCAAGCAAGCTGTAGAGAAGATGGATAAACTAAGGGAGTCAGCAGCAAGGGTTCTCCAACGGCTTCTCTATAATAAAACCATTTTTGTACCCCATATTCCAGACAGGGAAATTCTTGAACATATAGTTCCCAATGAGACTGAGCTCAAGTGGGCGGTAAGTTATTCAGTGATTATTTGTGATAATATTGACTATTTAGTTTACTTAAGAATATCATTCTGATTTAAATGCAGGTGCCAACATTCTCCTATCCTCGTTTTGTTCAACTTCTTAAAGTTAGCTGCTATAGTAAATATGTTGCGTCTGGGATGGTTATTTCTATTGGTGGATTGCAAGATTCATTAAGAAAGGCATCATTGAGTGCTTTGTTAGATTATCTTCAGAACACAACAACTGAGGGCCATGATGCTTCCAGAGAACCCAGTCTGTCAATAGACATTTTATGGACTCTTCAGAAATATAAAAGGTGTGATAGAGTCATCATACCGACTTTGAAGGTAATTTACCATTTGACATTATGGTATGTCTAACTCGTGTCTGCATGTATGTTCATGTATACACTAAGTTTGCATCATTCATTCAGTCACCTTGTAACTTCTTCTTCTTGCGAGTATGGTTGCCTTACACTTTGCATATCTGCAATTAGTTGGTTCCTCTGAAAGATTGATCTCCTCCTGTATTTTATCTCAGACTATCGAGATTCTTTTCAGCCGGAAGTTATTGCTGGACATGGAGGTCAGTATGTTATGCTTTGTTTTTTTTTTTTTCTTCAACTCACCTTTCTATTCAAGCAGCCGCCTTGTTGCTTAATGTTGTAGGGTCTAGTCTATCTACTTTTTTTCATAAATATCTGGAGATGGATGGCTTGTTTCTTTCTCGTCATGTATGAATCAGCAATTATGCTGGATAATGCTAATATCTGGCACTATCTATAGATCCTACATATTATGATACTTGGGAATAGGTTACAACTAGCCAGCACATTGTATGTCGGCACAGTTATCCCCATATTTTTCAATTATGATCATACAAGCTGAGTCCACATTATTGTCCTGTCAATATATTTTCCACGAGTTTTATCTTTTTTTCTGAATTTGCTGCTTCTGATTTCTTAGGATCAGACTCCAGTCTTTTGTGCTGGCGTTCTGGATTCTCTCAACATAGAGTTGAGAGGAACAAAGGACTTCTCTAAATTAAATGCAGGAATAGCAATACTAGGATACATCGCTTCGATTTCAGATCCTATAAACACAAAGGCGTTCTCTCATTTACTCACTTTCCTTGGCCACCGATATCCGAAGGTCTGTGGTGCTAAAAGTCACAACTTTGTCGTTATCCTATTCACGCAACACGGTTGTATCTCAATGGCATTTTTCTTCTTTCCAGATCCGAAAGTCTGCTGCTGAACAAGTGTACCTCGTACTATTGGAAAACGGAGATCTAATTTCAGCAGAGAAACTAGACGAAACGACTGAAATCATTACCGAGACTTGCTGGGAAGGTGATGTAGAAGAAGCAAAGAAGAGAAGGCTACTGCTGTATGAGATAGCCAATGTTGAAACTGCAACAACAGTCAATGCTACTCAGAGAGAATCAAAAAAGGCTGTTAACCAGAGCCGGAATTCTGCTGATGAGAACGCATCGTATTCTTCATTAGTGGGATCAGCTGGATTTTAGGAACAAATTCTGCATCACCTGCTATGAAGTTGATGACTTTTTAGTCGAATTTAAGCGTTGTCTCAGCTACTTGGGCTCTGTTTCTTGAAGATCAACTGGTAATCTGAAGCACCTACATATAAGGGGTAATTTAGGTAAACCCCTCTATATCATCGTCTTTAGCTGTATAATGAGTCGTTGTGAAGATATGGCTAAGAGCTGTTATTTCTTCTTCATAATTTTGTGTTTGCTAGTTTTGTTTGCCTTTCCATTCTGAGCTATTTTGTGAAAGAATTTGCCGGGCTTGTATTCACATTTCATATAACTAAAAGAATGTTTAATTTATAATTTTTACTTCTGCTGTTATGCTAACTTATAATTCAATAAATTGGATACAATAGTTACATGTTATTTCTCATTTTAGAATATCTTCACGTAATTCAGTTAACTAAATCTATGGCACGTTAAACGCAATCAATATAGAAAAAAGGTGGTAAAAAATTGAAGTAAAAATCTCATATTCATGGCGATAGTGTCATACATTACTAGTCTACATCCTATCCTATAAGGGAAAAAAGAAAAAAAGGAAGATGTAAGATTCTCAACAAAAAAGAAAAGGTGAAAAAAAAGATGAAAGGAAAAGCTAACTAATTACAAATCTATATCGTCATCATCAACTCCTATTCGGACTCTTCCACTTGAGCAACTTCCGGGTACCCCGACCCGTCTCGATCCGGGTCTGGACACGCTCAAACTCCGAGACCCGACACGGTATGGTCAACCCGCCCGGTTGGTCGAACCCGAACTCGTTTTCGGACTCTTTCAACAAATCCCCAAACAGAGGGTGGTTAAAGTATACCACCGGCACAAAAATCCTCTCGAAATCGCCGTCTTTCTGGCCCACGTACACCGCCATGTGCCCTTTCGGAACGGGTACAGGCTTCTCCAGAATCGGATCCCGCTCGACCCGGTTGCATTTCCCGCCCGCGCTCGCTAGCCTGGCCTTCGCTTTCGCCCCGAGCTTGTGCGCCCACCCGATTAACCCGCACAAGGGTTTAACTTTAACCCGGCGGTGGCGCGCCGGGGAGGGATTCCGCCGGAAAATAGCGACGACGCGGTGTTTCAGCGAGAAACCTCGTGTTCCGGCCATGTTTAAGAGATTATTTCTGTGTTACGAAGATCGGAACGATGGATGAAAATCGCGGAATTTGGAGTGGGAATGGGGAAGAAGTGTTAGCAATAGCATGATGATATAGGAGAGCGAGTCTGAGTCATGATGAAGAGGTGGAGAAGGTGAGAGGAGAAGAAGGAGAAGGAGTTGTTTGTTGGGAAACGGAAGAGTGGAAATCCGTACAGGGAAGAGAAGGGTTGAGTAGCGATTTATATAGAAGACGTGTGTGTGAGTGAAAAGGAATGAGACACGGAAGTTTCCCCCACGCATGTTTGGTTGTGTTTTTTACTTTCAACCTTTTCCCTTTTTTTATTATTTATGCAAGAAAAAAAACATATACTCCAATATCCTCTTCTTCTTTTTTCTTTTTCTTTTTTATTGTATTATTTTTATCGAGAGTGGAAATTAAATTTCCTCGTCCTGTCTTGTAAGTGGAGATTAAGTTTTTCATAAGTAGTAAAATTGATGAATATGTAATATAGTAAGAATATAAAAGAATATTATTATAATGAGTCCGCCTTTAAAAATGATGTGCATATCCGAGAAACGAGTAAGGCTTCCTTACCCACCGTCGGCATACTTAGTGTGTCTATGACTGAGGTGGTGATATTATATTTAAGAAAAATTTCAATTAATATACTTTACAAAAATAAACTTTAAAAGAAAAAATAAATCTAACTAAAATAACTAAACTCTAAAAGGAAAAAAAATATTAACATGACATTCAGCCGTTGACACATTAAGTATGCCCAAGATCGATAGGAGAGAATTTATATCTGAGAAACATATCGAAATGAAAATGAAATTATATATGCAGATCTCACGGAAAGAAAATATAGTACTCTGTACAATAATAATAGTAATATGATGAAAAAAAATAGTAATATGATGAAGCGTATGAAATATACAATTGTTGTCTTTAGGGATGTCAATTTAGCCCGAAACCCGCAGGTTGACCCGAGTAACCCGAGCCAAAAGCGGGTTAGGGTTGAATATTTCTAACCCGAAAAAAATTTCAACCCAAATGGCCTGAACCGAATAGCCCGAAACCCGATAGGGCTAGCCCGGAAACTTGGCGGGTTGGCCCGATAACCCGAAAGTTTTCATTAATTAAGTGTTAATTTTTATTACTTTATTTCAAATATTAAAATTTATGTCTTGATTCAAATATTTGTGAAAAATATTACAATTTTCTATTATAAGTTGTATTCATAATAATATTTTTTCTATTTTGTATTTCACCACATAATAAAAAATGATTAATATAATCATTAAAAGAAAAATATCACATCTCATTGAGCTACTTACTATATTATGCAAGTTGGAGTAACATAATACGAAATAAAATGACTTCAATGGTATAACATGATTTATTTATTTTTATAAAATTATTGTTATAAAAAAAATCGTCAACTTCTTGGCCGGATGGCTAGCCCGAGCCCCGAAGTTTAGGGTTAGGGTTGAAAATTTCTAACCCGAAAAAAACTCAACCCGATTCAACCCGAACCGAATAACTTGAAACCCAACAGGGCTGACCCGAACCCACTCGGGTTGACCCGATTGACATCCCTAGTTGTCTTACTTAGCACACCGCTTCACTACATATAGGAATAGGACTATAATATATTTATATATATGTGTATTGTTTTGTTGTTTAATGTAATATTTTCATTTACTTTAGAAAAATATGCTCAGAATTATACGCGTGGATTTATGTCACTAGCACTTTAATCTTATGTTAGGTATTTTTAGCGAGCCAAGTCATTTTTCCAACGCCAAAAAAAGTGTCTTTCATAATTCTTGTATAATGTGTGCATTTAATTATATGCATCTATAGTCTAGTAAGTCTACTACATTTTTATAAAAACAAAAATAACTTAAGCATAAAAATGTACCGTTTCTGGACGTAACAATATAAATTTCTATGCAACATATATTAATTTTCAATAGCACAACGTGTATGAAGACCACCAAATTTAATAAACTAAACTAGTCGAATATACTATTAGTATATACTACCTTCATCCCATTACATTAGTCTTCTTTGCTTTTTGATTGTTCGGCACGCTTTTCCACTGAAACCTAGTACGAGTTTTAAAATATAATTTTGACGTATTCATTTTTTCACGGGGTACTATGACACTCATAGTACCCCGTGAAAAAATGAATACGTCAAAATTATATTTTAAAACTCGTACTAGGTTTCGGTGGAAAAACGTGCCGAACAATCAAAAAGCAAAGAGGACTAATGTAATGGGATGGAGGTAGTACTACATTCATCACATATATTTAGACCATTTTGCTTTATGCACGTATTTCCACCGAAATTTAGTACGAATTTTAAAATATAATTTTGTAGTATCGTTTTTTTTACGGGATATTACAAAATTATATTTTAAAATTAGTACTAGGTTTCAGTGAAAATACGTGCATAAAACAAAATGGTCTAAATATATGGGACGTAGGTAGTACTAAACACAAACACTAGACCAAACGGAGGTAGTAGGAAATAATAAAAAAAAAATTAAAAATGAAAAAGAGAAAAAGAGGAACGAGAAAAACTCTTGGAGGTTTCCAAAGTACGACTAACTAATTTATTCCGTACATGACTCGTACTCTTTCTTATGTGTCGATTTTTCGAAAGAGTGGTGGGCCCCAAACGGCCGACTTGATAATGCTTCCACATAAGAAATCCACTTTCATTCAAAACAAGTTCGCGGAATGTGGACCCTATCCCAATATTATTTAAATTTTAAAAATTTAAATTATTATAATATATTTGTTTGTTTTTCGTTTTTTATAATTTATATACTAAATAAATTAAAGGTTTTGATACCGATATTTCATTTAAGATCAAACATCAATATGTTTTATGCATTTATGATGCTCTAGTTTTAAAATATGCCTAAATATATAAATAACACTATATCCCTAAACACAACACACAAAATCATTAAAGACTCTCGTCTTAATTCCCGTGTCGAAAAAAAAGGAGTCAGTAATCTTGGTCCGGAGGGAATACAGTATAAGAAAGTAGTAGAAAAGAAACACGTAATAAGAAATGATTATTTTCACACCATAAACATAGGAAGAATTCATCAGTTTCTTACAACCTTATAAGAATTTGGTTATTCTTACTACCAGTTTCCTTAGTTCATAAGAATATGATCAATTCCAACCACTGAGACAATGAGAAGACGATATTTTCTTACCGAAGCACATGAAAAAAGCTAGAAACACGAAACATGTTGGAGGAAATGATCAGTTCTCACCATTTAAAAATGAAGAATTCAATAAAAACCATGTATCTTCACATAAGAATTTAACTAATATTACAACTAACATCAAAAGAGCAAAAGAAATGTTAAATTCCCACAATTCCTCACAATTATCTTTACGTTTTTTTATAAGAAATGTTCATTTCTCACCATCACCGAATCCATCACTTTTATTTCAATTTTTTCACAGATCCCGACCACCAAAATAAAGAACTTAAACCCTAAAATCAAGCAATTGGACCCCAAAATTGCATGCAAAACCAATCAATATGCTATAAATCCTTTTTCTACCACGAAACTAGAAAAATGAGAACACCAAAAATCGAGAAAAGCAACGAACAACCATTACAAGAAAAAAATTACAAAATTTTGTACCTCTCCGTCGAAAAATGGGGAATCGTTGGGCCTTTTTATCTTCTTCGTGTTCCGTTACAGCCGCTAACGTCGGTGCTTGCTGGGGTTCGCGGGCTGGGCGGCCACCGTCGGCGCTTGCTGGGGTTCGTTGGGCTGGGATTCATTGCGTTTTCGCTTCCTCTTGGAACCTCGCATACCAATCGCCATGGGAGATGAGAGGCTTCATTAGAGAGAGAGAGAGAGAGAGAGAGAGAGAGAGAGAGAAGGTTTCGCGAGATTCAGAAATTTTGGGAGAGGAACGGTCGCTGCAGAATGAGAATGGGGGAAGGGGAAAGGTTGCGTGTGAAATGGATAGTGGGGGATGTGGGTTGCGTGTTTTTATTTTTGGGGGAATTGAAATCAAGGGTATATTAGTCCCCTCCTCAAAAGATTCGGTATATTTCTAGTTTCTTAAGTTGTAGGTAAAACACTAAAAACTTAAGGCCAAATAGGTATTTATTTTTTTGCCTCTTAATCTTATGTTAGGTATTTTAAGCGAGCCGAGTCATTTTTCCAACGCCAAAAAACTGTCTTTCATAATTCTTGCATTAATCTTATGTTAGGTATTTTAAGCGAGCCAAGTCATTTCTCCAACGCCAAAAAACTGTCTTTCATAATTCTTGCATAATGTGTGCATTTAATTATATGCATCAATAGTCTAGTAAGTCTACTACATTCTTATAAAAACAAAAATAATTTAAGCATAAAAATGTACCGTTTCTGGACGTAACAATATAAATTTCTATGCAACATACTCCGTATTAATTTTCAATAGCACAACGTGTTGATGACTATGAAGACCACCAAATTTAATAAATTAAACTAATCGAATATACTAGTACTGTAGTATATATAAACACAAACACTAGACCAAACGGAGGTAGTAGGAAATAAAATAAAATAAAATTAAAAAAGAAAAAGAAAAAGAAAAAGAAAAAAAGATGAACGAGATTTCCAAAGTACGACTAACTAAAATATTCCGTACATGACTTGTATATGTGTCGATATTTCCGAAGAGTGGTGGGCCCCAAACGGCCGACTTCATAATGCTTCCACATAAGAAATCCACTCTCATTCAAAGAAAGTTCGCGGAATGTGGGCCCTATGGGCCCCATTAATATCTCCAACCAGTCACTCTCCCATGTCAAAACAAAAACGAAAAATAATCATTTTAAGGCAAATTAAAAAAAATTAATGGTCTACTACTTATACTTTGGTCTTATTTAGAAATTTCAGACTTATTATTAGTCAATCTTGGGGGTTGAGACAAGGACATTCAAGAATTCTAAGATATGAATAATAGTATTTTATTAACTAAATAAAATTGCTGTATATTTTGATCGTTCTAAGAAATAACTCTCACAAAGAAAAATAAGTAGTAATTTCAAGATTTGGAAACCTCACCTATTTGTACACGAATTTATTGACCATTTTATTTGATTTTCGGTTGTTCTGCGAAAATACATATGAGGAAAAAATTAAGTGATGACACTAAGAAATATTGGTTTAAATGTTTATCGATGTTTTTTTTTTTTTCTTTTTTTCTTTTTCTCTTACGTATATTTCACTTTTCGAAGTCTTCTAAATATGACAAAAACAAATAATTTATTCATTGATTTTCAATTGATACTCAATATTGGTCGTGGGGTCAACAGTTCAACTATTATATGTATTGATTTTGTCTGATTATGTACCATAGTCTAGAAGAAGGCCGACTTACGTTCTATGGCTTTTAATGAAATGAAATAACTCTTCATTTTTTACTCCATTCCGCTCAAGATTACTATTAGACCGTCTCAAGATTCCTGACCCATTTTTTTTGGGGGGAAATAATTAGCATACTTAATGGTACAATTAGTATATCCCTATTAGAAAATAGAATATTGGGTTCATTTCCCCTTCAAAAGGCATAAGGGGAGGATTGTCTCACCATATAAAGAGGCTCTAGAGACCATCTTCAACCGATGTGGGACAACATTTCAACACACCCCCCCTCACGCGCAACGTGGACAACCCAACACCATCTGTTGACAACGATATCGGGGGGCCTATTATCGAATTGGAGTCTGGCTCTGATACCATATTAGAAAATGGAATATTGGGCTCATTTCCCCCTCAAAAGGCCTTATGAAGGGGAGGGTTGTCTCACCATATAAAGAGGCTCTAGAGACCATCTCCAACCGATGTGGGACAACATTTCAACACACCCCCCTCACGCGCAGCGTGGACAACCTAACGCCATCTGTTGACAACGATATCGGGAGGCCCATCATCGAATTGGAGTCTGGCTCTGATACCATATTAGAAAATGGAATATTGGGTCTATTTCCCCTTCAAAAGACCTTATGAAGGGGAGGGTTGTCTCACCATATAAAGAGGCTCTAGAGACCATCTCCAACCGATGTGGGACAACATTTCAACAATCCCTTATTATATTTAACTTTTTCTAATTAAATCTCATCATCCACTCACTTCTCAGCACCTATCCCAATATTATTTAAATTCTAAAAATTTAAATTATTATAACATGCTCGTTTGTTCTCCGTTTTTTATGATTTATATACCAAACAAATTAAAGGTTTTGATACCGATTTTTCATTTAAGATCAAACATCAACATGTTTTATGCATCTATGATGCTCTAGTTTTAAAATATGTCTAAATATATAAATAGCATTATATCCCTAAACACAACACACAAAATCATTAAAGACTCTCGTTTTAATTCCCGTGTCGAAAAAAAAAGAGTCAGTAATCTTGGGCCGGAGGGAGTACAAGTTACAACACTTGTGGGTTCTTATGGGTACTACTACTAATCTTGAGAACTAGGAACTCATCTTAGCCTTCAATTTTGTTCTAAAACGTGTGGTCTAGATTTGATGGATTCCTTTTATTAAACTGAATTTCGTATTATTATGATTGAAAGAAAGGATATTATGGTCATTTTCTCTATACTTAATCTCATCCGCCCTATGTTGACGGCAACTTATACACCCACTAAAATGCTTTCCCTGTATAACTCCTAACAAACTGAATTCCCTTTTGTTTTCTTTTTTTTGTAATAGTATTTTTCTTTTTCTTAATCTCAATTGCAGAATTTTCATAATTTTTATATGCTTATTAAGCATTGGAGAGATGCATATCTATATTTATATATATATATATATTTTATTTGCTTATTATCAATAGGAGAATTGTTTGTTTATGTTCATTTTGTTGCTTTTTTATTTATTTATAATTTTATGTTTAAAACTATCATTAGCTGTTTTGTATTGCTTTATTAATTGGAGAATTGCTTATTTACATTTATTTTGTTGCTTTTTTTTTTTTAGTATTACAAGAAAAATAAATTAAGTATTTTAACATTTGTAAAAAGCATAAATTTATATAAAAAAGCTTGAAAGAATTATAATTCAAGCATATAGGGAAAAACAAATTAAGCATTTTGAAAATGTATTTAATGCTTAAATTGTTCATAATCGACACTCAAAAGAAATACAGTACTTGTTAATATTACAAGTTCATTGTAATAAGTAAAAGTGTATTTAATGCTTAAATAGTAGTTATAGAATGCTTAAATAGTTATTATATGATGCTTAAATTAAAAAAAATAATATTCAAAGCATGTATATAACTAATTTAAGCTAACTACATTAATCTTGAAAGCATGAAACAAACCTCTAAACTAAGGCATGAATCGATTTTAACAATACCAATCAGACTATTATAAAATATAAGCATATTGTAATATAAAAATAAGCAATAGAATTTGAAATAAAAAGCATGAAACACAAAAAAAAATATAACAATTCAAGAATTTGTCCAAACATCAAATTTAATAGTATCAAAGAAGAGGTGCAGCGGTTGTATATACAACAACAACGACGACGACACCACTTGACAAGGAAGATGGGGACGGCAACACCATCAAATGACTAATCCAACGCTCCAATCTCTCCGATCTTCACATTTTTTGGCCCCTTCACCCCCACAATCCTCTCGTACAACTCGTCATCATACTCTTCACCATTAGTTCCCGCAATTTATTGTAGATGACAGATAGCGATGCAGAAAATCGCTGCAGCCCAAAGCAGCCGACACTACCAATTGTCATTTGCCATTATCAGTGGAGTTGTATCGGCTTGAATAATTAAGAAGAATAAAATGAATGAACAATTATGCCGGCTAGATGTAATTTTGAATGAGAAAAACGATGGAAAAATATTTGCTTGAAGAAGAATAAAAAATGAATGAAACAGTATGAGAGAAAATGAATTTGATGCGGTTAATTTAATCCCATTATTTGCGGAATACTGTACAAAATAAAGATTACATTAATACCCATAATCTATTAAAAACTGCCGCTTATTTATTAAATTTCAACAATAAATCTCAGTCACTAATCTATTAAAAATGAATAGTCCATATTGATTCTTAGTTCTCAAGTTTAAAGGGGATTCTCATTTGAACCAATCCCTATATATATATATATATGTATATTTTGGCCCATGTTTCACTTATTCGCTTTACATGTAACTAAGCAGAGGCCAACTAATGAAAAAAGAAAAAGTAGAGGTTATAGATGGAGCGTCCAAATTATATCCTTACTATGTTATCCTTATAATTATATGGGCTATAGATTGAGTGAATGGCCCAATGTTTTGGGCTAAAGATGGCATACCTTTTGTGGTTTGTAAGCGGATTGCATAGAGTAAAATTAGAATTATGCTTTGATCATCTAATGACATTTGACGACGAAGCGAGCTCAATTAGTAGAACACATCATTCCAATTAATAGGTTGGGAATTCAAATCACCTTGAGTGTGTACGAATGTACTAAAAGAAATCTAATGGCATTTTAGTATAATAATCCATTAAATTTGAGCATTCGTAATTGAAATTCCGACATGCAAGCTGATTATAATCTAAACAATGAGCAACTACTCCATCCTTCCCATATTTATTAACGTGTATTTCATTTTGTGTCGTCCCACATTTATTGACATGTTTCATTTTTGAGAAATAATTAGAGTTTAAATCGTACAATTAGTAAATTTCTTATTACACTTAACATTTCCTAATTAAATATCATCATTCAGTCACTTCTCAGCATGTATCCCAATATAATTTAAATTTTAAAAGTTTAAATTACCATAACTTGCTCATTTGTTCTCTGATTTTTATGATTTTTATACCAAATTAAAGGTCTTGATATGATTATTCATTTAAGATTCGACATCAATATATTTTTATGCATCTATGATGCTCTAGTTTTAAATATACCTAAATACATAAACAACATTATATCTTTAAGCACAATACACTTTACACAGTAAACACTTCTGTCTTAATTCCCTCATCGAAAAGAAACGCGTCAATAAATATGGGGCGGGCAGGAGTATATATACTACGTACATTGGATCATATGAGAACCATTCCCGTTTGTGAGAACCGTGAAAACCCGCATATTTAGATATACTTTCATGTTTTTTATATATGCAATTATGTTTTTTTACAATTAAGAATAAAAACATATCTAAATAAACGAGTTCTCACTAATAAACTCATACGAACCCTCTTTATATAGTATATACTACTATAAACGATCCCTTACCAACTATGGACATTGTAACATTATTCTTTTTTTTCTTTTCTTTTTGAGGGAATCATAAACATAAATAATTGTTTTAAGAAAACAATAATACAATTCTGAAAAAAAAAATAAAAAAAATAATAATAATAATGCAAGACTGGGACACAAAAGCAACATTGTTGGAAAAGAGAAAGTACAAGGGGCAATAGTGTAATTTGATTTCGGCGAAAATGGAAAAAAGGGAAAGAAGAATGAGAAAACAAACGCTAAAACCCAACGCCCTCTCCCATCTCTGAATCAACTGCTGCTGCAGTCGTAGGCACTGAACTGTCGTACACTCGGATCCGGTAACCCGTTTTCAGACTGAAACACTTACCCGATTCGGATTTCCGACCCGTTCACTAACGGTAGTGACCGAGCTCTCCTCTGCAAACTGGTCGGATCCATTTAGATCCGAATATGGACGCGCTGCAGGAATCGGGTTGGGAGGAGCTCCGGAAAGAAGCTCGGAAGATCGAAGGCGATATCGATGTCAAGCTCTCCTCTTATGCTAAGCTCGGCGCTCGCTTCAACCAAGGAGGTACAGTTTCTCTTCATCCACCATTGATGTTCTGCGATTTTGAATTTTCTGCACAACATTTTTAAGATGTGGTTTTCGCGATTGCTGACAGTAATGTGAGGATACGGTTGCATTTTTTGATTGTATTTTAGTAATTGTGTTGATGAATGAATAATTATTATGCCCTTAACTAAATTATGGCGGAAGAAAATGAAGAGAAGTAGATGAAAATCTGCGATCTGTGTTCTAGATCGCCGTCATTGTGAATTGTTCGTGATAATCTTAGTATGTTTCCGCAGCTAT
Organism: Mentha longifolia; assembly: GCA_001642375.2. NCBI lineage: Eukaryota > Viridiplantae > Streptophyta > Magnoliopsida > Lamiales > Lamiaceae > Mentha > Mentha longifolia. The sequence goes on along the minus strand of CM038115.1, from coordinate 6,599,248 downwards.
TTCATGTTATCAGTTGGTAGACTTTTGGATGCTCGTTAATAGTTGATCTGTTCACTGTATTCTTAGATGGATTTATCTGAAGTTTCATTCTTCTTTCGTTGTAATTTGGGATATTTACTCCTTGAAGAGTTTTTCTTTGTGGTTGCTTGAAAGTATGGACACACTATAGAGCTTTAACTAATTTATATGTTAAGTAATGTTGGATGGAATGATATAATGACCTCATTCTCTTTTGGTAGATAGAGATATTTAGAAGTTCCACTTAACAAAAAAGATTACAGTCTGAGCAGTGTTCTAAAAGTCGCTAGATGTTAGTAGGGCGGTGGTGGGGCGATTAGCGTCTAGGCGGATTAGTATAAAATTAAAGTCTACATCAAAATTTTTATATATCTAAACATGACATCCATAAGTTAAAGTATAAAATCCATGATTTTTCAACTATAATTTAATCTAACAACCCTTCAAGCCCCGACTAGCCCGTCTAAACCCTCCTAAGAGGCTAGGACTGCATAGACATGCCTAGGACCACCTAGGCACCTGCCTAGATGCCGATTAATTCGTCGCCGCCTAGAGAAAACCGTCTTGCCATTAATCGGGATGGCCCGGCACCTTCTAGCGCCTAGACGCCTTTAAGGCGGCCAAGTCAGCCTTCTTTTAGAACATTGAGTCTGAGAAGCAATACCCGTGCAATGTTAACACTTTACATATGAGTTTAACGGGCCGTATAATTGGATGTCGTTGTAGATGCATACTGGTTTCTGGTTTGTTACTTCATGTTTTCTAGGAGGACCGTCTCTTTCCCTTTCGCCAGTGACTAAAGCTTAAGAAAATCTTCTCGTTGTGAAACCTAGTCCCTTAGTTTGTCTGCCTCTAAGATATATGTTGAAAACCATTGTCAAAACCAATTATCCATAGGCAGCCTCTGGGCCTGCAATGAATTTTTCTTGCCCATGTAAGCTGCAATTCGCATGAGCCTGCTACGGAGTTATACTAGAAAGGACTACATTCTCAAAGAACATCTCGACATTAATAGTTGGTTTTGTAAGGTGTGTTGTATACAGTCACTTAGCTTGTCTAAACTATCAGCAAGTTTTGCCTGTTGTGTACATATATAGTTATTGCTTTCATCACTATTATATTGGACTGGTGGGTGGATCTCTATGGTGACATATTGACTTAATCTTCGAGAACCAATGTCTGTTTCTGAATGGTTGGAATGGTTAGGAATGTAATGGAGCCATGTTTTCTTTCGAACATCTTTTCCCTTAACATTAACCAATTTTTTTTGGTAGCATAGTCTTTGTCCCTGTGGATAGTCCAAATTGGCTGGAAACCTTGTGGTTCTTATGGTTTTATGGGTTTCCAGGTAATCTAGATGCTGGTTCACCAACTCTTGGATCAAGCAGGTCATGGAAGTCTATGGAAATGGAGATTCAGTCATTGCTAGAGAAGCTACTTGATATCAATGATTCCATGAGTAGATGTGCTGCATCTGCTGCACCTACTACTTCAGTTAATCAAAAGCTTGCTAGACACAGAGACATACTGCATGAATTTACGCAGGTAATTTACTGTGCATGATCTTTTCATTTTTCATTACTCTATTAAACTTCTGATAACATGCTCGTCCAGTGACTAGGAAAACAGCAACATGACTTGGTTTTTTGTCTCTCAGAAGTCTTTGTTGATTTGGTGCATTTGCGTGATCATTAACTCTTGTGAATTTGGTACTTCAGTTATTATCTGCAGCATAGAAATCCATAATTATTGAATAATAATGTTCATCATGGAGCTTTATCTTGTACAACTAATATTGGCCAGGCATGTAGTTATTATCTTTATCGATACTTATATGGTTTATTTTGTAAATGGGTCTAAAGTATCAGCTAAACTGCTAGGTACATAGCTCCAATTCTTACTTCAAAACATTTACCCATCTTGATTCATTGGTTAATGGTTGCCCTTTCACAAGTTCATCCAAATTTGGCTCTGTCTTTTTGCACTTGAAATAAACTTCTGGGTTCCTAGTTACTTTCCCGTACTTCCATTCCTTAATAATATGAGATGTGACTGGTTAGAATCTATTGCATGTGGTATGGAATTTTAAAACCAAAGCCTTCTAAAAGTTTTGCAGTTTATTTATCTTAACTAGGCTTAGTTTTGAACGAAGGGCTCTGCTTCTATCAATATTTGGGATAACACATCTGTCCACCTTCACTCTACAACTTACTAAGAGTTTACTGCACAAACTTTTCCTTTGATTGCAGTTTGCATCGTAACATTTATGTGAGTTATAATTTACAAGCTGCAATACAATGTAATGTTGATCCAGTTACTGACTCAAGTGGCTTCGGATTTTTCTGTAGGAATTCAGGCGAATCAAGGGAAACATTAACTCAATGAAGGAACACGCCGAACTTCTCAGTTCAGTGCGGGATGATATCAGTGAATATAAGGTGAGAGTGTCTACCCGTCAATATTAAGTTATTAACAAACTTGATGATGCTTCTTTGAACTAAAACTGAACTTTTGCAGGCCTCAGGGAGCGTGTCTCCACGAATGCAGTTACTAAGGGAGAGAGCTGCTATACATGGAAGCATATCTCATGTAAGATTTATAAGCTTTTGATGATTGTATTTTGCCTGGTACATATTGTAGAGAAACGTTCTCTTGTCATACAGTAAGCTGGTAGCATCTTTCAATTCGGTTGAAAATGCTTAACTGTTTAAATTAATTTTCAGTATGGAAACTAGTCCAATCTTTCATTTTTCTGAGAAATGATACTGTAATGAAACTCTTTGATACCAAGCAATTCGAAATCTTCAAAAATAATGTTGATTTAGCTTTTCTTTACTGCAAGAAAGTTTTCCCCCGAGATGAAGTGTGTTTAGCTAGCTGCTTATACTGTCTTGGTTATGCTTGTAATTTCTTGTTGCCATCTTTGATTTTGATCGATTTCCTGTAGATTGACGATGTTATTAGTCAAGCTCAATCGACTAGAGCAGTGCTAGGGTCGCAAAGGGCCCTGTTTGGTGATGTTCAAGGAAAGGTTAAGCAACTCGGAGACAAATTCCCAGTCATACGTGGTCTAATAGGTACATTACTGAAAACACATTTGTTTAAACATCTGTTTTGCCAGCAAAATCTCATTCTTGATCATAGTGGTAACCGGCGATGATCCTCACAGGTTCGATCAGAAAAAAACGATCAAGAGACACACTCATCCTATCTGCTGTCATTGCTGCTTGTACGCTTTTTCTCATCATCTATTGGCTCTCAAAGTGAACACATTATTAACATGTCAAAATTAAGTGAGAGAAAAGAGGAGTTGTACACCAATTTTCGTTGCATGTACATTCAGTATAAAATTTATGGTTCCTAACCCTATCCATGATTTATAAGTATAACATTTCAATTACTCAAAAAGATTTATACTAGTAGGAGTGGATGTATAATGTTTGGACATGTGGGCTCCAGCATGTGTGGATGGAATGAAGTTTGAAGCAAAACAACATATTTGAATAGTGGATCATGAGTGTTGTGGTATGGGATGGAAGTGGCACAACTTGGACTTTGCTTTGATAATGACTAGTAATTGATACTGTTTGCGAGCGACAAATGCCTGCTACCATAGGGTTTTTTTTAAATGCACTTGGGCCCCATAAATTAACCAATATTAATTGTACACTTCACACTCTCCAATTAACTAGCAACTTAAAAACCCAATCTCCATAGTAATTCATAAGTAAGATATGCTTACTCCATGAGCACTATATGTACATTGGAAATGTTCTCTTGTTTCTTTGTGAATACGTTTAATGTTTCCACCGTTGATGTAGCAGTGCCATCAAGACTTTCTTTAAATCTTAAATCGGCACATCTATCGTGGGCTCATCAACGTGCCTACGGTGGTTAGAAGATCAGTCCTCATACATACATCTTTTGAGGTTTCTCTGTACAATCTGATTAGCTACTAACTGTAATTATGTTGTTGAAAGAAGCTCTAGAATGGAAGATTATCACTCTAATAATTGATGCTAAATGTAAACAAAACTACTCCCTCTGTCCCACTTTATTTGTCACAAAGCAATATTTTTTATGCATCAAATATTCAAACTGTGAGACTAATAAAGTGGGACGAAGGAAGTACTACCTCCATCCCATTATATTAGAGTTTATTTCCGTTTTGGTCCGTCCCATTATATTAGAGTTCTTTCCTAAAATGACAAAAAATACTTGGCTACAATTAACTCTCTCTCCTTAGAATTGATTATAGCCACATATCCTTTCATTCATTGGTTTCTGTGCAAGTCAAACAAGCCTTAATATAATGGGATGGAGGTAGTATCAAATATGGCAAGTCGATTTAGTGGATATAACAAGTTGAAACGCAAGTAGGAAGAGGTGGTAAAAATTAGGAAAAGATGTTGAGGAAAAATATGTTGGAATTGAGCAAAGTTAATTTATTTATGCCCATAACTACCACGTGACTAATGTATAACAGAATCAATCCTTTTTTTCAAACTAGCTATAGCTACGCTAGGGTCTTCTTCTCTTCAAACTATGTGAAGCTGACACTTCAATCAATTTTCTAGGATAGGATTATTAGCATGTCCTTCGCCCCAAATTAACTTTTTCTACCTTTCAAAAAGTATGGATTCAATTCAATAATGTCTTTCCTGAAAATTCTACGCTTTTTCGAGGGCATGTAGTTTTACACTAGTCATTTTTATACACGTACACCTTCCACGCATTTGAGATGACTCGAATTCTTGATGATAGTAATCGGTAGATAAGAAAAACGTCTTATCAACTGAGTATTTAGTCTCGACTGACCTCCATCCATAACAACATATTCATAATTCATGTGGTTTAATATTTAAATGTTATTTGATGTAAATACCCTTTTGATATCACAACCATGGATCGGAGTACTATAACATAGTACTAATAATTAAGGATTACTTAATATCCCATTCCCATGCGTGGAAAACATTGTGCTAGAAGCTTGAACCGAGTCTTAATTTGGGGATCCCCATAAAGATGCTCTCTCTCTCATCAGAGTCAGCTGTATATATAAATGTGTGTATAAATGGTGAGTACTTGCATGGATGATGCATGAATATGTAGGCAGAAAAGATAAGGCTACTCATGAGCTCGAGATGCTAAAAACATGCTTCACTGTTCCCTTCTTCATTAACTAACTGCTTCCATCTTTATCAGTACTCGCTCCTTGCACCCAAAACAAAAAAAATCTTGAATTAAATTAGCTTAAATTTGAAAATCGCACACATGTTACTGTGTCTGTGTGCATCACTGTGTGTATTACTGGTTTTCCTCGAAATCGTGCTTTGTTTGGACTATTGAGTTGATATTTGATGCATTGGCTCTTTTTTTTTTTTCCATTAAAGAATATGTTTAGGTTACAATTTATTGTTTTGTAGATGCTAATTTACGTCACGAAGTAGTTATATTAATATTATCCCAACACAACAATAATTTATTTAAGGGGAAAAAAAAAAACTAATGGACACACATTTATTTGGTACGCGACGTATTAATTGGTAGACATAATTTCACGACGTTACTCCTGATGTACATGTCGTTAATTAATTTCGATGCGATGACGTCCTTCACTATTATTGAAGTTTCTGTTTATTTTACTAAATGTTCGTGTAATTTATTGGCGTTCTCGATTGAGGGCAATTCCAAATATTTGGTGCTAGTAAAATTGCCAAATGCGACACTTTAAATTGATTTAAGCGATGAAAACAAATTGAATCAAGCTTGATGAAATTTGTACTTTTATGTAATCTTTAACTAATGATTTTTTTCTTCTTAGTTTTGCTTTGCTTTTCCCCTACTGATCTTTTTTTTAATTATGTTTCTTTTATGTATCTCCATCTCGATATGGGTCAAATGTTTTCTATTTAAAAGTTATGATGTCTTTTAATATCATAATTAACTAATTAAAATTATGAAAATGCTAAAGGTTTCCTATGATAACTATTTACATCGATATCTTTTAAAGCAGCGATAAATTAAGTAAGGTAGAAAGTTTCACCAAGTCACATATTCATTAAATTACTATAAATAAATAAAAGCATATGACAAATTCTACAAACTTGAGACCCTTTTCCATTGAAATAATGACGTTTCATTAAAGCCCTACTAGATTAAAGAAAATTCTGACATTTTCATATAACTGTATATATTAATTCATACGACTTGCATACACTTTTTAGAAAGTGTTATTAAGTTCTGTTCATTTTCTCTAAGGGTGACTTTTCGTAATTTTGTTTTTTGTTGTTCTTTTTGGAACGTAGAGTGAATATGTAACGTCAAGGCCAAATTTGGACAATTACATCCACATATACTACCTTCATCCTACTATATTAGGTCACTTTCATTTTATAGACATTTCACGCACGCATTTCCACCAAAATCTAGTACGAGTTTTAAAATATAATTTTGTAGTATCATTTTTTTTACGGGATACTATGACACTCATAGTATCCCGTAAAAAAAACGATACTACAAAATTATATTTTAAAACTCGTACTAAGTTTCGGTGAAAATGCGTGCGTGAAATGTCTATCAAATGAAAGTGGCCTCATATAGTGAGATGGAGGTAGTATATGATTGAAGCCAAAAAAAAAAGAGAGAGAGAGAGAGGAGAAGGAGAAGAAGAAGAAGAAGAAGAATGACGTCCTATTTAAATCAGGTCCACTTAGGTCGAATTAACGACTATATATGATTTGATTGATATAAAGTTTATAATTTTTTATTCTCGAATCAATTAAACAGAATCAATAATTCACTTCGAATTATGTGACCAAAATAAGGAAACAAAGTGCTAATTAAAGGATTTAGCGATACAATAGGAGTTTTCGCCATGTTATCTTTCTAGTTTTATCTTGACGTAATCACATGGAATCTTTTTTTTACCAATTGTATGTCTCATCTTAAATTCGTTTTTTTTTTTTAGTTTTTATGTAATCAATTTTAATACATTATGATTTAATTTGTTATTAAGTATGATTCATTTGTTCAATTAGAATTTATAATTACTTTTTAACATTAAATTTTAAATTTATTAGTTAAAGTAATATTGATAAATTCAAATTTGGGTAAATAATTATTTTAAATATAAATTTTAGTTATAAATGTTAATTATGATTCATTATTATAATATTTTTATATTAAGTAGTGAAATACGTAAATTGACACACGATTAACACACTAAAATTGAGTAAGATGATATCGTCCGTGACATAAAAGTAATTAAAAAAAAACAGAGGATTCTAAAGACTTGTATACATTGTGTTTCTTGATAGAACTATTTAATTCTCTCTCTTTTCGTGCATTAAGGCTATGTTATTACGGAGTTCATAAAATTCCAAGATGAAATTCATTTTTCTGATAACATACCCTTTAATGTTCAGGTTCATTTTGATAGATTTTAAATTCATCACTCTTATATTATTGAGTGAATATGTTGAATTATGAACTGCGCTTTAATTCATGATGAAGTTAAAATTTATTTTATTTATTTAATTTCCAAAATCCTCTATTATGAACTATGAAATGTCAAATCCATCCAGACAGATAGGATATGTTGATGGCCTATAATTAACTATTCCACAAATACTTTTAATATTACATCATGTGAGCTTCAGTGTCTAATTATTGTCTATTTCTTTTATTTTATTTTATTTTATTTCTTTTTATTTTTTTGATTTTCGTTGGGTTTCTAACACTCTTGTTAAAACGTACTCCGTAGTATATATATGATCTGTTGTTATTGACGCCTAGAAAACTTATTTGTAATGAAAATTGAATTTTTTTTCTGGTTGAGGCAGTGCGCCGTTAATCATATCATACTACTACTATTAATGATATGTAATTTTTATACAAATCGAACTATATATATTACGTGTGCACAGTAAAGTTAGTATTGGACTAAACAATAAAATGTGAAGTCACAGCTCCCTCTCTTTCAGCAAAGTCTAGGTCCTTTTATCTCTGAGTTTTAATTGTGCATGTACTAAAGAGTATATACATGTATTCATGCATGATTGAATACAATAAAAACTTAATTTCCAATTTTTTTTCTTCAAAGTAATCCTAAGAACTAAAAACAATTTCACTGATAAATGAATTAGAGCAAAGGGAGTTGCAGAATACGAGTATAATATAAGGACAAAAGGCTGTACATAAATGAAAAGATATCTATGTCTTCAGCTTTCACTGACAATTACGTATCTGTGTGTGTCTCATCGATCAGTCAAATCACATGAAAAAAAAAATGAAATAAGAAAATACTGTATTTAATAACCCTTTGTTCTCCTAATTCTCGAAGTAGCTTTAGGGGATATTGGATTCCATATATAAGTAGTATATATGCCTTTAATTAATCAAATTCGTATTTCGTAATACGTATAGTTATTTCCAAGTATATAAGATCGTTGAAAATTTTATCAGGCCAAAACAAATATCATATATATGAATTTTGTAGCAACTCGTGATAAATAAATATCACTATTGAACTTGCGAAATCAGTGACATGAAATTCAAACAGTCGGTCGGTTTTTATTTATTGTGATATGTAAAAATTCCTATTTAGAGGTCAATTTAATTATCCACGTGATTATTGAAGGTAGGGGTCAACTAAATAAAGGGATTTGATAAAACGATGGATTTGCGTGGCCCTCAGTAATAATATTCTGATGGCTACAGATAGTACTAGGAATCCTAATTTCTAGTTATCACTCTATCTAAACCATTAAATGTTCTGTATATATCATTTTCTTTTAGAATATTCTATAATTAATCATACCTCAGATGTTAATTATATAAGGGGGAATTTTGTATTTGGAATATATATGCAAAAAGGGATTAACGGGGGTCACAAATTTACATGTCACCGAAAAAAGGTTTATTTTTATTTTTTTTAATAGATTTTTTTAATTTAAAGATTGAGTGAAAGTGAACGAATGTAAAGAAACATTGTAACTAAAAATAGGGTACGCCATACTTAAAATTCTGGGGTCGACCTTGGCTGAGTATTATCAAACACCATTTGTTTTTTAGTACTACATCACTTATATATAAGAGTACATATAGTGCCATGAACATCTTTTAATATATTTTTTTCTTCTTCTAATAGTATAAATAATTGAAGGTGTTTTTTTTTTTAGGATACAGTAAATAAATAAATAAAAAGTTGAAAAAAAGAAGAAAAGAGGGGTGCATGTACAAGGGGCGATGGCTCATAACTGCGAAAACAACAGGTGAATGAGGGAAAGCTAATGAGCCCATGCACACGTCCTTTTCTCACTCCCCCCACCTCTGCCGCATCTGCATTTGCTGCATCTCTCTCTCTCTCTCTCATCCCTTGGGAATGCCGACCATATATTTACATACAAAATACTATCGCACAATCCCACAACTTGTGCTTACATTTCGATTGTACATACCCTTACATTTACATTTGCACTCAATTAATTATTTACGTCCTCAAACACCTAATCATAGATTGAGAATAAGTTTTTTTTTAATAATTTCTAATTTCACACATCAACCAGGTGACTTAGCGCACTGACCACTGGGCTCCTCTCTTTAATGAGTGACCAAGTTTCGATTCCCTTTGGGAACGAATTTAAGGGAGATATAAGGTGGCTTGGAGATATCTTGGAGTTCTTGGGAGCATGGTATACTAACAACTAATCTAAAATCTAACATTTGTCCGATTAAAAAAAAAACACACACGCACACACACATCAACACTTTTCATGCCTAGCCGGCCCCAATTAATGAATTTAAACTTTTATCCATTTTAATTGCTCAAAACTGCTCTAATTAATACTCCGTACTTCAATAATGATGCTCGATCCAACACAAACTTTTAATTAAAAACCAAGCTTCTAACCTAATAGACACAGTCATATTCTACAGTTAATATTTTTGTCAGTTGGTATTTGCTTGTGTTTCTTTTTCTTCATTTTCACTAATTATGAAACCCTGCTAATTATAAATATAATCTCATAACCAATTACTAACTAAAAATTAAAATTTAAAAGTCACTCCCTCCGTCCCACTTATAAAAGTCCAGTTTTTATTCATCTAAGTCTATTACAATAATAAAATAGTCATTTATAAGTGGGACAGATGGAGTACATACCCAAGGTACTATAAAAAGCTGCACAAGTAATAGTTAACAACTACTACCTCCGTCATTTTCAAGTTGTTATATTTTTTTCAGTAATTTTTTCAAGCGTTTTCGAGCATTTTGGTGATGAGTTTTAAAATAATATTTTAAAGATTTTTTTTTCTTTTACATGATACTACTAGTGTTGTAGTATCTCGTAAAGGAAAAAAATCAAAATTGAAATTGAAGAGAAACTTGATTGAAAAAAAAAAAGTGGGACACAATTGATCAAGTGCAATAAAGCACACATGTGAGATCATGTATCCAACTCTGTTTTTGGTTCCATGTTTAATTCATTTAATTTTTCTGCAGCATTTTAGAATTTGGTTTAATTCTAAACTTGATAGTTAGGTTTGATCACATATGATTAGGGCACATACGCCTTCAATTTTTTTGTAATGGATTATTATTACTATAATCTACTAGACCATATTAGGGATAGTGGGTCCCCCAACGTAGGATTAAAAAAAAGATATAGATTCTCTCTCTCAATCTCTCTTCTCAAAGGAGAGAGAGAGAGAGAGTTGTCTTTTAGAGAAGTGATCAAAGCACCCAAAAAAGAAAGGAATAGAGAAGGTGAGATCCAAGGTGGTTAGTTAGTCTGTCAAAAACTCAAACACCCCCTTACCCTTAGCCTCCTCAGCTACCTCTCTCTCTATATATATATCTCTATATACATACATACCTAGACAAGTCAATCTATCAATCAATCAAATCACAAATCAAATCAAATCAGTTTCACTGAATTCCATTTCCACAGCAAACAAGGAAAAAAGAAAAAAAAAGAAAAAGAAATAGCAGGAAAATGTCATCTTCATCTGCATTTGCTCCGGACCACCACCTCCTCTCTCCTCCTCCTCCTTCTTCCGACCAGCTTTGTTACGTCCATTGCAAATTTTGTGACACTGTCCTCGCGGTATACTATTCTCTCTATATAAATCTATATAATTAATCAGCCCTTGTTTTTTTTTTTTTTTTTTTTTTTCTTTCTAATGAAACTACTTCTTGATTTAATTAATTATATGTATATGTAGGTGAGTGTTCCTTGCTCAAGCTTGTTCAAGACAGTTACTGTGCGATGCGGCCATTGCACCAACCTCCTCTCAGTGAACATGCGTGGATCCATCCTTCCCTCTCCCAATCACCTTCATCATCATCTCCCTCACTCCCTTTTCTCTCCTCCTCCTCCTCTTCCTCCCACTCACCCTCACCCTCACCCTCTTCTGGTATGGATATTCTCTCTCTCTCTCTCTCTATGAAATAGCTAGCTTGATTTTAGGGTTTCTAAATGGGGGAAATGGCTTCTTTATTGAAGGAAAACAGTTAGGTTTTCATCTGCTCCGATCCGTGGAGTTGTTTTATGATTTACAGAATTAGGGTTCTGAGTTTTCTTGAAATACTGATTTATCTTGATTTTATTTCCTAATGATAATTTCTTACTAAATCTTGGTGTGTGTGTGTGTGTTGTGTGTGAAGAAGTGATTTGATTTGTATAATTTGTGGTAAAATAATGAAATTGAGAAACGCAACGCAGGAAGAGATTCGCAATTCGCCCTCAAATATGATGATGAATCCAAACGACTCTTCTCTCTTATCACGAGACATGGATGAGCTTCCGAAGCCTCCTCCAGCTAAGAGACGTGAGATTATTAATTAATTAATTTTAATTACTTATGCAATTTTCTTCTATTTTCTTTTTTCCTCTAGCTTTAATTGAAGGATCCTTCCATCTTCACTTGAAACGGCTCTCTTTTTCGGTTTTTCTGCTCTTATTTTGCCTTCTCTCTTCAAAATTTCGATATTTTGGCTTCCTCCTTCCCCAATCTCTACAAGATTTTTCGAAAACCCTAAATTTCCTCTCATTCTCTTCTTAGGTTTGATTTGATTAGAACAGTATCACAAGTAACAAATTCTTTGTCTTCCTCGTCTTGGTTAGGTTTTACCCCTCATAAAATAAATATATTTTTTTATTAAAAAAAAAAAAAAAGTTTTTCCCTCGGGATTGAGAATGGCTCGGAAACCGTGAAAACCCAAGAAATATTAGATGGGAATCATTAGATAATGATGAAGCAGTGATGAGAGAAAAGAGAGAGAGAGGGTGACAGTAAAGATATTGAATGCAGAAATTTAAAGTAAAAGTAAAGTCAGTACAGTGATTTAAATGTATGCTTTATTGTTTTATTCTTTGTTTTTTTCTTCTTATTATTTCTTCCCATTTTTTTCAAAGCCCCGGAGAAAAGACAGAGAGTCCCCTCTGCTTACAATCGCTTCATCAAGTAAGTAATTAAAATGAAGCTTCTTTTTCATTATATTTATTTATGTTTTTTAAACAACGCATATAAAATGTACACAAAATGCACACAACACTTCTATTTTCACCATATGTTACGTGTATAATAAAGTTTTGACTGTGTGAAAATGAAGTACAAGAGATGAATGTTAAGTTTTCTAAAAAAAAAAAAAAAGTTTGATTTCAAATCAAAAAGAAAAAAGGGATTTAATTTGACTTGACTAATTAATTCTGTCCATACCCTAGCTAAGATATGTGTGTTGTAGTTTGTGTTGCAGCTTTTTACGGCTCATTTAATGAGGAATCTGGCCCTCGAGATTATTCTGTAATCTATCACCACCCAAAACTTATAAAAAATAAATTAATAATAATTTGCCGTTATTATTTGCAGGGATGAAATCCAACGCATCAAAGCTGGAAACCCTGATATAAGCCACAAAGAGGCCTTCAGCGCAGCAGCAAAAAATGTAAGATGATAAAAATCTACTGTATTTTCTCACACTTTTCTACTAGCTAGGGTTTTAATGAACAAGATAAAATAAAATATACAGTATATATTTGAAGATATTTAATTTCATTTACATTTGATGTGGGGTTTTGTTCTATTTTGTTTTTTTTCTTGCAAGCAGTGGGCCCACTTTCCACACATTCACTTTGGGCTAATGCCTGATCAACCCGTGAAGAAAGCAAATGTGTGCCAACAGGTAACCCTATCCTTCAACATAAACCCTAAATTCTAACACATTTTCTTTTTTTACTTTCATAAATGAAACCCTTATATTAAAATTTCTTGGATTTTTATGCAAGTTTTGATTGATTTGTGGATGTTGATTTTGGTAGGAAGGAGAAGATGTTATGATGAAAGATGGGTTTCTTGCTTCTGCAAACATAGGCGTTTCTCCCTACTAATTGCAGTGGATCGGACCCTTAATCTCTATTCAGCTTCTATGATTAGGGTTTTGAATTTAATATGTTGTTAATTAATTATGGTGTTCTAATTAAGTTGGGAAAAGACTGTTGGAACATTTTCGGATTGGTTTATGAGCTTCAGATCGAAATGGTTATGGTGGGAGAGAATTTTGATGATATATGTGGGGTTTGCTTTCTAGTGATCTCTTAAACCTATCTGAAAATGAAGCTTGCTCTGATTATCAATTCTAGTTTATTTGTGTTTTTTGTGCACATAATGTTATTGATTAGGTCTTCTTATGAGATTCTCTACTGCACCCTTTTTATACAATGGGATAAGGAGGCTATTGTTTATGCTTTTTTTTATAAGGAAAACCATGAGATAAATTATAAACTCCAAAATTAATTCAAGATAGGACATTTGAGATCTAAGCTAGAGTTTGAGAACATGGCTTAACTAAAGAATGAGCTAGCTAGGCAATTCTCAAAAAAAAATCGAAAGCCATTTACATATATATTGGATTGCAAATCTAATTTTGGAGATTTGTGCAAATCTGTAGAAAGATGAATTGGCTTCAACGATGAGACCGTGCTTGCCAAATCAACCAAATCAATTGTCTCATTTTTGGAGGGGTATGGAAATAAAGGGTAAATTTTATGTTTAGATAATAAAATAAAGGTTCTTCTGTCCCTCGATCAATGTTTGGGAAATCCATTTTCCCAAATCTCGATAATATTACTTCTATTAAGAAGTTATGCAATATATACACAACCAAAATGCATCTAATTATAGGGTAGGACTGGAATAAAAAAACAGCAAATACCGATATGCATATTAAACAATTCCTTATATCAAACAAAAAATCCATCTACTCTCCTATCCCTATGTCTCGACAAACTTGAGTCATTTTATTGCCCCAAGTATACTTTAAATATATTCAAGAAACACTTCAAGTTTGTCGGGATGGAGGGATTATTATATCAGATCACCTCATGTCCACATGCAAGGGCAATTTGGGCCTCTTTTAAGGTCTACTTTGAAGTGGACAAAAATTAAAAGATCCTTAAAGGTGCAGAAAAACAGCTTGAAGTAGAAGAGCTTTCTCAAAATTGTTTTTACCGTTTTTTAATTTTTATGAAAGAGGGTGGGTGAGGCTCTTATGGAAGTTTTATATTATTTTGAAAAGCATTACTGTAAGTAAAAAATTAGTCAAGAAACACTACGTCATCGTGTAATAAAGGAACACTATATTGTCTACAAAAATAACACGTACATTAGAGGCAAACCGAGATAAGAATATACATGATAAGGTTTGGTCCATTATGAGTAATTATATATGATTAAATCAATATATTATACGTTCCGATGCGGATTCGGAGCACGAGAGCGATCCAAGCGCCTACGTGGCACCTCCTACGGCCTCCGTTCTCTATTTATCTAAATTCTGAATTTTTATACATATTAAATCATTATTTAATATAATAAATTCACATAATTAAGATTTCATCAATCTCTTATTACCATCCGTATATATTTATACATATTAATTATTTATATATATTAATATATTAATTATTATTATAGTCTATTTATATTATACATAAAATTTAAAAATTTAATTATGAGAATTGGAGGATTCATTATACATAAAATTTAAAAATTTAATTATGAGAATTGGAGGATTCGAACTCATGATCTCCCACATGATAGGCTATGTTTTGTACCACTACACCACATCACTAAATAATACTTATTTAAGACTTACAATATATACATCCATTATTTAATCAGCTATGAATCATTATCAACTACATTATGTTCATTTTATAAAATTATAAATATATATTTTGAGTATAAATATATATAATATAAATTGTTTTTATTTTATTTTATTAATTTTAATAAGTAAAATATTTTGGCTCGGGCTATCTAACACTATTTTAATTTTGAGGTGGTCTGCCCAAAAGATTTTAATAGTCTTTTAGTTTGTATCGATAACAACAATTGACAAATTTTTGTAACAAAAAATATATTTTTAATTATTAAACACAAAATTAATTTTGAGGTGGCCCATTGGCCAATAAATTTTCTAAATTCTTTTAGTATGTATAGATAGTTTTAATTGTTGAATTTTTGTAACAAAAAATATTTTTTTAATTTAAAATAATTGACAATAATTAGACACAAAAATGAGCTTCGTGAGCTATTTTCAATTCGGATTGACTATTTTTATTTTTATTTTATTTTTTTTGTTAAAATATTTTGGCCCTAATACTATATTGATTTTGAGATGGCCTATTGGCCATGAAATTTTTTATAATGAAGATTTCCTTCAATGATTTGATTTTTTTTTTATTAATACGTATAAATAGAGTACAACTACTCGATAATGGAGTACACCGCATTAAACTATTTTTCTAATAAAATTTAACGCAACTTTGTAAAACATATTCTCTAACAAATTATCAGAATACTATTTTTCAGTTCGGGTTGATCAGGCTAAACTGATTTTTAGTAAAAAATATTTTTGCCCTAATATTATTTCGGTATTGAGGTGGTCCGTTGGCCAAGAAGTTTTTGATATATATATATATATATTTTTTTTTGGGCTTCAATACTATTTTAATTTTGAGGTGGTACGTTGGCCAAAAAGGTTTTAAAATGCTCCCGAGCTCGAACATGGGGATGCAAGATGTGCTAAGGATAAGGGGAAATGTTGGAACAAGAAGGCTTTTAACGACCCAGCACTGGTGGTGCAGCGAGTCATGCTTCGCGGGCTGGGACAAGCTTTGCGAGTGCTTCATATGTGATGGAACCACCAGATACGGTACTGTCCGAAGCGGAAGGCTAAGGTGCGGAGAAGTTGAATGGATGTGTTGAATCAGTGGATGTGGAGGCTCGGGTCAACACGATACATTATATTTCGGGTATGCAAATGTTAGATGAGGGTCAAGACATGCCGAGAGTGGACCGTGTGGAGCCTGGGAAGGACATGGCGATGAAACAGCCAAATGTGAGCCGTGGTGTGCTCACGTATGAAAAAATCTTGGCGGGAGCTGCGTCAAACAACGGACGTGGTGTGCCGGGAGAATTCACTTGTGGTGAGCGAGTTGTTGCTGACAATAGATCGAAGACAAGAGGGTTATCCCACATGACGATGACGTCTTCGAGTTTTGGTGGGGGAGGTTTGTTAGACCCTTAAATCGGTGGATACAACAGATGCGCCTAGCCACGGGCGACTATATCCAATTTTGAGGCGGCCCGTCGACCAATACTTTTTTGCCTAAATCGGCACCAAGTGTGCATAGCCACAGGCGATTCATATTTGAGGTGGCCTATTGGCCAATATATTTTTAAAATTCTTTTAGTATATATCGATAACTATAATTGTCAAATATTTGTAATAAAATGTATATTTTGAATTTAAACCACCTGAGAATATATTAGACACAAAATTGGTTTTGAAGTAGCTCATTAGCTAATAAATTTTTAGAATTCTTTTAGTATGTATCGATAGCTATAATTGTAAAAAATTTGTAATTAAAAATAAAATGAGAATCGTTTTTAACAAATAAAATGATACCCCGTCGAATTTTGACGGGATACAAACTAGTTAATTTAATAATTATTGTTACTATCTAATTCAGTCATGAATATAACCTCGTGATGAAATCAAATGCTGAAACACAGAAACGAAACAAATAAAATTAAGAAAACGTATGCATAAACTACACTTCTAGCTATACGGTACGAGCCCAATAAACCCATAATTATAATAGGCCCATTACATATTTGGACCAAGGATTTTTCGGAGGAATAGTTTCAAGTTTGGGCCGATTTTTATTTTTTGAGAAAAATATATACGATTTCTTGATTTTTTATGTATTTAAAATATTGTGAAGAGTTTTGCAAAATTGGGTAGTGTGAGGTTTGAAGCATAGTATACTATTTAAAACTGGTGTTTGTCTTGATTCGAGGCAGGCCAAAAACATGCTATCTCAAAAGCATTTCAACAATTAATTCTGCACGTATTTACATACTTTCCTTTTTTAAGTTAAATCCCATTCTCCTTTCATTTGGTTTTCTTCACATTCCCGTGAAACAAACTCACATTTCATCTCTTCCCGTAAAACCATGAAGATAAAATTGCTATTCTCAAGAAAATAAAGATAAATTGCTAATTATGGGATGTTCTTAGAAGTTGTCAAACTTTCTCAAAATAGACAACGACATTATTATAAATTCAAATTTTTATTTAAACCATAAAACTTGATTATGAAAGGAGGAAATTTTAAACTTAAAACTCAAACTCCAAACGATGAGAGAATCTTATATATCAAGGCTGTGGCTTATTTTCTTCTTTCACTATTTACAATTATTACTGAAATGGAAGGAACAAATTTATAGAGATTGCACTAGAGTTTTGATAATATTAGTAAAACCTATGATGCGCATACGTCAGAATTACTTTATTTTGCAACTATCTAATTAAAAATTCAATCTAAATGGATAGAAACATTTATTCTTTAGATTTATTATTAAAAACATATATAGTAAGAAAAAGGGTGGTTAAATATAATAATTATTAATGGCATAATTTGCAATGATTAATTAATGTAATGTAAGTATGCATGGAGGAACAAACAAAAAAAAAAAAAAAAACAACTAACGTTGGACGGAAGGAAAAAAAATGTGTGCAGGTGTCTGTAGCAGTACCGAACAAGAGAGGAGGAAAGAAAAACAGCCTTAGAAAACATTAAATGAACCCTTCAATCCTGTTTCTTCATTGGTGGCAGAAGGAACCACCAGTATCGGATCAGAAAAATTTGCAGGCCCTTCTCCTTTTCTTTTCTTTTCTTTTCTTTTCATTTCATTTCATTTCTTTTCTTTTCTTCTCCCATATGCTTTGTTGTTTGTTCTATATATATGTAAGCCTTTCACTGTCTTATTCATAACACAACATTTTCAACAGCGAGGAGTGGCTAAGCTTGCTGTTTTTGAATTCAAGAAATGGTACTGCTCTCTCTCTCTCTCTAGAATTGAATTGGTAGTGTAGTGTTTTGATGATGATTGAGTTTGTGTGGATGATTTGCAGTCGGATAATTCAGAGGTACCAGGGTGGCTGTCTGCGCTTCTGAGGGAGAAGTTCTTCAATGCCTGCATAATTCACCAGCAACAAAGGAAGAATGAAAACATCTTTTTTTGCTTTGATTGCTGCGTCGCCATTTGCCCCTTTTGCTTCCTTCATCACCCTTCTCACCACCTCTTGCGGGTCTCTCTCTCTCTCTCTCTCTCTGTTTTTATTTCTTTGTAAGCTAGCTAGGTTGGTTATGAAAGCAGTTTTCAAGAAGCGGGATTCTTTCGAATTAATGTAAGAAATTTGGTTGATTTCTCATCAGGTAAGAAGATACATGTATCATGATGTAATCAAGATTAGAGACGCTGAGAAAATTATGGACTGTGCTCAAGTGCAAGTAAGCCAATTCTTATTCTTTTTACTCTTAATTTTTCCCATTCTTAATTATATTCTTGCAATGAATTCCTTCCTAATGCTAAATGGAACTCTCTTCTCCATGTTAACTTTTCTTTTCTGGTGCAGTACTACAAAACCAACAGTTCAAAAGTAGTGTTCTTGAATCAGAGGCCACCAACAAATGCAAGTAAAACTTGCGGCAGCTTTTGCATTAACTGCCACAAGAATTTGCAATACTCCTACATCTTCTGCTGCCTCTTTTGCAAGGTACCTCTGCTTCATTTCATGTCACCTACTCTCTCTCTCTCCCCCCTGTTTTAATTTTTTTACGTTTTCTCTTCATTAATTGAATTATACTGTCAATTGATGAATTTCTCCTCATTTTGATGGGTTCAACAGCTTCAACACCTGCAAAAAAACGGAGCCAAGCTTTCAACGGTTCTTCGCAACACATATGTTCCTACCTTTTCCGAACCGGGTTCTGACGATGGCCAGTTGACACCTGACTCGGAGTTAGAACTTTCCGGTCCAGCGAGTAATGTTGACCAAGCCGGTGAATACCATGGGTTTCTTATTAGCGCTACTGAAATTACGAGGAAGAAAAGGAGCAATCATCTGACCGGGGCCCGGTCCATGTTCAGACCGGTTTTAGAATCATGCTACTCGGAGGCCGCTATGAACCGGAGGAAGGGCACACCCCATCGTTCCCCGCTCTACTGATTATTCACTGGGGTTGGTAGATGGATTTTGAGGGGTAGAATTGGTATTTAGGAGTATTTGTTTTTTAACCCATTTTAGGGTGAAACCCTGACCTTCCAATTTTTGTAGGGATTAATTTCCTTAACCTACGGTCGATACAAATTACTGTTATTTGGCAGGGGGGGGGGGGGGGGATTTTAAATACCAATTGTCCCTTGTAGTAGGTTGGCAGTTATTAATTTAAATATACCTATGGTAAAAAAATCCTAATTTGGCGCTGCTGCAGTGATCTTTTTGTATGTTCAATATGTATGTTAAAAATCTTATTGATATAATTGATTCTCACTAGTCAAATTCGATCTTTTTTTCATGTGGTCACTTTAATTTTGAGGGAAATTTTGTTTGTTTTTACTAAGCTTTTGTAAAACGTTTCACATTTTTACCTTCAAAAGTGGATAGTTTTGTGAGTATATGACATTATAGATAAATGAATTAGTACGGTTTATTTGTTGTAAAAGTCATATTCATAAGCCGTACGTAGAAACTACATTTGAATCAAGTAAAAAAGAGAAGTTTAAAATGAATATTTTTTTAAAAGAGAAGTAGAGAACTCAAAGGCAACGTGTTAAATTAAGAATTCGTCAACAAATTGTTGAGCGAATTTGAATTTCCCTATAGGGAATATAATTAGTCATCTATAGTGGTAAGGCTCTCTCCCAGAATTAAGAGCCGACTATTTTTATTTTTAGTTTGCTACAATTGAAAGCTTAAAAATATGACAGGTTCGCATCGGGCTCGCAAATGTGCACGGGCTTGCCGGAGCCCTTGTCTCACCAGTGTAGGAGAGAGCCGCCGGGAAAGGCGCGCAGCATCATCATATTCGTGCCTCCCAGCGAGCCGAGCGCTGAGAGTGCTCTTAGGGTTCCCAATCTCTATGACTCCATTTTCCACCTTCCATGATGAACTTCAAGTATGTTCCCAATAGTGATCGTGTCGTTTCATGTACTCTTCCCATCCCAACTTCATTAGCTAGCCAGTCTAAGTAGTCCAACTATTGAGAAAAGGAAAATTAATTAATGTTGTGAATTTGGGAGAGATTATATTAATTAATTATACCTTGAAGTGGAGAGAATGAGTATGTTTCTTGGGTATCCCTTTCTCCTCCATGCGTAGGTAATGCCGTTGCACCTCAGCCTCCATCTCCGCCGTTGATGGGAGGCGGGCCTTACCGGATAAAATGTGAGCCACCCACTTCGCTTGCAAGTCTATCAATTCAAATACGACACTCTGTGTTTTTTAACCCCAAAAAAAAAAAAAAAATCAATTCGTTCCGAGAGGAGAGGTCGTAGGGGCATTTTAGTCATATCATATTAGGGATTGAATAATTCCGAGCTCGTGTGATCATGTAATCCTTCAAATATTCGATCGTTATTACTATTGATTAATGAATTGAACAAAGTAAATTAATGTTCCATTCAAGCAAATTGAGAGGGGGACTTACCATATATGGGAGTCCAAGAAAAGAAAGATTAGGGGCAAGCTTTGGAGGAAAAATATGGTTGTAAAGGGGACCCACACGACCTTCTTCCACACTCACGATGCCTTCAGTCTTCAAGAATGGAAAATCAAACATATACCTGCCATAGTATTATTTTTTTATTTTTTATTTTTGATGAAATTGTGTTAGTTATATAACTGTCTCAAATAAATTGGATAGCGTGTCGGTAACATGAGAAATGAAGGCATATATGCATCGTTAAAAAATAGAAAATGTATGTATAATAATAATATAAAGAGATTATTGGAATTTTGGAAATACCCAGTACAATGGAAGATGATGTCAGCATGAACAACGGCACCATCTTCGAAAGTAACTTCTCCATTTTCATTTGCATGATCAATCTGCATATATTTGTATGCATGTGATTATCTATTGGTTTGTGTTGCAATAGAGATTCTAAATGCAATAAAATAAAGTATATAAATTTTGGGTTGGTTTTAATTTTGGAACATTTGCTCATAAATATATACACGACATTTCGACAAATTCTGGTTTACAAGTTTTGAATCTGAACTCAAAAACAAAATCTTTTGATTTGATCTCATTTTGCACACAAAAGATAATTGAGAGGGAAATTAAAGATAACATGTAAAATTAAAAAGTGACATCAAAACAACATTGTCTCAATAGAAACTTCAATTTATCCAACTTTAAACTAAAAATAAAGTGAAAAATAAAAAAATAAAAATTCACCTAAATTATCTACCTCTCTTATCTATGCATTTTGATAACCGAAACGAATTCAAGGAAATAATTTGACTATGGCCTTCCTTAATTTGACTATACAATTGCAAATCAAAGAATAGAGAGATAAGATTAATTAATAATGAGTAAGTAATAATAAAAATAAAAATAAAAAATTACCTTAGAGTGTTGCCACATATTATCCCGACAATCCAACTTTGAGACTTCAACATCGGCCGATCTCGAAGAGACATGCACCTCTTTCGCTACTTCCGCTATCTCTACTGAAATATCTATTGCACTGGGCCCATTCCCAATCACCACCACCATCTATTAATTAATTAATTAATTAATTAATTACACAGTAATTTCTAACTAAACATACATGCTTGAAAAAAAAAAATAATAATAAATAGAATTCGAGGAAGAAAATTCCAATTATTTTTACCTTATCTTGAAAAGGGTCGGGTACCCTATAATTATGACTATGCATCTGCTTCCCGGGCCACTTCTCTCTGCCTACAACATTTTAACCACCAATGATTTTTTTTTATTTTTTTTTTAATTTCTATTATATTCGAATAATAAAAATTAATTTTACCTGGAAAATCTGCGACCTTTGGTATAGTATTATGTCCAACGCAAACCACTACAGCAGTAAAAAGCTCGTTCAAAGTGAAACTCGCTCCGTTATTTCTCGACTCAATTACCCACTCGTCGTTCCTCCTCATGTCGAGACGCTCGACTCGAACGACCTCGGTGTTGAACCGTATCAACTCGCCGAGTTGGAACTCGGCAGCGAACTCGTTCAAGAACTGGAGCACCTCCCCATGACCCGGGAAGGTTCTCGGATCCCCCATTTCCTGGGTGGAAAACGGATAGTCCGAGAAACCCATGAGTTGCCTGGGGAGATTGGTGCGCAGCGAATGGTATAGACTGCTGTGCACGATCTCCCTATTCGGATCCAGACTCAACGGGTCGGACTCAACTCTCGGATCGTAAACCCAGACACCGCCGAGTTTGTTCGATTTCTCGTAAATCACGACCTCGTGGCCTTCTGATTTCAGGGCCCGCGCCGCCGCCAGCCCCGCCACGCCGGCGCCGATCACCGCTACCTTGAGTGGCGGCGCGATGAGGTGGTCAACGGCCATTGAAGAATTGTGAAGTGTGGTTAAAGATGAGATGGGAAAAATCAGTTCTTGCTTCTTACACAAACGTCAGTAAAATAGTGCGAGTAAAGGGTAATCTCTTCAAATTAAAATATAGTGCGATTAATAAAGGACAAATAATGTTCAATTTGTACTCTTTTTTTTTTTTTTTTTGGATAATTCAATTTGGACTCTACTACTTTTTTCTTTTTCTTTTTTTTTTGAGATAAATTTGGACTCTACTACTACTACTATATGATAGGCAAAAAAATAATTTAATACTACTATGATAGGCCGCCAGCTGGCCCACCGCATACTTTTCCTATTAAAATAATTTGAGCCAACTGTTTTTTTCAACTTAGTTTCTCTTAATTACGCTTAATTAATGATGGTTTTATCTGCACATGATATGATTGTATTTTTATTTAGGGATGTCAATCGGGCCAACCCGAGCGGGTTCGGGTCAGTCCTATCGGGTTTCGGGTTATTCGGTTCAGGTTGAATCGGGTTGAGTTTTTTTCGGGCTAGAAATTTTCAACCCTAACCCTAAACTTCGGGGCTCGGGCTAGCCCGTCGGGCCAAGAAGTTGACGATTTTTTTTATAACAATAATTTTATAAAAATAAATAAATCATGTTATACCATCGAAATCACTTTATTTCGTATTATGTTACTCCAACTTGCATAATATAATAAGTAGCTCAATGAGATGTAAAGATATATATTTTTTAATGATTATATTAATCATTTTTTATTATGTAGTGAAATACAAAATAAAAAAAATATTATGATGAATACAACTTATAATAGAAAATTGTACTATTTTTCACAAATATTTGAATCAAGACATAAATTTTAATATTTGAAACAAAGTAATAAAAATTAATACTTAATTAATGAAAACTTTCAGGTTATCGGGCCAACCCGCCAAGTTTCCGGGCTAGCCCTATCGGGTTTCGGGCTATTCGGTTCGGGCCATTCGGGTTGAAAATATTTTCAGGTTAGAAATATTCAACCCTAACCCGGTTTTGGCTCGGGTTACTCGGGTCAACCCGCGGGTTTCGGACTAAATTGACATCCCTATTTTTATTAGTCCTTATTGGAATGCGGAATTTTGGAATTGTAGTAATTTTTAAGAAATATTTCTTAAAGATTTTGTAATAATATTTTTAGAGCATCTTCATAGCATATTTTAGTTCGTTTATTTATTAAGTAAATGAAATTCTCATCCGTTAGATAAGTTGGATTGTAAATTTAAGGCCATAAGAGAAAATGTATTTTGCTTTGAATATTGTGTTATGAGACATGCTTAAAAAATTGAGCTTTGTATTGTAGAGAAATCACATGCTCCTATATGGCTATATCCAACTACTCTGCACTTTTAAATGTTGTTCTGATTTATCTCAGTTACGTACGGCTCCTAGTTTTGCCGTTGCAAAACGAAATAATTAGAAGCCTATATTTATCCAATAGCAAAATCAACGCCGAAAGAAAAAAAACAAATAAATAAATAAATAAATTGAAAGCTATCTGATAGGATACGGCCTAGCTCCTAGGCACAAGCATCAGTCAATATAATTGGGCCCCGACAGTTAAGCTCGGCCCACGCAGCTCGGCCCAACTAAAAAAACTTCTTCATCAAGTCAACTCCTACATCGACTACAACTCAAGCTCCAAGAGAAATATAGAAGCTCGATGTCTATCCCTAATAAGAGGATCAAGCTAGAGTCCAAATAGGAGAAGACTTTGTATTATAGTCAAACTCCATGTAATTACCTATAAATAGAGGTTTAGAATAGATTGAGAAGGGGAACAATCTTGTAATCACTACCCATACAAGCAATACAGATCCATACTCTTTCCGCCCGTGGACGTAGATCTATCACAATAGATCGAACCACGTAAATCCCTCGTGTTCCTTTATTTTCGTGTTCATTAATTCCTTGATTTGTGCTCGTTAATTACCTTACGAAAATAAGATCGATCACTATGTTTAATCGTTTTTTAGCACATGACCACGTCGGTATGTTAGGAATCCCCTGCATTCCATCTATTTTATGCCCACATCACATATGTGTGTACAATAATTTAAGATGGAAAATTTTCTTAAACGGCTTTTGTTTTTTATATACATTTTTATTCTAATTTACGATAATATTTTTTTCTTAATTGGAGTAATAATATTTTTTTCCTTAAAGAACATACCATAAAAGAAGTGAAGGACCACATTAATTATTAGATAAAAATTACATCCTTAACTTTTCATATTATTCAATTTCTTTTTCCATGAAAGAAGACGCATCCTACGGATACATGCATTGTCATACATTATGCTAATATCAAGAAGTAGATGGTGTTTGGCTAAGTTTATTTTAAATAATTTAAATGCTTTAAGAACTTATAAAATATATTTAAAGATCTTATATAGATGTAATGTGACAAGAACTTATATTACATGTATAAAAATCACAAAATTTCTTAGAGTGCACGTGTAACAAAATTTACTTAATTATACAATTTTTTTTATCTAATAAAAATATATAGATCGATGCACACATACATAGTAGAGTGAATTTTTCTGGTTAGTGAATCGAACCCACTTTTGTACTATATTTTGGAGAGAAGGCATGCATTGTTTCAAAGAGAGATTTATCGATAGAAATAGCGTTAATCTAAGAATAAAAATCTGCAGATGCAATTATTTGCCTACAGTATAAAAAGCCTCCAAAACTGAACTGCTTAAAAAAAGGGACCAAATTAAGCAAGCTATTGTATCCAAAAACACAAAAAATGAAGATCGATTTCTTGAGAAGAATACTAGCTAGCATATATATTCTCCAATATACAAAAAAAGAAAAAGAAAATAAAAAGAAGTCGATAGATGAAAATACATTAATTATGAGAGGGGGGATGAGTTCTGGGCGGCGTATAATCGATGAAAAAATCTTTATCTTCATCTCCTCCTTTCTTTTGAGGAACCTTGAAACTTATTTTCTCAGAACCTGATGATGAAGAATCTCTAATCACAACATTAATAATCTCCCTCTTCCATATCTCTGCATTAATAATATTTCCCACTGTTTTTACTTTCTGCTGCTCAGCTTCACTCAAAACATGCTTCAGCTTCCCATCATTTTCCTGTACACACAACCACAAATCAAGATCATCACTTTCATTCATTCATTCATTCATTCATGAGAGAGAGAGAGAGAGAGAAGAGAGAGAGAGAGAGAGCAATACCTTGTTGATAGGGTGTTGAAACTTCTTAGCCTGATGATTGTGATCCACCTTAAGAACTCTAGCATTGCATGAATGCAAAGAAAGAAATAGAAGAAGTAGAGCAAGAATCGCCGACATTTCAAGAACCTGAATATCTCTAAAAAAAATAAAAAGTAATTATGATTTGAGATCTCAGGTAGGATTAGTGCCAAAATATATGGAGGGGTACATTAAAAGTGGGAGATTTGGTCAAAATTCTGTTAGATCATTCAGAAATTAGAGGGATAGAGAAAGATCAGCCAAAAACCTAAACCCTTCCTCTCCTTAATATATGATGATGAAGAACTGCAAGAATCCAAAATAGAGATATTTCCCCCTTTTTTTCCTCTCTCGAAAAGTTTAAAATAGTAATAACTAAAAAGTGGGAAAGAACATGAGCAACAAGAAAATAAGAGCCTGTCGAATTTGTTTGCAATCGAGGCCTATTTCTCTTGTCTTTGTGTGTTAATTCTTATAGCAATTTGGGTTTTGCTTCCTGATTTCAAGTTCTTCATGTTCCCCCAAAATGTTGCATGCAAAATCCCAACTTACTATTTAATATTATTTCCATCTAAAAAGTAAGAACACCTTTGAATTGGGATTGTTAAACTCCGAGGTCATTGACTCATTGTCAAGCGTAATTTTTGTTTGATCCTCATTTTATTTCGAACATGATATCTAGTACAAATTGTCGCATGTGAGATTTTGTACTTTTAAGAATTATACATCGTGTTTAGTACATTTGATTATATATATATATATATATATATATATATATTAGATGTAGCCTCAAGGAAATTACTAATGGGTTTGCAATTACATTAATATAATGTGTGATTAGTTAAATTAATAAGTCAAATGCGTGTTTATGCTTTTGATGTACATCCTTTCAAGTGATGGAAGGGTAATACTGATTTCAATGTATTTGATGTCTATAAAAATTACCAAATATTTTCAAATGCGTGTTATATGCGCGCGATTTGAGATTGTGAATAAGAATTTATGTTAGTTTGTATAACTTGAATTACTAACATAGATTTTACTTTCTCCGTCTCATTCTAACTAATTTGTTTTTTTATTGAATTATTCCATTTTAAGTAATCCATTTTCATAAATATATATTTTTTAATCTCTTCTGCTCTTCAGAAAGGTGTGATATGTTATCTTTTTAACTATTTTTATATTTTTCTCCTATATATTTTGTGAACAAAAAAAGACAAGCCAATTAAAAATATTAACACGAAATTATAACCGGCAAAACAAAACATTGGTTTAGTTATTGCCAAACAAAAGATTGGGGTGGGAAAATCAAGAAAATAAAGTGTGAAGCCTTCTTTCTAAAATCTTGAAAGTGTTGCCACGATTTTAATTGATCCAACGCCCGGTAACGGTGGAGAGAATGACACGTGGCAGTGGGCTTTCTAAATGGACTCGACACGTGGACACAACCCGAGTTTAGGCTGCCGAAAAACATGGTCTTGATTCTTTCTAGTAATTTGCAAGAGAGTGGTCCACGAACATTTAACTTGCTCCCACAAAAATCTTGTTTTGGGCTTTGTTTGGTTCGTTTTCTCATATTTCTACATATTCAATTGTACAACATAAGAATGCTGATCAGGGGCGGTCCTGACAAAACATAGGCCCGGGGCGAAGTAAGAAAAATGGGCCTCCTAACGATAATTATAAAGACATAATAGTAGTATTTATAAAGCATAATAAAGAAGATTTTATGAGAAATCGTAATATTTTAGAAAACTAAAAAAAAATACGAAAAAGTTGAGTCTTCTATTTAGACTTCTTTAAGAGTTGAGTTGAAAAAAAAATGTGCTAATGTGAAAAATTGAAAAAAAAACAAAAAAAAAACGTGTACATCCAATGTATTCTCTAAGAAAATAATAATAAAAAATTATACATCTTATGTAAACTTGTAATGTTTTATTACATAAACTTCTAAAGAGAAGTTTTGTATGTTGGACTCAATTTTAAAATAATTAAAATAAACTTACATGTAAATATAGTGAATATACATTTTATGAAAATTTGTAGTTTCTCCATCCCGTTTAAGACGCCACGTAGAAAAATTGGGTCAAAAAAAGGTTTGATTGAAGATTTTAACACAAAACCCCTAGATAAAGAGGGAAATCTAGGCTAATGAGGTTAGACTTGTAATATTCATGTATTTGAAATTTTTCAATAAAAAATTAGCAAATGTAAACACTAAAATAGGAAAATTGGGAAAAAATAATATTTGATTGAAGATTTGAACACAAGACCTCTAGATAATAAAGATAAAAATTTAGTCTAAGGGCCCATCCACTAGACTACATTATTAATAATGATAATTTTTTCAAATGTTTAATTAATAAAAATATAAAACAACAATTTTAGGGCCCCGAAAAATCATGGGCCCTGGGCCGTCGCCCCTGCCCGCCCACCCTCAGGGCCGGCCCTGATGCTGATGTGGTGATAATATGTTTAAAAAATATATATTATTAATATATATTCTAAAAATAAACTTGTCAAAATAAATTGACCATACACTAAGTAATAAATTAAATTTTAAATGAAAAAATTGATAAGCCATGGATATATTAAATATTCTCACGATAGGTTAGGAGAGCGTTTCTCGTTTATAATAATAAACATATAATCTTTTAAACTATTGTAATGTTTATTTTTAGAATCTGTGTGAAAGTTGGGCTCGTAATTTTTGGGTTTGGGAAGAGAGGCTGGATTGGGAAATTGAAGTTTTATGGGTTTTAAGTAAAGATGATTCAGCTCGCCCTTGAAAAGAATTAAATATTGGGTGCTCCACTAAATTCAAAATTCTATTTTTTTTGTTAGTAAGGATAGTTTTGTTCGAAGATTATAAAAATGACTAGAATTTATGTTTATTATGTTAGTTGGAAATTATTTTATTACTACTATATATTGTCTTAAATGTCTATATCATAAGTTGTCTCTTTTTATAATACCTCTTAATAGTAATTTATAGCAAACATACACATTTTCTTTCGTTTTCAACAATTTAATTGACAATAAATTTTAAAAATCGCTTTGCAAAGAACTCGAATTTGAATAGTTTCGTGTCGAATATTAAGGACACTCTCGCTAAGCCAACAGACGCACACAAAATATACAATCTTTCACTAATTTTCATTGTCATTAGACTAACATGAGATTAACTTAATTATGTATGTGCAAAATGTACAATAAAGTGAGATACATACATTGCGTTGAGAAGATCAAATGCTAGCAAATTTTATAGGGTGAACTTTAGATATACCCTAAAATTATAAGACTATAACTTTTATACCCTACATTATAAAACTATAAGAAACAAACAAAATCATTCTCTCTCTCACGTCTCTCTCTACACGACCCAGTTAATTTCCCCAAACCGTGTAAACCCAAACCCCCCCCAAAAAAAAACCCGTTGAAGCTAATTCCTCAAAAAAAAAAAACTGAAAATGGCGCATAGTGATAATGATTCCGGCAATGAAGGAACTTCCAACCGGCGTCGAGTGCCGACACGAGAAGAAAGGGAGAATCTTCCTTACCCGCCGGATCCGGTGAGCACGTACAATAGTTTTTTTAGATTTGAAGCATGTTATTCGTTTTGTACTTGTTAGGATATATAATAATGTGTTTACATGCCTTAAATGTTGATTTACTTCGTATTGGTGATGATTTACCCGTTAATAGCATGAATTTAAATTTTTGAATTTCAGTTGTTTATAATTACACGGTTGAGTTCTAATTTTAACCGTGTAACTGCTGACTTTTTGGTGTTGACCACTTACACGGTTGAGTTCGAATTTTAACCGTTACACGGTTAAAATTCGAACTCAACCGTGTAGTGATAGAATTATGTGTAATTTTTTGTTTTTTTAGGTTTTTCGTCCGAAAAACTAATGAATCCTTTGACGTATCTTTTGCAGCCGAGATACGCTTGGTACAGGCCTCGTATGCAAAGGTTTCCGGCACGATTAAATTTATACGTTCGAGATATTGTAGTCGAACAAATACCGATAGTTTTGAAGCGTGTCGGCGGGGAAGAGCTTCTACAAAGATTCAAGGACGGCCCCTTCTTGTACTTGTTAGATATTAAGAGGAACGGGACCGCAAACGTTGCATTGCACGAGTTATTAGCCCGGGAGCTCACCGATCCATCATTCTCTGAGTTTGAGAGGTGGTTTCACGTAGGCGGGCGAGATATTCGTTTTGGTGCACAGGAGTTTTGTCTCGTGACAGGCTTATTTTTCGGCCCTTCCGAGTTTGATCCCAACAGAGGTGCTCACGTCATTCCCCCGACTAGCCTCTTCTATACTAGGTATTATGGTCAAAAGACAAAGGATAAGACGCTTTTGAAGGATTTTATCAATCCTCAAATCATTATGGGGACTCCAGATCAGTATTTGAGCGCGGCGAATTTGCTCATGTACTACTACATGTTTCTATGCCGTGATGACCAAACGATCGAACCTTGGGCATGGGCATTAGTAGATGATCAAGATAAGTGGGTGAGATTTCCTTGGGGATCATGGTCATTCCAAGTGATGTGTCATCAACTAGGAGTGATGAAGAAAGACCCAACGGAGATTGGGGGACTGACAGGGGCCTACCATTTATATGGGCCGGTGTGGGCATTGAATTTGTGGTCGTACGAGGCAATCCTGTTATTAGGACGAGCATGCGGCTATCGATTGAATGAGATCTCTACGCCTCGTCTCTTGAGATGGCACACTCGGCAGTCCCATTTGGATTTTACTAGATTTTTCAACGACAGTGAGGTATATTCATTTTTTAGTTCATTATTAATTTTTTTTTAAATCAATTTTGCATGTTATTCTCATTATTTATTTCATTATTTATTTATAACGAGTCTTAATGTCATTTAATTCTTTTGTAGCTCGAGGTCCTTCCCACGCTTGAACCGGAGCCCCAAATAGAGATTGTTGAGCCCTATATGCTTACGCTAGGGCAAGGGGACCCATTGTCCTTGAAGTTCAACCTCAATCAACGTCATGCACATAAGAAGCTACCGCCACAGCAGAGAAAGTCGAGGGCGGCAAGGGAGATGGCGAAAGTTGTGCAAAAATTGAAATGTCGTGATGCCAAGGACGTGGTGCAGTCGGGTCGTCGCAAACAGCCTCGAGCAGCCCGAGCCTCTTCAGAGACTAGAGGCCACTTCCCGGAGAGACCACATGTTGATATTCCAGAATCCTCTCGGGCTAAGCGTCCTAGGGAAGAGCCGTCCCATGCTGAGCAGTCTGAGCAGCTTGTCTGTTGCGTGCACGGAGATCCGTGCCGTCGGGAATGCGGGAATGATGATTGGATCGACAAGGTCCTTGAGAGAGCCGTGCACCGCCTAGCAGAAGATACATCTGAGAAGGGAGTACTTGCCCGGATGGCTAAGTCTCTCTTCGGGCACCTCAAGGGCATGGTAGCATCGAAGAGATCTTCGAGCGGCAGCAGACGATCTAGGCATCGATCACCTACTCCTGTGAGCCAGCGACGCTCATAGGCTCCTTTGGTTGATGATTGGCATCGATCACCTACTCCTCAGCATGCGCCTGGATTTGAGCATCATGCAGCGAGATCGAGGACGCCCCCACATGCAGATGATCAGATGGACCTTAACAGAAGCCAGTCCTCGTCTCACAGTTCGTATGCTAGGGATCTAGATGCGATCCCTCATGTCCCTCAACCTGATTTGGGCGGCGATGAGGACGATAGTATGGACTCAGATGTCCCTGAGCAGAGAGTGGACACTGATAGGGCTAGGGGACGGGTTCCGAAGCCGTCTCTCGCATTGCAGAGCCCTTACACGAGCCATGAGACCCCGCATTCAACCCGGGCTGCTAGGGTTGCATATCAGCAGTTTAGGAATTCGGGTCCGGATGCTGTGGTACTCACTAGGCAGACTCCTCCGTACTACATGCCTCAGTCCCTATTTGACTCCATTGAGGATCCAAACATCGGATTCACTGCTGAGGTAGCTTATTATTATTATTATTATTATTATTATTATTATTATTATTATTATTATTATTATTATTATTATTATTATTATTATTATTATTATTATTATTATTATTATTATTATTGTTATTATTATTATTATTATTATTATTATTATTATTATTATTATTATTATTATTATTATTATTATTCATGTGACGTGACACTTATTTTATATTAGGTGTTGGAGTTGTACGTGCTATATTGGAGGGCTCGACTTCGATTGAGGTTGTCGTGCGATTCCAACGTCGGGTTCGCCGGAACTATAATTGCCGGCATAGACTTTTATGTGAGTATTTTGTCGTCGGGTTCTTAGATATTTTTATTTATTTTATTTTTTCATTGTTTATATTTTTTAAATTATTTTGTTTATAAGCCGGAGATGCTGAGGATACTTAAAGGATTTCACCCTGACGACGAGACTTTGGGGTTGAATAAAAACTCTATCTATCAGAAGTGGAATCCCAAGAAGAAGTTGATCGACCTTTTCGGAGGGACAAACACTTACACGCCATAGTCTTGTGGAGACGATGTAAGTTATTCAATATCCACTTGAATTTATTCTTACAGTACTTTTAGATTGGTACATAAGATTTATAAAAAAATATTTTCTTTTAGTTTATCTTTGTGTGCCACTTGACCACCGAGCACTGGATCGTGTGCCGTGCACGCATTCAAGAGTGGCGTTTAGAAGTGTACGATTCCCTCTTGCACGAGTTGAACACCTTGCAAGAGCACAACCATCGTATCGCTCAGATTCTCCCCCTCTCCCGTCTGTTTCCGAGGCTTCTGCACGTGGCCAACTACTGGGGGCAACATCCTTCGTACACAAAGCGCAAGGATGAGTTGCAGATTGTATTCCTGTCAAGATCTAAGCAATTTCATCAAGACGACGAACAGTCATGTGGTCCACTTGCATGTTTGGCTCTAGATAGGATACTTGCTCAGAACAAGCCTAAGACAACGAAACCCTCTCCAAAATACATTGCTCATCTTAGGAAA
Organism: Mentha longifolia; assembly: GCA_001642375.2. Classification (NCBI taxonomy): domain Eukaryota; kingdom Viridiplantae; phylum Streptophyta; class Magnoliopsida; order Lamiales; family Lamiaceae; genus Mentha; species Mentha longifolia. The sequence goes on along the minus strand of CM038115.1, from coordinate 6,565,990 downwards.
TCCATTGGTAGGAGGATTTTTTTATTATCTCGACGAGATGTCGATTGATGGATTGGATGTTGGATTGTTTATTAATTAATTATTTATGCTATGAATTTTAGCGTTTATGATTTTTTTTGGTGATTTATTATGAATTACTTGGGGATATTCGATTGAAAGTATCATTTTTTGGGAAAATAAGGTACTCTGTCATTACACAGTTATAAAAAGATCTAACCGTGTAATTTAGAGCCCTAAACCGTGAAATTATGAGCCCTAAACCGTGTATGAAGTTTCACAATAATTCATATTTTAACCCGAAAAAAATGCGAATTTCATAAAACTTAACATCGTACATGGTATCTTAACATCATATGAAGTGATAAACATGATGCTAGGCCGTGACAAACTATAACGACTGACATTTCTAGAGTTTATGAGTTCGATACATATACCACTATGGACCATCATATGTTACAAATAGGTCACTTATATAAATTCTACAAATAAGAACAATTTATGTGAATCAATCTGTTTTGTAGCACTTATTCAATATTAGTCAAGTTTAAATTAAACCCCAATGACCAACAATCGAAACCATAATGTTGTATAAATCGACAATTTGACTTTCTTTTTTAGTTAGTTGGAGAAATCTTTGACTTTTTAATTTTGACCACTTACACGGTTTTTTTTATTAGAAAAACCGTGTAAACGGTGTATGAAACAATGGTACCGTGTAATTGGAGAAATCTTTGACTTTTTTAATTTTGACCACTTACACGGTTTTTTTTATTAGAAAAACCGTGTAAACGGTGTATGAAACAATGGTACCGTGCAAATTGGAGAAATTTTTGACTTTTTTAATTTTGACCACTTACACGGTTTTTTTATTAGAAAAACCGTGTAAACGGTGTATGAAACAATGGTACCGTGTAATTGGAGAAATCTTTGACTTTTTTTATTTTGACCACTTACACGGTTTTTTTATTAGAAAAACCGTGTAAACGGTGTATGAAACAATGGTACCGTGTAATTGGAGAAATCTTTGACTTTTTTAATTTTGACCACTTACACGGTTTTTTTTATTAGGAAAACCGTGTAGTTGCAGAGATTTTCAAAAATAACATCTAATGTCAAGATTTACACCCTAACAAAGCTCATCATCAAAACCATCAAATATTATACAATGCTTAAAAGAAAAATAGAAAATATGATAAATCCTACTCCAAGGGTCGCATTGGGCATCTTGGCCTAGTATGTTGATCACTCTTGCAAATAGAACACGTTTTTTTGGCACGACGTGGACGACCTTCGTTACGGAGATTCAGGTCAATACCTGCTATGGGGATTGGAGCCGTGCAAGATCGTCTTTTGTGTCCCATGCTATGGCATCGAGAGCATTTTTGATGATTTGTGTCCCCTTCGACTGTTGATCTTGCATGACTCATACGTGGCCGACCGGCCTGCTTATCGACAAGGGGGGGTCGAACAATGATTGTCATAACCTCTTGAGGCACATGCCAGGAATCCGGATGGGGCACCGGCTCAATATTTGGCGAATAAGTTGCCACCAAGGTCGCTTGTTTGAAATAATGGCTCACGTAGTCGGTGGCACGACCTCCGGAATACCTATACCAAATACACGCAATACAAATGAAATGTTGATAGAACACATATTCACGTTAAATTAAACATTGCATGTTTTATTAATTAGCACACCTCAAAGCAGCACATGCGTGCCGACATGGCATCACGTCCAATTCAAACTCACGGCAGTCGCACGTTGAGTTTTGGAGATCCACGAGGTAGCTTCCCTTCTCACCCTCAACCCTGAACATGTTGGGCACAGTAGTTCCCCTAATCGTGTAGCGACGGGCCCATTTTGCAGAAGCCGACATCTTCGAATAACATGTCTCCGTGAGCTCATGATCTCTAGAAACAGCACGTGTCCGGTGCTCTTCGAACCACTTTTCCACAATGATTCGATACACTTCCAACATGGCGCAAATTGGCAAACGCCTAACCCACAACAACCGGGCGTTCATGGTCTCCGCCGGATTAGAAGTCATGAAACTGGTACGCCGGACGGGACACTTCGAACGCGTCCATCTGGGCATCCCAATCTCCAGTAGCCTCTGGTAGGGTTGTAAACGAATCAAATAATTTTGATTCGATTCGGTATTCGTATTCGATTAGCCCTATTCATATTCGATTTTTTACGATTCGAATTCGAAAACAAATATTTTTTATGATTCGATTATTATTCAAATACAAATAAAAATTTATGATATTCGATTCGATATTCGTAAGTATTCGATAAAATATAAATATAAATATAACTATAATATTAATATTAATATTAATATTAATATTATATGTAATATAATTATATATATATAAGATATTAATTCTTAAGCCCAATTGAAAATTTATTTCTTAAATAATAATTTCGAATCGAATATCCGAATCGAATATCGAATTCGAATCATTTTCTTTAAAATATCATTTGGAATATCATTAGAAAAAAACAAATCGAATATTCGAATCGAATCGAATACTTTCGAATCTACCTTCGAATCGAATACGAATCAAATCTAGTATTCGAAAAAAATTCGAATTCGAATTCGAATCTTCGAATACCTTAACGAATTCGAATCGAATACTGTGTTATTCGCTTCGATTCGATTCGTTTACACCCCTAGCCTCTGGTATATTCCATCTCCTTCTGTGCTCATGTCTATCACAACTGTGATATATTCATTGAAGTCGGACTCACGGTATGCATACGCCGCTGCTTCAAAGACTCCAATTGCGTGCCTGCCAAATGGGACCATATTCTTCATCAAGTGGTAGAAACACAGACTGTGTGAAGCATCTGGGTACACAATCTTGATGGCATTTTCAATGCTGATGTGGCCATCAGACACTATCAACAATTTATCTGGCGCTCCAAAACTGCATCGGATCCTTCTAAGAAACCATACCCATGAGTCATCATCCTCTATTGGGCCGAATCCAATGGCAAGTGGAAATACTTGCTCATTTCCATCCTTCATAACAGCTACGAATAGTGTCCCCTTATTCTTACCCTTCAAGTGTGTTCCGTCCACAACAATAACCGGACGAAGCAAATTATTCCTAAATGCTTCAATGGACTGACCTAGAGCGAGAAACATATAGCATAATCGATGATCCGTGAATGAAGTTGAGAAATCATACATCGTCCCTGGATTCTTCTCCCTCAATAGGTATAGATAAGACGGTAGCCTCTGATAAGACTCTTCGAAACCTCCATACATCATCTCTATAGCGATGTTCCTCGCTCGCAGTGCAAAACCGTAATCGATTTCTATGCCGTATTCAACTCGAATCTCATTTTTCATCTCATTCGGCTTCAAGACGACACCCTCAGTTATTAATCTTCTTGCAAAGTAAGCTCCTAATACCCTAGCAGGCACTTGGCGTCGAGTATTCCCGTCTATATCTACAAAACATGTATGGTCTGGGATGTGTTTTTTGATGATCCAAATACCGCCTTTTTGCTTGGCCCGCAACAAGAAATTGCACCCCTCATTCTTACACACGAACCCCACTCGTATACTATCCGAATTTTCAACATGATATTCCAATCGCTTCTCCAAGTGATGCAATCCAACAACTATTGACAAGTCATCATTTTTCTTGAACACACCACCCATATGCAATTGTCCGAGTAAGGGTGCAGCGGCATCCATATCGATCATCCCTAACGTTAACGCAGTATCTAAATCCACATGTGGAATCAACCAAGCTCGAATATCGTCCGGATCAGCCGTATCATTGTCATCGCGTGGAGGTTGATGCTCTGAATTTATGCTACGATGACCAATGATCCTATCAATGTGTCCGGGTTCTCTAATCCATGCACTGAACTCAGTCGTCAGTGAAGCAAATAAATCCAACTGATCTTGTGCGTCCCTTTCTTCCCTAGCCATTTCTTCATTAACCTCCTGATCTACCCTCACTTCTTCTGAATCTGATGCTTCCGAGGTCGGCTCTTCAATATTCAAGTCATCAAAAACTGAAGATCGCTGAGTCGTAGGAGTGGCGCGTACGATATTCTTATCCTTGCTAATGGCATAAACCGTTGGTTTTTTTTTTTTGCTCAACAATCAACCGTAATAGATCGGTATCAGTACTTAAAATGACTTTCATCCTTTCATTGTCGATTAAAGTCAAATAGTACAACAAAAATTCAGTTTCGTCGCCCAATTGTTCACGGAGCTCTCGTACTACATTATCACGTGTAATGTTCGAAATAAGAAAATGCACGATAAAACAATCGCCTCCAACGTATTTGTTTCTCTCCCAATACCCACTGTGACAGATATATATTCGCTGAAAAGACATAGCTGAAAAGAAGCAAGCAACAATAGGTCAAATGGATGAAGTTACACCAAGTAAAAATTTCTCTGTCATTACACGGTTTTGTATGGGTTACACGGTATAAAACAACTTACACGGTTAAATATATGTAACTACAGTGTAATTGGTCAACATTCAGAAAAGTCAAACTTTAACTTATTCTACACGGTTAATGTACATTAAAACTGTGTACATTCTAATTTTTACCGTGTAAATATGAAATTTTATCGTGTAATTTATAACAACAACAAAAAACGCCAAACTAAAACAAAAAAAACAAAATGTAAATGTAATTACCTTTTTTTCTTAGCACCTCAGCAAAGAGATATCCTTCCAAATAACTCATAAATCCTCCCAAAAAACTCGAATTCTATTACTTTCTCTCTCTACAATTTCAATTTTAAGGTTTCTTTAGTTTAAAGTTTGTGTGCTACATTTTTCTAATTGTTGTTGTATTTTGTTCAATTTCTGATTCAACCATTAATGCATCAATGCTTTAATTGAATGAAGTGAAGAATATTTCAGATTTGGTTGTTGCTTGAAATAAATGAATTTATTTTTGATTTCTTATTTATTAATATTCTTACAAAAATGAGGAAAACAGTGTTTCTGCACAAATAGATGAAAAACAACCGTGTGAGGTTTGTTTTGTTCACAAAATAAAAAAAAACATAAAGTATGAGAGAGAAAATGGGACCACCACTTTTTAAGGGCAAATTTGTCATTTTACTCAAAATAGGGTATAAAAGTTATAGTTTTATAGTGTAAGGTATAAAATTTATATTCTTATATTTTTAGGTTATATATAACTATTAAGACAATTTTATATTGAACATACTGTATTATTTTCCAACTTCACATCTTAATTTATATTATTTGTAGCAGTTATGACAAAATTGGTCCCATGATCTTCGTGGTAGGGACATCATTTAGCTAAAAATAATAAATCTGACCTCATAAGCGCAATTATTCTATTATTCCAAACGGCAAAGTTTATAATTAAACATTTCTTTTATTCATATTCTAGTAAGTTCGACCATTACGCAATGAGTGAATGTGCATGATCTTTTTATCATGCAATAATAATCCATCTTGTAATTTATACACTAGCTAGAGCACACAAATCATCATTAACTTGTTGAATAGGCTATGCCGATACATTATAAAGTGAATATAAATACTATACGGCATGTAATTAGGCTAAAAATTTGGGGATTCTAGGTGGATTACATATTTTAAAAGAATTGTTCATTAGAAAGTAAACGTCAACCTAATCATATGGAGGTATCTAAGAAAGCAAAAACCGACCAAGTTCAAATTATTGCACAATTAATTAATAAAGTAGTTTCCAATATGGCCGCAATTGTTTTATGTTTTCTTCCTTGCTCATGAACATGGTTTCTCCATGGGAAAAAAAAGAAAATATTACCAAAAAGGTAAAGAAAGGGCAAAAAGAAACGAGACGAAGACAAAAGTGGTATGTTGTGTGTTGCTATATAGATGTTTTGAGATAAGACTCGTTCTTGATCTTTGGTCGGGTTCGATCGTGAATTGGGTCGATAGTTTGAGTCATTTTGAAATGGGGTTAAAAATATTAAAATGTAGGTCCTATACGATTAAAATTTTTGTTTTTAAATAACCACCTTAATATATTTGCGACATCCTATTCTTTTGTTATTTTGGTTGAAATATGTTTGAGATGTCCTTGATGATGAGAAACTTAACTCATATAGGTCATTTTTAATTTCAAGACTTGGGTATTTTAGGATTTGGATATCTACTAAAACAAAAAAAATTCAAAGATCTTACTGTGATGAAACAATAAAAGTCCGAGGGTTTGGAAAAAACAAAAGTATAGAATTTTAATGAATCTTACATATTACAATATGAAATATAGGTTTCACTTTTTGTACTATATGTCAAAGTAAATTTAATATCAAAATATATTTTAATTTATTTTAGGAAAAAAAAAATGGTAAAAATGAAATCTACCTCCAAAAATAAATTATGCACAATATTGTAAATGAACGGAGAGAAAAAAAGAGAAAAAATTAAATGAATTCGTTCCCTAAAAAAAAGAAAAAAAATTAAATGAATTTGACTAAATATTCCACATAATCAAGCACCACAAAGCTTCAACCTTTTCAATACTTTTTCTCGTCAATCTCCTATCTTTCACTTTTTTATCTCCGGACCCCACAAACACCCAAGCCAACTTTTGAAATGACTATTTTACCCCAAGTTTCGATCAATTTGCTCAAAGAAAAAAGACAAAGGTTCCGAGAAATCAATCTCGACCGTCAGTGTGCTTCTCCGCAAAAGCATCATGTCCGTTAAAACAGTCTCGGTATTTTCAAATCTCAGCCCCTTCTCCACTACATCGTGTGGTCAGGCTCAGAAGGCAACTTACGGAAATACCCCTAATCGACGTAGGGGACAGCTAGTTTTAGGAGGGGTAATATCGGAAGGCGAAGAGCGCCATTTTTTGCCAGTTCACTGTATTAGTTGGTCCCTCGAGAAAACTACAGAAGAAAGGTACCTAGTTATGCGTTTCTCAACGCGCCGCCCAGCGCGTGCCACTAGTTTCCTTTTTCGAGGGAAAAAAAAACATTGCTTGGAGTACATTAAAAAAAATGTTTTTTTGTTTTAATAAACTTGAAGCGTTTGCACTTCACGCAAATTTGGCGAGGGTGGGTCATTCAAAAAATCGGAGGAACTCGGCGACAAAGAAAATTACCAGACAAGCCCGAAAAAATTAATTAAAAAAAGGTAAAATAACCCTAAAAAATAAAAATAAAAGTGAAAATAGGCTCTAGAGAGGAAAAGGAATGAGTACTTTTTTACGCTGCACGTATCCATGGCAGATTACTCTTTGCTTTTTCCACAAAAAATATAGGAGTAATTAATTCACCATCTCCACTTCAAGCACAAAAACATTTCTTATGGGATAATGATTTTTATTTCGGAATTAAAAAAAAATAAACGTTGTTATTAGTTTATGCATACATGCATGTATGTGGTCATGTAATTTGTCGAGAATTTCTGTCTTTTCTGGGTTTTTGTTTCTTCTGTGTGGGTTAGAGAGAAAAAGCTGTGGATTAGATGATGGAGATGCCATCGCCTTTCGATTTTCAGGTGGTGGCGAAGAACTTCTCGACTGATTACTCTTTCTGCGAGCCGATTTCTGTTCTGGATTCGAGGATCCCCGGAGGGCCCACGCCTTCCTCCACACCGTCTTCTTCTATCGGCTGCGGCGGAGGTGCAGCCTCCGTTGACACGGCCGGCGCGGCGGCGGCGTCGGACAGAAACCTATCTCCGAAATGGCAGCACGACTCGACCACCGCTACCAGCTCCAGCGGCGGCGGAATTGATTCGGAGCTCCTTCCGATTCCCCCGTCCCTCGCCGATACATGTGGTTTAGAGGATTGGGAGAGCGTTTTGTCGGAGTCCGCCGCTGGTTCTCCCGGCCAAGAGCAGTCCAGTTTCCGGTGGAGCATGGGGGATGTCGAGGACCCCGCCGTACTGCACAAGTTTCTTCAATTCGGGGGCTCCACGGCTGCGGAGTTTGATTTTAGCGGCGGATTCGGGCTTATGGATCAAGCTTTCGCCGGAGAAAATCTCGGTGCTAATTTATTTTCCAATTTCTGCAACAATACCAGATCTAGCTCTGAGAAGTTCGATTATGCATCTTCAAATCCGATTAAATTCCATCAAAATTCGCAGAGTCTGATGCATTCTTCACCAATCGCCGACAATTTCGGAGCAATTTCACCTCATCATCCACCTGCATTCGAATCTCCGGCCGAGATGAAGCCTTCCATATTCATCAACCAGCACCACGCGCAAAACCTATCCTTCTTTCTGCCATTTTCGCACGCCCACGAGAATACAGCGGCGCCGCCTCCGGCAAAAAGGCTCAACTCCGGCGGCGGCCAGATCCGGCAACAACTTGACCAGCAGCAACAGCTTCAATTCCCCCCTCATCATCTCCACCACCGGCCGAAAACTAGCGGCGACGGCGACCCACTGCGGCAGGCGATACTCGAAGAGCTATACAAGGCTGCAGAGTTACTTCAGGCGGGAAATCCAGCTCCGGCGCAAGGGATATTGGCACGGCTCAATCAGCATCTGTCTCCCTCCGGCAACCCTTTCCATAGGGCTGCTTTCTACTGCAAGGAGGCTCTGCAACTGCTCCTCCACTCCACCAACCCCTCCGCCGCCGCTCATTCTTCACCGTTGAGCCTCCTATTCAAGGTCGGCGCCTACAAGTCCTTCTCAGAGATCTCCCCCCTCGTAGATTTCGCCAATTTCACCTGCAACCAAGCCTTCCTCGAGGCCGTCGAAGGTTTCGATCGAATTCACATAGTCGATTTCGATGTCGGGTATGGCGGGCAATGGGCCTCTCTTATGCAGGAGCTCGCATCGAGCAGCAATGACGCCCCACAGCTCAAAATCACCGCACTCGTTTCTCCCTCGACCCACGATCAATTTGAACTCAGCCTGACTCGTGAGAATCTAACTCAGTTCGCGAATGAGATCGGTATCGGATTAGAACTCGAGATGATGAGCATCGATTCATTGAATTCAAGTTCATTGTCCGTTTCCATGAACGAGGCCGTAGCAGTTAACCTCCCAGTGAGTTGCCTCACCAACCATCGACTGTCAGCAACTTCAGCTCTGAAATTACTGAAGCAACTCTCTCCGAAAATCGTCGTTTCCATTGAGAGAGGATGCGACAGAAGGGATCTTCCCTTGGCTAATCACATCATCCATGGCGTCGAGGCCTACTCGGCCCTGCTCGATTCAATCGACGCCGTGAGCGCGAATGTGAACCCCGACGCCCTGCAAAAGATCGAGAGGTTGTTGATCCGGCCAGAAATGGAGAAATTGGTGATGAGCCGGTTCGGAGCGCCTGAGAAATGGCAGCAATGGAGGAGTGTGTTTATGAACTGTGGGTTCTCCCCAGTAAGGTTGAGCAGTTTCGCAGAATCACAGGCGGAGATGCTGGTGAAGAGGATGGGTGTTGAAGGATTTGAGGTGGAGAAGAGGCAGTCTTCTCTTGTTCTGTGCTGGAATGGGAAGGAGCTGCTCACCGTTTCTGTTTGGAGATAGATAGATAATAATAACAATGTTCAAATCTTCCTTCATATCATCTCCCAATTTTCTGCTGCTTTTCTGATGTTTTTTATGTATTAAGCCACTTTTGTTGCATCTTTTCATCATTGGGTTATAATGGCGAAATCTTGTTAATTCCCATTGGTGTGATGTATTTTTCTTACTACTACTATATGTTATGTTGATGGTATCTTCATCTGATTCTTGGCATTTTTACTTGGGTTTTGCAAAGAAAGTAGTAGTAGTATATTTCATGTTTACAAAGACCAACCGAAATTCAAGAATCAAGATGTTGTTCAGTTGCTTTCTTTGTTTTTTAACTTTTTATATAGTAGTAATAGAGTTGCTGGAAAGGTATTAGTATAATAAACAAATGGAGTTTCTTGTATTTGAATGGCTTGATACCTTAGTTTATATCCCCAACTTGCATATATAACATTTTCTACTATCTATTATCCACTTTACTTGCTCTAGGGTCCATAAGCACTCGCAAAGTCAACTGTTTTTTTTTTTTTTGGGTTGAATTATTCTACAATTTTTTAAAATAATATTGTATTCATCTTTGAAGGTGATGATGTTTATTTGGATGATTGCTCTTATAATTGGTAAAGATAAGTAGATAACCTTTGTATGTAAGCGCGGGCCAGCCATCGACGAATTTTTGGTGTTATGAAATTGGCGCCCACCAGGCCAAATAAAATATCCGGGCCGGGCTCAAAATCTCCATGTGGCAATTAAACACATTTTCATGGGATTCGGATATCTTCTATTGCACCCTCCTTAAATGATTGTCAAGTGTCTGTAATAGTTTCAAATGCAACAATAATTTAAATTTTCATAATGAAAAATGAGTGGTTTTGGAAATATTTAGGGTTGCAAATGAGTAAAGCTACTCAGACTTACCAGATGCTCGACTCAAAAAAAGCTCGTTCGAATTCAAATTCGTTAACAAACGAGCCGAGTTTCGAGCCCGAACTTGAGCTCGATTAATTTATCGAGCCGAGCTCGAGCATTAAGGTGTTCAGCTCATTTTGCTCGCAAACATGTTCGGCTCGTATATTAATCGAGCATGTTCGCAAGCTCTTAATTGAAACTCTAATCAAGCTCAAAATCAAGCTCGGGCTTCATAGTCTCGTGTAAAATATGATTTATATGAAATTTGAGCTTTTAACGAGTCGGGTTCGAGCTCTGTTGAATATTTTTCGAGCTAAACGCGAGCTCAAACTCGAACAGGCGAACTTTTAAACGAGCCGAGCTCAAACACGCCAATATACTCGGCTCGGCTCGTTTGCAGCCCTAAAAGTAATACATACTCCATACTTGACAATCATCTAATAATACAATAGATAATGTCACACCATTATGCATAAGCTTCATATTTAATAGAAAATGAAAGTTTAGTAGCCAGTTCTCTGTGTACAAGTTTGTGGTGTAGCAAATCTCAGATTTTATTTTATTTTTCTCATTTTTTTTATTCTTATAAGAATAAAAAATAAATAAAAATTGGGATCAAACTAAAATCCAAAATACCGCAAACAATTTTTAACCCTACCATTTTATACACAGCTCCCGCCATTCTGCTTCTTCATTCAATTGATTACATCAACAAGAAATCCAAAATCGATTCCGAAGTATGTCAAAATCCGAATTACCAGAGTCGGAATCCGAAGAAAAAGTTTCGTCGGAGGGGGAAACCGATGATGAAACGGGAGACGAAAAAGATCTACTTACAAATCAGTCGAAAATACCAGACTATGAAAAGCAGAGACTGCAGAGAATTGAAGAGAATAAAAGGAGGATGGAGGCTTTGGGGCTGCCAAAAATGGCGACCAATTTCATGGGATCTGTTGCAAAAACCCAGAAAAAGAGCAACGATAAAAAGGGCAAGAGAAAAATTGCTGATGAGGACGAGGAGTATAATCCAACTCAAGAAGATGAGGAAGTGACCTGTTCTGAAGATGAGGATGAAAAAGACGAGGAGTTTTCGCCGTCGAAGAAGACGAAGGTATTTATAATCTCATTATATACTGAATGATTTCATATTCAAGAATATCTCTTATATACTTCATGCTTCTTTTCTGTTCCCACATTATGTTAATTTAGTATTGATTATTTTTCAATGATAATGGAATATTGCGTGCTAGATTTAGAGTAATAATGTGCTGTGTGGTGCTGAAATGCAGTTGTATAATGACAGTGAACTTGTAATTGTGTTTGTGTTTGGGTTTCCTCATCCTAAAATCAAAATCTTGGATCCACCACTGGTTTGGGGTTTAATCTTTATAGGAAGAAGTGAGATTAGAGAGGTCTTAATCTTATTTGTATGGAAAAAGTGTGTGGATGTCGCTGGAAAAGAATTTTAATTAAGATGGTTGCTTCCTCCGACATCGTTTACCTGGATTTATGGTGATTCGAAGACCATGAATATAGTGATGGTGAACTTAATATGTGTTGTGTTATGGAATTTAATTTTGTGATTGGATATCTAGTTCATAATACATCGTATTGAAAGCTACCAAGTTATGTATATGCATTATGTAGTTTTCTTGCTGTTTGAAGTATCGTATTATACCTCTTACATTGTTGTGCGCTTGCCCTCAAGTACGTATATTTGTTCTTCATTTGCCCTTATTAGCAGGGTTGTATTGCTAGCTCCATGATTGAGAATACAATGCATGTTGGGTATGGTTTGGACATGTATTTACAGCTTGTATCTTGATCCAGATAAAGAAAAATAGTTATATTCCTAAGAAGCAAGGCCATACTAATTTTGACTCAGATTTTGTGGATGATGATGATGCCTTGATGCAGGTAATATTTTTTCTTTCTCTCTCATGTATTGCCTTCGTTTCTTCAATTTGTGTTGGTTGTAATGTGCTAAGCTTACAAGGTATTGCACTCATGTATTGTGTGTTTCAGGCGATTGCTCTATCTCTACAAGATACTGAAACTCCTGGTGCTCATCTTATGAATCCTGCACCTTCAGCGAAGGAAAAACGAAAAGAAAATCCGGCTGTTCAGGATGGTTCAGGAAAGAAGAAGGGAAGAAAACCGGTTTGTATTCTTTGCTGCTGGTTATTTACATAAGATGAGGATGGTGTCAGTTTACTATATTTTATCTACTCTTGTATTCTTCTTATACCTGCCAAGCTTCGTCTGCAGGTAACCAGCCGAGTCCATATGAATGAAGATGAAATGCTTATACACTTTTTTCAGTTCGATGGTAATAGAAACTCTATTCGTTAATTGTATAAAGCATTTATCAGATCATTCATATGAATCTTACATGGTGTGGAGGATACTGTTTTCCCACCCTAATCTATGCAATACTTTTACCATCTTCTTCGTTTCTTTGTATATGCTTACATAAATGCATGAAACATCGACAGAATCTGGTAGAGGGAGCATCACCTTCAGAGATGTAGAGAGACTGGCTGCTCTTCATGATTTTACATGGACTGAAAAGGAGTTGGCTGATATGATATATTGCTTTGATAGTGATGGAGATGGAAAGGTCAGTACATTTTTCACTCTCTTAAGGAGTGATGGTGCAACGTATAACATGTGTGAGTTCTTCTATATATTTCCCAGTTCAATTACTAATCGCGAGTTTTTTCAAATGAAAATAGTGAATCTGTGTATGTTATCAGTTCAAGTTAAACAGTGAGAGTTAGTGTTTCTGATATATGTATAAGTTAGATACGTACTTTTGTTCGTGCTTCACTCTTCACATGCCGTTGCAGATTAATTTTGACGACTTCCGTAAGATTGTTGTTAGATGTAACATGCTAAAAGATTCTGAAAAGGATGCAACTGGTAAGTTGAAAAATGATGAATACTATGATCATTGGATTGAATTTTCGGAAATTCAGTCTTTAAATCGCTTGTTTAATTAATTCCGCTCTCCCCTTTCTATAGGTTGATGAATCTTAAATGTCTGTACTGTTGAACCTGGACTGGAATGGATAAGGCAATCAAGCTGGACGAGAATCGTAAAAATCCTAGTTTCCCAGTGGTTTCTTCTTCGAGTTCAGAATCACGAAGACCCTTGGCATCATCTTGCATTCCATGAAAATTCATGTTCAATTAAGTGTTTTTCTTCTTCTTCTTCTTCTTTTTTTTTTTTTTTTTTTAATGCAAAATTATCCAATATAAATAATTTAAATCAATTTCTTACTAGATTGTGTTTTAAATTTTCTCCATTCATCTCAGAAATTTCAGACCCAAAAGTTTATTTTCATAAACGAGAATACAACATTACCAGACATTGTTAATCTTGACAACAAATAAGATACTATGCAAATTCCAAGTAAATTAATCTGCAGCAATTCTATGTACATTTATACTTCTGCCATTAAGTGAAAAAAGTAAAAGCTGAAGCACCACACCAAGTTTTCATTGTGTAGAAGTATCACTATCCTCAAGAACTAAAGAAAGACTAGAGCTAGTTAATAATACCCTCCCCCCCAACAAAAAAAAAAACAAAAAAAAACTTGCACCCAAATCATTTAGGGATGCATGCTTCTAAAGTCAAACCAAAAACTAACCAAAACTATTAAGCTCTTATCTCTTCTGTGTCCTAAAATCAGGTGATTATAATCGATTCAAAATAGACTCGAACAGGATTCCGATCAAGGCATCAATGACGACATCACCATGGCTTCTGTCACCTTCACGTCTCACCGCCTCCTGCATGCCATAAGCAAATGATGAATAACTGAATTTATTACATAAATACCGATTTTGCAAAACACATAACAGTAAGGAAGTCGGCATTCATAAAAAAACCCATTCTCAGCCAATTGAAAATTCAATTTGCTCATAAGAATCTCTTCTTTTGTTTAATTTTAGAAGTGGGAGCTGTGGTATGACGTGTTTCTGTGAATCTGATTAGATTGATGGTGTGCACTCCTTAGATGAGATTGATCAGTAAACATTGCTCAACATACAGCATCGGTAGATTGCTAATGTTCAGTTTTGCAGTCATCACGAAGGGGTGGTCAGGTTCGTATAAACACCATTGAATTCAATTTTTTAAATGCACACATGAACACGTTTCTGAATTTTCCATGGTGCTCTATCCTCATCAGTCCAACATGCACAAGCAGATCATATTATATCGTTTCATAGTTGATCTTCAAAAAAAAAAAAAAAAGTCTCAGAGATCAGACATCAAATACCAGTTCTTGCTAAATAGCAGATTGCTTCTCTTCAGTCAGCTTCGAGACGATGGCCTTAACCTTACAAACAAAACAAAAGGACCAAAGATGAGCAATAACTGAAGATTCTAGTAACCTTTCATTACTAGTGTGAGGACGAAGATATCATCTAAATGAATTTCATCAAACTCCTAAAAACGGGAAGATGACACAGCACAAGGACCAGGGATCCAAATTCCATAACTAGTTACAACACATATTAAAGGAACGGAATAATGAATGACATAACATCTCACATAGTTTCACTTTATTCGGGGAGTTCCTTTGACATCTGCAAATCGCTTCACTTGATCCGCAGAGTTCTTTGACATCAGCAAAGTCATAAAGAGAATCAAATTAAGATCAATGCAAAATATCTTCTTGCTTAGAATAAATCCAATACTTACCATGTTAAAATCAGAAGCCCGATTCACAGTTCCGTCTTCTTCCCCTGACCTATCTGGCTCTGGTGCAGGTGGTTGAGGAGGCGGAGCATAGACTACCGACAATTTGCATTCATCTACTTGGTTCGGCTCTTGGTCAAACTAATAATGTATATGCATATCAAGTAAAAAAATATATCACCATCACATAAACAGCCTCAAAAATCTTGCATATATATACTACATTATACAGTGCATGCTGCAGAAAGAATCACAAAATTACCATTTCGCTAGTTACTGAGGTCCCATGGTCGACCACTATGCCCTGGACTAGAAACTTATCCCTGCAATATTGCTTATCCATTGGAACCTCCTTTTGAGCTCGCATCCAAACTGAATGTATTCCAGTAATCAAAGGATTATACAACATTTTATTTTCTCATCTAAAATTTACATAAACATCGAAATCGAGAGAGAGAGAGAGACCTGTAACATGACAAGTAGAGTGTGGTTTGATGATTGCCATATTTGGGATCACGCAATATTTATCCCGATTTGTTGTCTTCATCTGAAATTGAATGCAGAATAAATGATGATTGATGAAGGAAAACGTAATTAATCCAGATCCGAATTTGATGAGGTTATTAGTATATTAATTGAGGACATAAAACAGTTACCTTATATGCAACATTATTACCAGAGATGTTCGTCAACTGAATCGAGCATGAGGTCCTCTTCTCCAAATCGACTATCACACACCATATATATAATTAAACGCAAAACAACATCAAAACCAGGAAAAATTATAAAGCATAATGAAAATCAAATAAACATCGTCGCTATATCCCTAAATCACAGAGAACCTTCTAGAACTAGACTGAACGGGAGAAAAAAAAAGTTTGATAAACTCCGAATAAGAAATTAAAGAGACATCATCTCATTCTCACAGTCTCACACTTACATGGGAATAGAAGTTCCAGCGGTTGAATTCGAAGGAGGTCGCCGCTCTTTATTTCTGGGTGGATCGGTTTGGCTTTCCGGAACATCAGTCGCGTTAATGAGATTATGGACGCCATCGCAACACAACACTGACGGAGAAGGAGAACTTGTGTGTGTGTGTGTGTGTGTGTGTGTGTGTGTGTGTGTGTTTTTTTTGGTTGGTTTGTATTTAAAAGAAACACTAATCCCATGAGATCGATAACTACCAAATTAAGGGATAAATATATGGAGTACTTTAATTATACAAAATAAATACGAGATTAGACCATATAAAATTAGGCTTAGGATATACTTTATTTTTAATTTTTAAGATATATTCTATTTTTAATCATATGAAAATCCGACATAATCACCCAAAATAAACGCCCTAATATTTTAGCAAAATTGTTTTATGTATCAAAAAAAGAAAAATACATATATTTAATTATTCGAGTTATTTGTAATTTGTAAACTATTATTTATTTTTGAAGGGATTTGTAAACTATTTGTACTGCATGATTTGCATGATTTAGACAAAAAATTGCTGCTGATACTCATCCAAAATATACTTCTACTCCGCCACCCTAATTTCAGTTTTTTTCTTTCTAAAGATAGAAACCTTTTTCTAAAAAAAAATGTCATGTTTTTTTACAAAGGCTGCACCCAAATTTCTTTTCCATTAATTTTGACCCAGCTTCTTCAGATTTTGATTATAAAATAAAAATAAAAAAATTAACGTCCCAGTCCGACTTCATTCATATAATTAGTTTTGATTTCATATAAACTGAAGCATAGGATTATCAAAAGGCAACAAGAAATAATGTGAAAAATGAAATATATTATGTATCCTTGTAACAAAAGAACTAAGAAAAGGGAAAAAGAAAAGGCTAAAAGCTAGTCACACAACAAATGCACTTTGAGCAATTACAGTAACCAACCAAACCATTTAGGCATGCATGCTTCTACTACAGTCAAACAAACAACTAACCAAAAAAATATCAAGCTCCTTTTTTATCACTGACATGACATCTCTTCAATGTCCTTAAACTTCAACATGCAGACGAAGAAACACGCTCGAAATTGGTTATGTTCTCTTCAGAAGATACCCCAACAGAATCCCAATCAAGCCAATAATGAAAACATACATGAAGGGTACACCACCTTGGCTTCTTTGACCTTGACGTCTCAGAAGCTCCTGCACGCCATACACAAAATAGTAACTAAACTTATTAGGGGGGAGTTTACTTTGGGCGATAGAATAGATTGATAGAGTATTTAAAGGATTAGATGGTCAAACAAGCTCAAAATTTATCATTCCATCAAAGTACGTAGTGGATTTGCAAACATTGTTTCATATGTCTATCCTGTTATCCGAAGTAAACACCCCCTTAAGGTCGAATTTTTAATCCCCCATGTCGAGTTGACATCTAATGGTGATATGGATGTCGGGAACATCATGAAGCGTTTGCTTACCATTCTGCCAAATCTAAATCAGAATGTAATTCTTGCACTGATCTTAAAACTAATTCTGACTTAGACAATCAGTTGAAGGATGAGTTTTCTAAATCCAATTCTTTGCTTAAGGAAATACTGTTTGGTTATGAAGAGAATACCTACAAGCAACTACATGTAAAACCTTGCACATATCACATATCCATTCTCAGCCAACTGATTTTCAATCTGCTCAAAAGAATAACCTTTTTGTCTTATTTAAGATGCGAGAGCTGAGCATGTTTCCGTGAACCTGATTAGTTGATGGTACGCAATTCTCAATGAGATTGAAAGTAATTAGTGCTTATCATACGGCATCAGTAGATTGATGGTTCTAGTGTTCAGGTTTGCTAAAATCATACTCATGGGATCAAAAAGTTGATGTTAGGTTCATCATATAAAGACACCATTAAATTCAGAGCAGAAACCATTTGGAGCTTGGTGGTTTTATAATGCGCAAGTCCATGTTGTCATAGTTGAAAAATGTTTAACACGTTTCGGAATTTTTTAAGCTGTTTTCTCCCCAAAGACATAAGATTAAACAGAAACTACATCTCTTATATTCTTAATGTTTCCTAGTTGACCTTCAAAAAAATCTCATAGACCAGAGACATGAAGTGATTACCAGTTCTTGCTGAAGCCTGGTATTTTGCTGAATAATAGATTTTTTCTCTTCAGTTAACTTCGAGACGAGGGACTTTACCTACAAAAACCAAAGAACAATCAGCAAACTCAGGATTCTTATGACCATCATCAAAAAGAAATTCACCAAGCTCCTAAACTCCTAAAAAAGCGAAGATGGAAGTTAAATGAACATGATACATACAGGTCTTTCCAGCTAGAACCACCTTATACAACTGTAAGTGTAAAAGAGGTGATAGACACAAGAACCAGGAATCCAAATTACATAACTAGTAACACGATATTTAGAGAAACAGAAAATGAGTGAAATAACCTCTGATGTCATTTCATTTGATTCAGGGAGTCCTTTTGACACCTGCAAAGTCATAAAGAGAATGAAATATTACTGCTGCTCTGATATATCTTCGTGGCAAGGAAAAAAATGCTAACACATCCAATACTTACCAGGTTAAAATCAGACACCTGATTTACAGTCCCATTCTCTGACACTGATGCCCTGGGTGAGGAGCCTTCCTCTGACCCTTCTCGTACTGGTGAAATTGGTTGAGGGGGTGGAACATAGATTACTCTCAATTTGCATTCATCTACTTGGTTCCCCGACTCTTTGTTGAACTGATACATATCAGATAAATGCATTTACGATCTTTGAAAACATTCAAAGCCCTTAAAATAATCTTTGACATCATATCTATACTCCATACTGCAAAAAGTAGTATAAAATTACCATTTCAGGAGTTATTTCTTTTGGAGAAATTCCAGGGTTCACCACAACACTTTGGAGGAGAAACTTATCCCTGCATTGCATATCTGGTGGAGCCTCCTTTTGGGCTTGCATGGTCACTGAATGGATGAGCAAAGAATTCTAGACTCACAATTATGAAAGGATGCAATAATAAAACATCCTCTTAAACATTTTTGCCATCTAAAAATAAATAAATTTACATAAAGCTTAGTTGAAATTTAAATCTATTTGTAGACCCATGCACAAAAGATCAAAATACAGACTTGTACCAACACATGCGCGCGCACATGCACAAACATTTAGAGAGAGAGAGAAGGGGGAGGGGGAGACCTGTAACATCACAAGTAGAGTTAGGCATCACGACTCCAGTGTTAGGCCTCACACAATACTTCTTCGGATTTGTTGTCTTCACCTGAAGACAACCCATAAAGAATGTAATTCAGATACTTAAAGGGCAAATTCACAGAAGGAACAAATCAGGAGGCAAAACGTAATCCTGATCCGAATAAGGACATAAAACAGCTACCTTGAATGCAACATGATTATCAGACTTGTTCGTCAATCGCATCGAACATGAGATCTGCTTCTTCAATTCGACTATCACACAACCAGAAATGCAAAACATATTAACGCGAGAACATCAAAACCAAGAAAAAATCTAAAGCGTGGATCTAAATAAAATAAAACCAAATCAACCTCTTCACTATGTGCCACCTAAATCACAGAATTTCCCAGAATTCAATTCAATAAAAGAGGCATCCCACTTACATGCGAATTGAAGTTCGAGAGGCTCGATTTGGAGGAGCTCGCCGTTACTCATCTCTAAGCGGATCGCTGCTGTCCGCCGGATAATTGAAATGTTAAAGCTCCCGGAGACGGGGAAGCGGCTCGCGACGGCGGAGATTCCTTCGAACCACCGTTTCACGGCGGAAGGGCGAGAATAATTAGAAAAGGGGGGAGAGAGATCTGGGGTTTCGGAATTTTAGGAAATTTTGAGTTAGCTTTCTTTCTTTCTTCCGGTTAGAGAGAGACAGAAGAGAGAGAAATAAATAACGCAAACGTGGAAAGTGCAGAGCGTCTCTAGTAATTAATTTCCTTTAATTAATTACTATACGAGTGTCTAGACTACTCTAATATATCACGAGATTTTTATTGGTAATTTATTTTTCCAAAACTATTTTCAAACTTGATTTTCTCATTGCGATACTTGGAAAATCATTTATATTTATTTTATGGATCAAATTGATTTAAGGTCTTAGATTATGATTTGCAATTTTGCATAAAAGTTTAAATGAATAATAATTCTATTCAACTTAACTTCTTGTAATTTAGGTTCTCAGTAACTTAAATATTCATAATTAAATTCATTATATTGATATGAATTTCAGAGAAAAATCGTGATCCTTTTAGGTAAGTGTCATATCACATTTCAAATACGAAGTACTATCATTTATCAAGGACATTTCTAATATATCTAGCTTTTATTGATTACTTACTGGATATATTTAAGTAGCTTCTTTTTTTCCCACCTAAAAGTACTTTGTTGCGACTTTAATAAAGATTAACTGCTATAATTAACAATTGAGCTTAAACAGAATTATTTATTTTATCAATACATTATTGTTTAAAACCTTTTCTTATAAGATTTAAAATCTCAATATATTACATTATTCAGAGTTTGGGAGGGTAAATTTCTCAAAACAGATTTATTTAAATTCTTCTATTGTATCAGATTATCGAGCAATATATTAGATATATATTATAAATGAATAGGTTTCGACTTTTTTAAATGAGAAAAAATTTCATAATCAAATTAATTACTATATTAATTCGATAGCAACAAAGGAGGAGATAAAGTAGGCATTTATTATCCTTTATAGTCACAATTTGTGTGAACTTAATGTGAATCTTCACCTTTATTTTGTAATTAATTATTGCAAGTTAGTAACAATCTGAAACCACAGTTAAGGGTCTTGGAGAATTGTAAGTTAACTAAATAAAGTTCATATTTCGATATTAATTTTTCTTAATAATAGTATGATATTAATAGCTACGTTCGTAACTTAATTTGTAGGTGCACTATACTACTTCGTTCAGCTTAGAAAATCTTATTTAAAAAAAAAGAGGAGAGAGAGCAATATTTATCGTGTCTTTAAATGATGAATAAACAAGGTTCAATCTCCAATTTACCTATTATTGCCGTCCTATCTTTTGTAGATGTGTAGAAATTAATTGAGTTCGAAAAGGTATAGAAGAATAGTTGCATAAAAAATGAAGATAGCAATTATTCAATTTATGTATACCTTGTAAAGTTAATCAATGGAGAGTGAAACAAATATATTGTGCCTATAAAAGGATTATTTTTTTTATTTTTTTATTTTTGGTGCGGATATTCTTTTCCTTTTGTACTTTTTCTCTAATACTCAAATATGGTTTCACTGGTTCGAAATGTTAAGTCTAAGTTACAAATAATATAGAAATTTAAATATTATTCTTTGTTTTGTTCACAAGACAGACAAATACTATCTCCATCTCATATATTTAGACCGCTTTGTTTTATGCACGTATTTCCACCGAAATCTAGTACGGGTTTTAAAATATAATTTTGTAGTATCGTTTTTTCTACGGGATACTACAGTGCATAAAGCAAAGTGGTTTAAATATATGGAATGAAGGTAGTATGTGCATTTTCCATATATATATACTACTATTACGGAGTACAGTTTAATTATAGCCATTATATTGCAATTTTCACGAACCTTGGAATGTCCTTTCTGCTTGATTGATTCCTTTCACATACTCCCTCCATTTCGCTTAACTTGGCTCAAAACTTTTTGGCTTGTGCTGGCACGAAGTATCCCGTACAAAAAATAATTCTTCAAAAATCCATTTTAAAACCCATCATCAAGAAGCGTGGAAAACCGTGCTAGAAAAGCCATTATTCAAATGAGCCAAGTTAAGCGAAATGGAGGGAGTAAAAGTGAAAATAAAGGCAAAAGAATAGTGCCAACATTATTACTCAAGAATTCCCTTTCCAATTTCCATATCCTATGCATAGTTCCTACCTATATAGACCTAATTGAAGTAGTTCGATTGAGATATTATATGGTTTTCAGTTTCTAAAATAATCACATGCCATCAAATTATTGGAATTATGGTTAAAAAAATAAATTAAAAAAAAAATCTCCACATGCCTCGATAGTGGTTTGATGAAAGTTGCTAAATAAAATTGTAGAACTTAATTGCAATTATGTATTTTATTTTATTTTTCTTTTTTCTTTTTTTCCTTCTTCTAAAATATGGGCCAATAAGGATAAAGTTGCCCGCGAAGCAGATTTTTCCACAAAACGTTTTGTAGAAAAAAGATTTTTTTTTTTTTCCTTTTTTCTTGCTTTTGAATTTTATTGGTAGATTATAGATAACCTTTTTTTTGGTAAAAGTTATACGGAACGGATTCACTTGGCCTTTCTGCTTTGGTATTATACTTCCACATAAATATATTTGATCAACTCATATATTGTGATGATTTAAATTTTATTATTTTAAGTGTAATTGAAGGATGCTTATAAATTTTCCCGTTTTGCGAGGATGGTCAGAAGTGTGTTGTGTTTTTTCTTGTTAGGTTAATAATCAGTATTAATATTATAACATAGCATCATAAAAAATTAGGATTGTTAATGTTAGGCCAGCGAGAAACAACCCGTCTCAATAATTGATTTTGGTTCAAGCTGACCCCGCAAGTTGTATGAATTAGCTTTAAAATATATTTATTTAATGAGTAATTTATTGGCATCCTAATAGTTACCGACATTTTTATTTAAAGTCGAATACACTCACAAGTCTTGAATATATTTTAGTTGACTAAGCTTGAATTTACTATAATCGTTCATTTTTCAACAATTACACAAGAAAGCTGTGTGATTTTGGAATAAATGAAAAGAATTTGCATTTTTTAATATCATTGGACGCAAAATTAGACTGCGAAATTAGCGTGGCCGACTTCTAGTTCTTGCAATGAAAATTGGCCACTCATCATAAAATCATAGCTACGTATTTGGACTAATGCAACGGATGTGTGTTGTTATCATTAAAAACACTTTATTCTTTTTATTTATTTATTTATACTTATTAAAGTAATATGAAAATGATAACTCTTTGAAAGTCTAGACAAAAGATTTATGGGCAACTTTGACCCGACTTTAAAGGTGCCTATTAGTGGTATAGATTAACATAGTATCCACAAAATGTAATAAGTTTTAATTTGCTCACGTATTTTCTCTGTCTTACTTCTTCTATGAATTATATAGTTATAGAAATGTTCAAAGCTGACGTGGCATTGGCAATAATATATTTAAAGAAAATTATTATAAATATGTATCCTAAAGATAAACATTACCCAAAAAACAATTGAACTCTACTAAAAAAGCAACACTAAATAGCAACACTAAATGAAAAAAATAGTGACATGATAACTGTGGACACATAAAATATAAAGTCAAGAATTCAAGTATATATAAACTGTAACATTTGATAGTTCAAACGGTATATATTTACATAAGCACTTTACATAGATCAAAGACAAAGTATACTAACTTTGTATTCGGCTCGGTTCGACTCGGTTCGGTTCACAGTTTCGTCTACGATCCATCGCTAGACTGCTGTCGATATGCAGAAGCAGTAAAGCCAGCATACCAAGCAACTCTCATGAGTTGCACCCCGAGAACCAGCACCCAACAGCACACTAGCCCTCTCACCATGTGCACCACCCAGGGTGCAGCCCCAAGCTCGACTCCCAGCTTCAGCCCTCTCATCAGCTGCAGCAACCGGTACGACTCGTAGACCACCGGAGTCACCAGCCACACGGGCGACTGCCAGTGCCACGTCAGCAACTCCGTCACCATTTGCACTGACAGAAGCAGAAAGTAAGGCCCTAGGAGGACCGCGTACGAGATCAGAGGCAGCTGGGGCTGAACCAATCCTCTCTCAGAAGCAACGAGTATCGCTAGAGGAATGATGAATCCGATTACGTTAGCGACTATGTTCCAGAACTTGTAGCTCGAAGGAGGCTTGCTTCTGGAACCTTCCGAAGTAGAATCTGCCATGAGGAGAAAAAGAGTCGCGCCGAGATTGAAGATGCAGTCGAGGCCGGTGAGAGAGAGAAGGCTCGCTACGTTGGGACCGAGGAATATGGACGAGATTGGTAGCCATAAGGTGGGAACAACGCCTGTCACTAAGAGAAGGGCAGGGCCCAGAAGCCATAGAGGCTTTCTGAGGTAATGGAGCCGCATAATAGGCTGGTCTTTTGCATCTACTTTATGTTCAGACTTGGTTATTGAAGCTTCATCTGCCTCAGTCGAAGAAGAGATGGTTTCGAAGATATTGCTAGTGTCTTTCAGCAACGGATCATCTTTTTCAGGAAGATATGTTACTGGAGCCGGTTCCCATCGAGATGTATTAGAACAACGAATGACACGAAGGCCACTACTAATACAGGGCAAGTTCCGATTCTGAGACTTAAATAACTTGAGACGTCTATGATGCAATTGGGAAATAGTAAGTAGTGGAGTAGAGGATGGAGACTGGGTAAACAATGCCATGATTGATGAGGTTCACAAGAAGAAATATAGGTTCGAATCACCTGCTGGAAGAACACGAAGCACTTTAGAAAATAAACGAGATCTTCAAAACAGATGCACAGACATGGAATCTGAATTCACCAAAAAAAGATACTATATGGTAGTAACTTTTACAACAAGATGTATAACCACAACTTTCTTCAAGTTCACACACCTAAAAGGTCATACCATGTGCCAATTGTGCACAAGAACTAAGACCTATACAAACTACAAACGATCCAAACGAGAGGATGTTTGTTTAATAAACAAACACTTAATCATCCAAAGATATAGTGTACAAACCAAACTAACTTGCAAGACTATAAAGTGAAGAACCCTTCACACCCATCACCAAGTCATATGCATATGAACAAAATCTCATTACTACTAAAACGGAAACAATTTCTCATGAATTCTTTTCTCTAAACTCTTCCTCTCATTTTGATCCAGAGTAAGGAGCTTGCAATGAACAACAACAATGGAACTTCGTGCTAATAAAGCCTTACTAAGACAAGACTCTACAGCCAGTAACAATGATACCTACTACTATTGTACGCTAACATCACCAAAATCATAACTCGTTCACCATGAAAACACACACACACACACACACATGTATTCATCAAGAAACAAAGGGCCGATACCTTTCTCTTCTGAGCCCCACCAGAAATCCGAAATCAAGCATCAATAGAAATCGGCAACAGCTAAAACCTACAAATCGAAACAAGCGAAAGAATCAGAACAAATTCCTCAACTTTTCAATTCGATTTACTCGAAGGAAGGAGGGCCCGATGATCGGTTCTGATACCATTAACAAGAATCACAAAACAAATTGGTATGTTTAAACCCTAATTTCTGTTCTTCAATCCAGGATTAATAATAAGTGAATAAATAAAGGAGGCAAACAAACAGAAAATCATCGAATTTAGAGAGAGATGACATGGTAAATGGTAATACCTCGTGAAGAGACCGTAGAACAAACAGCAGCATATTGCAATCAAAATCCGACGTTTGTAAAAAAAAAATGAGAGAAAATAGGAAGGATTCCAGCAGCGGCCGAAATCAGTCGGCTGTCGGAAACTCTTTTTTGTTGATTTCCGTTTAAACTCTGATTAATTCTCAAGACTCTATTCACTTTTTCTTTATTTATTATTTTTTTTTTAAGAGATTTTATTCATTTTAAGTGGATACTATTATACTATCATTGATTGGGTTATTATTATTATTATTATTATTATTATTATTATTATTATTTATTTTATTTTTTAATATTATTATGGCAAAACTAAAATGAGCAGTAAGTTGTTTTTTTTTATTTAACAAAAGAGGATCAATAATGTTTCTCCTTAAAGTGAATCGAACCCCCGACCTCTTAGTTAGAGGGGAAACGTATTACCAACTGAACTGCGTTTTGTTGTCTAAAATGAGCAGTAAGTTGTCATGTGAACTTTTATTTCGAGTTCAAGAAAATACACGTATCAAGTCTCGATCATATTATTTCAATTCGAAAACCTATAATTTTTAGAATTTTACCATCCACTTAATTTAATTTTACCCACTTAAAATGAATACTATCCCATAAATCTCTATTCCCTATATTCCGTAAAAGTAAATCATGCTACTCGAATAAAATACGTAACATAAAAAAAAATAAAAACGACAAAAAATTACAGAAATAAGTAAAAATAAAAATAATCCAAAGTTTTGTAAACAATTCGCATCCCGCTCATAATAATATATACTGCACTAAAATATTAAGTTACAAAACTAGTAGGCAATCCGAATTAAGTAAAAATTAGGTTGTTTATGATGGAATATGTATAGGAGAAATAACTTGTAAGGATTGAATCACTTCAAATTCAGGTAAATTGAGTGGTGGAAGAGATAAGTGGCTGTAAGTAGAGCTGCCTCTTCTCATTTCCTGCATGCTGAGAAGCGCCGCCACCGTGTTTCGGAAGATCGCTTCACCAGGCACCGTCGCCGCTTCATGGAACACTCCGGTGGCTGCCGTCGGCGGCAGCACCGTGTCTATGGTGGTTTCACACTCCTTTACAAGCTTTGAGATTAGATCTGTTGTGAAAAATGGCTGTTCCAACACTTTCTCTATAAAGGGCAGCCTCAAAACTCCACCGGTTCTCTTGTCGTATTTTTTCAGTATTTTTCCCAATCCTACAATTCATACAATTATTATTATTAATTATTATTATTATTGAAGTGAAGAAAGTGAGATGAGAAAAATTACCGGTGTAGTTGATGTTGCTATAATTCATTAAGAGAACCATTTCACCATGGAAATTGACAATTTCTTTTTTAATATTTGCCATCTCCTCCTTGTATTCAATATGTGAAGGTTGAGTTCCATTTGTTCCCCATTTATTTATCACTTGTTGGATTCTCTCTTGCAATTCCTGCATCAAATAACATACTAGTATTAATTTCAATCTACTATAACCATTAATTAGTACTACCTCCGACTTGTTCAACTCGACACGTTTCTTGAATATATATAAATACGCAGTATAAAATAATAGAATGTGTCAAGTAAAATGGAACTGTGATCCATGGATCGAGTACTAATGTTTAGATTATTCAAACTCTGTTGATTTTGGAGCTGAGCCATATTTTTTCTTAACAGATCACATTTTGTTTGATGTTAGTTAATTAAATTCCTTTCATTGCTAAACTTGTACTAAAAACTAATAATCTTAAACTAATTTTTTCAAACACAAAAGTGGTAAATATGACCAAAATTTAAATAAATTAATTAAAAAATAAAAACACCTTATGGCGAATGATGAAATCCTCTTCTTGCTCGATAAAAAAGGCGTTGAATTTATCGATTTCATGATTGAGTAGAGTCATGAACTCTGCATCTGCCTCACTTTTTGATGATATTAAATTCACGAGTTTCTTCAACTCTTTATACGACAAATATATGTCACGCCACTCTCCCAAACTCTGCTCGATTTGTTGCTTCAATCTCTTCCCAAACTTCATATGCTGCAAAAACAATACTATTATTTAAAAAAAAAAAATCTATTTTCCAATAATGTCTCTAGTAATTTACTCAAAATGCAAGCTAGTCGAAGAAAATTAAAAGAAATGGTGTAGTAATATGCGTGTGATGAAGGGGAAGAGGTGGGAAGGGAATTAGGTGATTTATATTTGTAGAAAAGAGAGGATATTTAAACAGCATATGCTTGGCGTGATTAAAGTTGGTAAGTATAAAAAGGAAGTTTGAAGCAACAGAATTCTCAGCATATTCTAATGAATAATTTTTGGGCTATTTTTCTAGACTTATGAGCACAATGCACTCCCAATTGTGGATATCAATTATGTTACTTATTTTGTGCAACTACTACTATTCACATCAACCCATTCTATGTACTTAAAATGAGCTTTCCAAAACAAAACAAAAAAAAAAAGGCACCATCTATACAAATATCAATACCGACCGCAAATAAAGTAAAAGGAATATGGATTAAAAGTTCACTACTTTATATTGATGAGGAGTTTTCGAGAAACCAATATAGCAAAATATCTCATCATCAATTAAATAATATTCTAATATATTTTCAATTTGGTAAAAATGTCAGAACAAAAAGACAGTCAATTGAGACGGATGGAGTATTTATTTAAAAGATATTTGAAGTTCATATTTTATTTAGTTTAATGGTTCAACTCGTGAATTTCATAAATACTTTATGTTATCGAGTTTATGTTTAATCTAAGTAGCGTCACGCCTTAATTAAAAGACGGGATCTTGATTAAATTAGTGAACCTCGTGATTAAAACATTTGTAAATTATTCATGAAATAAATATTGATTTATATTATTCCAAGTGTTGCTGGACCAAATTAACTACTACTGGGCCTGATTAATTATTCCTTTTGAAATCAAAAGCCCAATACTAAGTTTTTTTTTTTTTTTGAACGGAGCCCAATACTAAGTATAAGAAACTAAAAGTGTTGAAAATCTAATTACTAAATCACAAAAAAATTACTAAATCACAACCTCATTTCACAGCCTCCGCCCTCCGACAACAACTCGCGCTTATTCATCACAGTCGCGTTTCCTGATTTGACTGGCGCATTTGTGCAACCCAATTATCGTGCTTATTTGGCAAACTTCACTACTTCTATCTTTCTCAAAGATAGTCGCGCATGGTGGAAATTAAGAGCTGTTCATACATGGCGATTCAATTCATTGCTCTGAAACCCCTAAACGCCCTTCCTCTTCACGTTCAATGCAGAAACTCGCATTCTCCCCGCAGAGGAACACTACTGTCGATAGCGGCGGCGGAATCTACTCCGGTTTCAGTGCCGTGGGAAGAGCAGATTCCCCCAAACGCAGTCCGCCGGAAGCGCGATCCGTCGTGGCGCGGCGGCTTCAGCCTAGGGGTAGATTTGGGATCGTCAAGGACGGGCATTGCCATTAGCAAGGGTTTCACAGTTCGGCCCCTAACGGTAATATCGTAAAACTCCTACTAAAGTAGTAGTATTTTGGAGTCATAAAACCTTATCTGATTGTGTGATTAGGTTGTTGAATTACGAGGGCAGAAGCTTGAGCTTAGGCTTCTCGATCTTGCTGAAAAGCAGGTTTGTGATATAACGTGAGGTTTTAAAATTGAGGTTAGCTTTGTATTAGTGGATTTAGTTGTTGATGATGATGAATTTGAATTTGAATTTGAATTCGATTAGGAAGTTGATGAATTTATAATTGGACTTCCGAAGAACAGCGAGGGGAAGGAGACGGAGCAGTCGAATAAAGTACGTAGTGTGGCTGGAAGGTTTGCAGTTCGAGCTGCGGAAAGGTAGATTTTTGTGGTAATGGTTAAGCTTGCTAAACATATTAATAAGCAAGCTTTATACATCGAGCTTCAATGGAGGTGAAAAGATGATGACGCATAAAGTAAAGGCATGTGATTTAGAGATTAAAAAAATATTGATGGATGTTGATGCAGGGGATGGAGAGTATACCTACAGGATGAGCATGGAACATCTTCTGAGGCCATGGACCACATGATAGCCAAGTTAGAACCTCTGCTCTCTCCCTCTCTCTCTGCTCTCTTTCTTTCTCACTTGACGATTATAACATATGCATGTTGCTTCTTTAATCATATCATTGCAGTGGGTTGAGTAAATCTGTGCGTGAAGGAAAGCTCGATGCGTATGCTGCTATGGTAAGGAACCATCTGCAAAACTTGTTACGATTATGATATATGCATCCACCAGACTGTAGATGATGTTTATCTATCTGTGATTGCAGAAGGTACTTGAAAGATATTTTTCGCATTCGGGTAATGGGATTGAGCTCGTTGTACCCAAGCAGGTAGAGCTCCAGAACAAGCTAAGAACAGGTCCCCCAAAGGATACGGATTTCTACTCGGAAGAATAGCAAACAAATTGATGAAACGGTTTTTTGTAAACAACAGTTAGCAACTTTTCTGATAGCTAATGTTAAAGACACTTATTCAAACGATTACAATGTTAAATAGAAACCATGTGTACTATACGCTTCCTTCAAATCTATAAATACATCTTCTCAACACTTCAAGGACGATTCTTCATGCAAGAGCAGGTACGCTGTTTTGCTAGGGAGATGATATAGTTCCAAAGCTTGTAACGTCCACAGCCATATCAAACTCGAGTTTCTTGAGATTCATAGAGAAAAATAGTACTCACGAGTCACGTCACTAACTCCTTTTTTCTTTGAGCACAAGCATATCTTGTGCATCTTTCTTCGCACAGGGGAGGGAGCACACATCAATCTGGCCGATATATGGAAGGGAAATATTCAGAATAGACATAATCTCCATATGCACATCAATCTGGCCGATTTTTTCCTCGTCCATGATTGCAAGCCATTTTTCCTTATGCCAATCGGATGATGCTGCAAATCGCATAATATTTTACTAAAGGAAAAAAGTTTGTATTTACTCTTACAAGAAGGTATAGGAGGCATACAGAATGTGGTGCTCCTCAAGCTAGTCCAGACAGTGATGAGCTAGCCAAGGGGCAAACAAACCACTTGCACAAACAGATGGTGCAATCTCAGGCCAGATGATCATGGTCGACATCCCTGAAAAATATGAATTTCATGGACGAGAAAGAAAATCATGGAGATGGCAATATGGAGGATTTTAAAATACCTGGGAATGTCATAATCCTTCTTGCAAATACTCGGACTAGGAGCCTACCAAATGACCAATGCTAGGGATCAACTTTGGGAGAAATTTACTGGTAGGCTTGGCATCATTGATGCCATCATTGTCAAGGCATGTTAGTTCGCTCTCGAGCATAGCATATGCATCAGCAAATGCCTGCATCAATTGATAATATCAAGAATATCTATTAGTTAGTAATAAAAGAATAATATAGTTTATCACTTCGAAGCAAAATGTTCAGACAAAAGAGAGATATCAAGGGTAGAGTAGCTTCATGGTCATTGGTCAATTATTGTCAATAACAAATGCTCAATTAAGAATGCCACCATACCTTGATACACTGATGTATGCGAAAACAATTCCTGCCAACATTATTTGTCAAGAATAGAGGATCGTCGATGCACAGTGGGTCGATACTGCAACAAACAACGTGATCAGTATACAAAAAAGCTAACACAACTGTGAACATCATGAAATATTAAATGAGAGAGACTCCTACTTGCATCCACGTTCCCGGTTCAAATATAACCCACTTCCTTGTACTGAGATTCGCATTTGTCGAGGCTCAAAGACATTGCTAAAGGAAAGATTGTCACATCAACATGAAGATTAGACGTTTCAAAAATCATACATATAATAAGAAAAGGAAATAAGATGGAGAGTTAAAACTTGAAAGGCATATTAACTAGAACAGTTAATTTAGGTTAGGCCTGCAAGGTCAAATTGACAGCTGTAATCCTAACATATTTGTCCAGAAATAAAATTTTCCTCCTCAATGAACAACTTAAATAAGTTCTCCTAGAATACTTTACTTACCCAAAGAAATATAGAAAATCCATCAGGAGGCTTCCATAATTCTACAAAATAATGTTAAAAATACATGAGTCAAATTCATAGGTATAAAACATACATTTTCAGATAAAGTACAGGATACAACCAAAATTAAAATATACTTCACCGTAAGTTCAAACAGTGGCTTCAGAATATATATGCATGAATAATATTACAAAGAGAAGATACATTTGTTACATGAAATATATGCAACAGGCTTGTGCACCTAGTGACTGCATGCAAAAGCAGAGAAAGAAATTTTATTTGCAATTCTTCTAAGCTAGCTTTTACCTATATGGAAAACAATTATTAACAAAGTCGCTGTGGCAGAGGCAATAATGGTGAAGATATAAAAAAAATAAAAAATTAAGTGTACTTGCTTTTAAAGTACGAGTAGGACGTACCCTAGAAAAAATTAGGCTTCTTGTCCTCCCATTTATTCTTAACTACCATTGCCTATGTCCGAGGGATAGGATAATGGAGAGCACACGATGATGATTCAAAGAAATAGAGAAACTCAATTTCGACTCTAGTTTTATCTTTAATATACTTTACAGATCTCATATTTCAGGAACTACATAGTGCAGGCATGTTCTGCAGCAGAGGAGGACAAGTTTGTGGTCAAAGCTAAAAGGTAGTAGGAATTCATATAATATCATAAACCTATTATTCAGTATATCGCCTGATGGAGATTATCTCTATCCTACCTGAATGAGCAATACCAAATTATGGATGTTAAAATATTAACATAGTGTTCTCAAATATATAACCACTGGAAGAAATGCACTCATTGTTGTAGTCTATGAAATTGAAAGTTGTAATTTCCAAAATTATAATAACTGCATAGGGAACAATCAGTCGTACTTGATTAATAGGGCGGCCATGATGATGCTCATGCTGCAGAAATCGTGTGATTAATAATATCTGTCAAAATGGAGAGTACAAGAAAAGATCAGCATGTGCAAAAAAGATAAAAGGATAAGTACCATGAAAAGTGATTTTGTTGAAAGTTAAATAGTAGATAGATGCTACATTTAAAAGGGTACATGGAAGTCATATTCAGATATAAGCTATCATGCAATAAAATAAAACAAACACAATAATATCTCGCAAAATAAAACTAAAAAAGAAAATGGACAGGAGCAAAAGTTCATCATTGTTACACTAATAGTCTAATAAAAGAGTAGTATTATGGGTGGCCAAGAACGAGATGGGCAATGTTGCAAATGGTCTAATGATAAATACATCCAGCAACAGAAACCTACCAGGCAATATGAGCTTAAACCACCTGAATAAGATTGATCCAGACTACGATCAGCAAGGAACTGTTTTAGCACCAAAGCAAGAGGTGTTACAGCAGGAAACCGCTCTCTAAGATCTTTTACCTGTACAAAGATCAAAACATCAAAACAGCAGAATGTGTAAACACAGTTGAAGCTAGTGCCAAACAGAAATGACCACTTCAAAGTAGCAGTGCATTGCATCAAATGCCTTAACAGAGAATTACCAATCCAGTTGTTTGAAGTCCCGTGTGAGTAGAAGACTTGAAACTAATGTCCAGACGAACTGATTTGAATTCATAGTTACTACCACTTCCTATCTTACTCCAATTGGGCGAAGCAGAACACTGAGTACACTCCGCGCTTCCTGCATCACTCTTCAAAGGTTTGCCTTTGTCAGAAGCTCCCTGATCTAATTCTTCCTTTGGGGTATGGACATTTGATGGAGTAGAGATAAGATCACAAGGAACTTCCACCACAAGCATGATGATAGGTATCTAAAAGTGACGAAAAATGAGGTTGGACATAGATGACATGTGTAGAATTCAATGAAACGAAATTAAAAAATATATATATTTAAAAATGTAGAGATTACAGCAGTATTTTCCACAATCTTGAGAGAATCACTTTTGACCCACTCCTGGTTCGCAAGATACCTAGCAGCATGCTGCAACCACAAAGTCAGAAAATTGCAGATGTTATGTGACTAATATATTAAACAATAATGTCTGAAAAATAAAACATAAATAACAGTAGATTGTATAATCCTGCCTACCTGAAGGCATGTTTCTTTGATGCCATTGCGTCCCTCTAAAATGCCAGCTTCTTTGATAGGTTCCTGATAATTTACTGAAAATGAGTCTGTTGCCTAAAATTATTCTTTTAGAGAACTTCATCAATACAGGGCATATTCTCACCAAGTTCCTCACAGGAGGAAGACAAACCACAAGGTCTACATCGCTAGATGGCAGAGATAAACCAGTTGCATTTGAGCCGTAAATGTTCGTTCTGGAGCGAGGCCATAGGACTTGAAGGGACCGTGCAACACGCTTAACAGCCCAATTAATATAAGGCTTCCGGATGAAGTTCTCGGCAGCAACCTTAAGCATTGCAAATGAGGGAATCAATTACTATTGAGAAAAGTAACTATTTAGATCCAATCTTAGGATGTAAACCGAAATGTCAGCTGCTGACAATTCTAAAGCAATAAATGCTTTAATTCCAGCAATAAATACCTGCTTGCAGAAAGAGTTGATTTCATCATGCAGAATATCATGGACGTGAGACAGAGAAGCCTTGTGTGAGGAACTGTTCTGTGATTCAGGAGGTTGCAAAGGAAGGGTAACATCTGGCTGAGAAAACAAGGCAAGTTAGAAAGTAAAAGGATATTTATAAGCCCAAAACACCAGCAAATATAAGTATAGTGCATGAGATACAAAACTTACATGTTCTTGATCACGAGTTAACTGGGAAATGGCAATAAGGCGATCTTGAAGCAATGTTCCTGCTAAAGGCTGAGTCATTTGATGGGCCGAAAGACCTTTGTTCCTCCAAGGCGGCCAAATTACTTCACTCCCTTCCATGGGCATGCAAGTTTCCTCAAAATTGAGTCCATCATGGAACCAACCTTTAACACCCCAATGCCTTGGGCTTGAGCTACCAGATCTAACAGTAGGAAAACCCCTATGTTTTCTGGAGTCACCAACAGGGGAAGGTGGAGGTGGGTGTGGAGCGCGTGGTACACAGAGTACTACGGGAGAAGGAGGCCTCTTAATCCGAGGCTGATCCCGTCTGTTTGGAGGAACACAGGGACTTTTGTGATCATAGCCACGCTTAAATTCTGATCTTGATCTTTCCCTCGACATATTAGGGATGATTATTGGCCTCAAAATGGGGTATGGAAGTGCGTCCACAGTTGGCACATCTCCTTCAGCTGAAACATTCGAGATAGATCCAGAGACACTCTCCTCTGCACCAATATCAGTGATAGTTGAGGAAGAATGCAGAACCTTGCTGCTCATTTCACTTCCAGGCATAACATAGTTAAGAGGCCCTGGTCCCAACGGATCAAATGGAGAGCAAAAGGAACCGGCTGATGGAGAGGTCAAACCATTGGTACTATAAGAGGAGGAGAAAGCAACCATATCATCAACATCCCTATTCATATCTGCTTCTCTCCAAGCCCAGGAGCTATCATCTGAACAAAGTGAAGGAGGGCGAGAGAAACTGGTGCCTGGGTGATCAGACGGGTTCCAATACATCACACCACCACCAAAGTACTGATTGTAATCCACCCCTCCAATTGCATGAGTCTCTAATTCTTCCTCAGACATCCAGCTTCTGTCATGCTCATCTGCCAGTTCTGGATTCGGGAGATCAGGTAATTCCGTCAGTTCACTAGAAACGGTCTTTTCATCCTCAGAAGTAGCTGCACCAGGCTGCACATTATGGGCTGTGATGCTTTGCCGAAACGAAGACTGTCGTCTTGAAATGAACTCGGAACCATAACCGCAAGCACTTGATGGAAATAGCCTATTAACACCGCGCACTGTAGGAGGCCAATCTAAACTCATTGGCAAAGGCCTAGATATAATTCCATTATATGCACCGTCAATAGGAGAATTTCTTACTGGTAAAGTTTGTAAAAAAGAATGGTGGAAATGATTTTGTAAATTGCGACCAACATCAAGATGCAATCTATCAGTGGCAGCAGGGTGATGTCCGTTCGTAAAAGGATGCATAGGAGCTGTGTTTGGCCACTCATAAGAAATGTATGCTGGCGAATTTACAGCCCCCACTCTAAGGAGACCAAGATTTCCTTGCTCCTGAACCTGAGATGATCTGCATTCTCCTTCACTACCTTTCATTCGTGTCCCTGAATCATCAGCTGCATAATTTCCGCAGCGCATTGCTTTTGAGGACATATTGTCATCACACTCAACCACAGTCTCAATAGTGGGTGCATCAGAATCCATATTACTATTCACAGAGTCATTTGCAGTATCTATGGGCCCTATGGCACCACTTTTGACTGCCATGTTTAAATTATTCCTCAAGCAGAGTTGACCATCAAATGTAATAGAATAACAACTATCCTCATGTACCCTAACGTTATCAGTACCTACTTTACTAGAAAGACTTGAGTTTGCATCAGGCTTCTCAATCTGAATCACAGTATCATTAGAAGCATCATCTAAAGTTGAACATCTGGAATCCCGATCAGACATTAAAGTTCCATCTTGAGAAGAGACAGGTGCAGAGGAAACTCTATTGGATCTTGATTGACAATTACCGACCTCCGAACCATTGGAGCCAGAGCTTTTAAGCTTTTTTCTTTCTTTCCTACTCTTTCTGGGAACACTTCGAGCTTTTCCATTATTTACTCCTTTAACAGGTTCCTGGTGATGATCAACCAGTTAAAAAACTATCCACCATCTACTTAATTTTATAATGAAGGAAAAGCGAGCACAACCATAGAATGTACTGATGAATGATTCCCTTTAGCTAAATCCTTTTCTGGAATTTCACTTTCAAACTTGTTTGATTGTCTAACATCTTGATGGCTGGTGCATAACTTCCCAGCTCCTGCAACCTGAAACATCAATAGCTTATGAATTCAGAGTTTGCATATTTCAAAGGATTTCCTTGCATTAAATGGCATATTCCAGTTAATTGCCAGTAAATACGTAATAAATACATACCTTAGCAGGCATTGTAGGTTTTGGATCATCTTCACGAGGCATCGGAACAGAATTCAACTTTTTATTATGGTTCTTTCCTTTCTTCTTACGATTATTGACATCATGTTTCTCATTTACTATCTTTGATCGAGAGTCTGTGTTTTCCTCTCCCAGTAACTCAAATTTTGTGCAATCAAGTGAAATAACCATGAGTAACTCCCGCAGATTCCTAATTATGATGTCAGAAATACTATTTATACAGTCCAGAGAGCTAAAAAAAAGTTTCTCTTTCTGATAATCACCAAACTGAGCTGCAGACAACAAAGTAGAAATAACCTGAAGAATGTACAAACTATTGAAAATCTGATACAGTGGAGAGAGATCCCCAGAATCTTTTGCAGGCTTCGCTCTCGAACAAATACTTGAAGATTTTCTTCTGCTTGTTGCAATATCTCGTTCGCCCAATGGATCAGAATTACATCTCAGTAATTGCTTATCTCGACCATCCCGAAACAACATTCTATCATCTAAGAAGCTAATCTTGCCCTTCACTATATCAGCTGTCTGAGTTACACAATTATGAGATATCAGACCAAAATATAATGTAAAAAATTTACATAAAATGAAACTAGCAAAATCTATCCATCAATTTGCACGGAAATGCAGATTAAGCGTTCAAGAATAGAATGTCAACAACCCAGTAAACCATTCTAAGTTTGATCTCGTTTCAATTTTCAACAACAGATCAAAGCCAATTAAGCATAATACACACAATACAGAAACATGCATAAACCCGAACACAAAATCAAATTACCAGCGAGCGTGCAGCTTTCCCCAAGTACGTAGAATACACCTTCTTCTTCACAGAATCGTCCAACTTCTCCCACCAATCCACACAGCCTTTCTTCCTCCAGAACACATTCACCGCAACACCAGCAGCACTCAACCTCTCCTTCAACTTCGCCCCTCTTTTCTTCCCACTATTACAATTCAACCACGCCAACCTCAACGCCACCTCCATTCTATTCACAACAAACTCCTCCAGACTATAATACCCCTTCGCCTTCAGCCATCCGAGCTCCACCCATTCCACCGCCATCTCAGCCTCCTCTCCTCCCCTAAGAAACTCTCCGTTCGTAATCTCATCCACAACATCCACGAATCTACTTACATTTTCCACAAAACCCTCATTCGAACAGGCCGCATCTAGACGACCAAATCCACCCCCGTCCCCACCCTTCTCGCCCTCCACCGAACTGAAGAGCTCCAGAGAATCACGAATCGCGCGCTCCGCGCCGTTCGACTCGGAGAATCGCGATAGAAAACCCTCTGATTTCCGGTAACACAGCGTGGGGAGGGCAGAACCGTCATTTTGCGGGAGGTCGGGAAGGATTATGAATCGGCCGCAGCCGTTTGAGTGGAGCTTCTCCTCCATCTGGATGAGGATCGCGACGAAGTTGGCGTCGAGAATTGTCAGGTGCGCTCGGCGTTGGTGCACCGACAGCGAGGAAAACCACCGGAGTATGGCTGGCCGGGTGCTCGGATTCGGGTTCGGGCTGCCGTCAGCAGTTTTGGAGTGGTAGAGAGAGATGTGGGCGGTGAGAGAGTCGAGGAGCTGTTCTCGCGAACCCATCGGAATATTTAGCGGCGGAGATTATTCCGGTGCGGCGGATGTTGGTGGCCGAGTGAAGCGGCGATCATCAATTGAAATTGGAAACCGAGAAATTTGGAAGTTCGTATAAATGAAAATATAATGTTTTTCTATTTTTTTAAATTGATGAAAATCTCAGTAATTATTAAAGTTGTGTACTATAAAGTATTGTATAGATTTGTAGGACGAGAGCTCGTGACCTCGTGTATATTTTCAAATTGAAGAAAGCTGATTACGACGGTATTTGACTTTGCTTTAAAGACAGAAAGTCGTATAATTTGATCCTAATATTCCATTTATTTTATTTTATTTTATTTTATGATAAGATCAAATTTCATAGTAGTTGATTTCACCAATGTATATATAAACAATAAATTTGGTGCCATGTCCGTTGTTTTCATGCTTCAGAAATGTGAAAACCTACAACTTATATTCAGTAAATTTTTACTACCGATGATTAAGGCGTGAATTGCGATGGTGTTATGTGTTAATTGTTGTCAAAACCGCGACAAACAAATTTAAGAGTGATAACTTACCAATAAAAACATCATTTAAACAAAATTAAGAAACTACAAAACATTATTATATTTTTTGATTTTTTTATGTCGTGGTGGGAATTTGTATCTGTTAATTTCGGTGAACACGCCTTAAGCTTGTAAATTGCACATAAAAGGTACACTCAAAAAGACAATCATTTAGGTTGTGTTTGGTATTCATCTCAAGATATGGAATGATGACACATCTCAAGATGACTCATATGAATAGTGTCAAGATTAATCATCCATCTCTCCATTTAGTAGCAAAAAATTTAGACTCGGATGATATCATATTATGTTGGGTATAATTGCAAAACTCTAGATTAAAATTTAGATTGACCAAATTACTCTTATTAAATACCCCTACCGACTTCACTTTTTATCGTTAGAATTAAATAGTATCTATTATTATTATTATTATTATTATTATTATTATTATTATTATTATTTAAAATCGTATAAATACATAAGGGTAAAATGGCAAGAGAGAGAAAGTGTTGTGTTACTGTTCGAATGAGTTGAAGTCATCCGACCAAAAACATCGGATGAGTTAACAAGCGAAAACAGTAAAATAACAGCGGGCTGGGGCTTCATCTTGGGCCCTCCAGTTTATTACATTTGTGTACCAAATACTTAGATAAATTAGGATGATTCATCTCATCTTGGTTCATCATATCCACCAAATACACCCTAAGATATAAACAAACCATTTTACCACTGGGCCAGCTTTAACGAGCATATTAGAAATACTTTGAAAAATAACAAGTTTGTTTTGGAGGTAGAATGCTAACTAGCCATTTATTTTAGTGAAAGATAAAAATTAGCCACGAACATAAAAACATACTTATAAAATATAGCCACTTTCCACATAATTAGACAAAATTACCCTCCAACGAAGATCATATTAATAATATTAATACATTAGAATTCCTCGTCCACTCTCAAAGCCCACAACAACCTTTTTCACTATGCGCCGCCGTCCGCTACTTCGCCCTCATCGGAGGTTGGAGTCACCCTCGCCGTCGCACCTCGCCTTTCGAGTCCAGCGCCATCTCCCCACCGTGGTTCGATTGAGTCGCGGTTGAATAGAAGATGACCTGTTCACATCTCGACAGCCATGTCTTCGTCGGACATACAGCCCTCGTCCACACCCCTCACCGTAGTGGTTGTAGAGGGCTCAAATAGATCTAGTGAGCTCGTTCGAGTTGCTCGAGCTCGTTTTAGCCCGTTCGAGCAGGGTTGAAGGATCTAGATCGAGCTGTTTGGGCTCATTCAAGCAACTCGGGCTCGTTTGAGCCCGTTAGATCCGGGCTTGAATGATCTCGATCGAGCCGTTCGTGCTTGTTTGAGCCTGCTCAAGCCCCTTCCCTCCGATTGAAAATGTGTAGGACCGTAGATGGAGACTCGTCGGCTTCAACTATAGATGATGAGCTTCTATGGCATGACGAAACCATGACAACCGCTAGAGCCTGCGAAGCGAAGTGCGAAGGCGACGGCAATCCCGGTGGCGGAATTGGTGGCGAGAGGTAGGACGAATTGAAACGAGGAAGAAATAGTGTGAGAGAGAGAGAGACGTGGGAAAGAATTGGAGGCGTGAGTTAGGGATGATAGTTTTGTTTTTCTTTTTTTCATTATATATATTTTTATTAATATTTTATTAAGATATTTTTGTCTCATCGCGTCAAAAGTGGTTAATTTTTATATATTTTTAAATTCGTAATTAGAATTTAATTTTTGTTAAGTTAAGTGACTTACCCAATTTGAAAAATAACAACTTTGAAAACTGGTTGACCCAGTTTTTACCGATACCATCGGTCAACTTTCAAATAGAGGCTACTGGTGGATTAGGACTAAATGAGCAAATGATGTGGAGACACTCTATGATGTGTGTGTGTGTGTTTTTCCTAATAGTTCTTTCTTTTCTTTTTTTTTTCTTTTTTTTTAAGATAACCCAATAGTTCTCTATAATAGAGTAGATATCTTTTCCAGTCAGGATTATATTATTTCTTTCTTATCCCTCCTAGACCCTCCATATCTTTTTTTCATCAAATAAAGCACACCCTAAAAGAAAAAAAGGAACTGATAGTAGAGAATAATTGCCGAAGAAAAGAAAACAGATAGGTGCAGAAATATTCATAATTTGTTGGGAATTGAGTGTACTTTTCAATGTTAAAAATAATGCATTTTGCCAAAGCCATACAAATGAATTGGTTGGTTGTGGATTGTCTGTTTAGAGTAACTAGAATTCAAAGAAGAGAAAACATGCCAACAGTTGAGCGCTTGCTCTACATAGAGAAAGACATCCTCTACATACCCGAATGAAGCTCAAGAGTTTGCTATAAGTGCTTATGTTTGGTTTATAGTAGATATGGCTTCCACCTCGCTACTCCTCGTATTATCTCCCAGAGTCGAA
Source organism: Mentha longifolia (assembly GCA_001642375.2). Lineage (NCBI taxonomy): Eukaryota > Viridiplantae > Streptophyta > Magnoliopsida > Lamiales > Lamiaceae > Mentha > Mentha longifolia. Next base: position 6,524,886 of record CM038115.1, on the reverse strand, counting down.
CCGTGCCCACTGTTCATATTACCATTCTGAACAGCAGCAACGCCGAATCCTTGGTCAACAAGTTGAAAACTGACGAAAGTCGAAGCACCAGCATTGTTCTGGTCGACTGCTTGAATCACCGGTCTTTGCTCTAGTCCAAATGTTTCTTGGCCCTGAAGGAAGCACTTGGCTTTTAATCTGTGCTTCTTTCCTGCCAAATGACTTTGAAACACAACGACAGATTCACACTTCACGTCACATAGTTCACAAACTAAGGGCGTCACTTCTTTTGGTTTAGACGCCTGAACCAAACCTTTTGATGGCTTCGTCTTCTTTTTCTTGCCCTTACTACCCTTCAGTTTATGCTTAGGACCACGTCTCGAGTTTTCAGGACCATCCACCTTCATCATTTTACCTGATTCTTCAGAAGGTTCCACTTCTTCCGCCTTGCGTTTTTCTCCTGCAACTTTAGTACTTTCTGTATTGATTTCTTGAGAAGGTGGAGCTTCTTGATGAAGTTGTTGACTCCCGGAACCCTCAACTCGGTCAGGCTGGGAAACGAGTTCTGGCTTCAATTCAGTAGTAGGTGCCTGTTCAGGTTGTACACTAAGCACCTTTTTGCTGAGATTCTGTAATTCTTCAAAGACTTTCAGTTTCTTCATATGCTTCTTCCCATTCACGTGTTGTTGAAGAACTTCAAGGGTGTTGCACTCGACTTTGCAGAGTTCACAGGTCACACCTTTTGGAGGTGGCAAAACAGGAGCTGGAGCCTTCAAAGGCAGAAGCTGTGTTTGGCTAAAACTTGACGCTCCCAATTTTGGGTCCTGAGCAGGTGCCACTGCATGCTTCTGCTGTACACGGCCTTTGGCATGCCCGCGAGCACGAGATACGGGGCCTGGGACCTTTGGTGTGTGGGTGGGGCCATGATAGGGTTCAGCGTATGACTGTGAGGGGTGTTGATAAGGTCCTCCTTGGAAGTGTAATCCGCCATAAGCAGTTACTGTTTGGTCCTGAAAAGGTGTTGCTGTGTACATAGGCAGAGCATGACCTCCATTAACAAGAAATGGGGAGCTCGAGACATTTGGATTTGAACCAAGATGGGGTTGGGGATCTCCTCTAGGGACTGTTCCATCCATCATGCCAACACCTCCGTATACGGAAGGCACAATCTGTAGAGACATATGACTTCAGATTTTCATAAGTACAACTTACTATGAGGAATTGTCCTTTAGGATGCACAACACAAAGAAATATATAAATGGCAAAATCCTAGAGGCCTAACTGCTAAAATACAAATGCTAATACATTATTCTCTTCAGATAAGGACATCTTCTCTTTTGGGTGTCATAATGAGATATATAGTTTTGATACTAAATGAGCATAAAAATAACAAAAACAGAACAAGTAATGGACTGAGCCAGAGAAAACTCTTTGTTTCAGCTATTTAATCAAGTCCATGAAATCCAACACTGTCTTAAGGTACAGTATGACGATAATTTGTCATATGATACTAATATATTTGATATTCAAACAGAATCATTTTCATGAAGATGCAATAAGAAAGATTCAAATGACAGAAAACATTTAAGTTGGAAGGCAGTATCACATTTAAATAATAATTCAAAGATCAATATCTCAAATCGTTGTTAAAAAAGAACTTTGAATCTCAAAAAAGCATAAGTATGCATATCGATGTTAGTTCATATGTAGAAAATAATTATTTAGCATAGCAAAACAAATAGGTAAAGATACCAGATCAAATGTAATCATGTAGCATAAGTTCAACAAATGTGCCGAAACATCATATCAACTGTTGTAGAAGCATAATCATACACTTAAAAAGCTGAATAGGTGAGGTGTAGGTATTGGAACTCAGAGTTATCAAAAGGTATGGTGCTTGTTGAAGTGACAGACTCTGATTGAACATTTCATCGAGATTGAAAAAAAGAATTTAGTTTTGCAGACTCTTCAAGCATACAACAAGAATAATGTCAACCAAGGAGTTGACTCAACTGACAGGAAAGTATAAGTTAGAACAGTATGAGGGTTTCAATGACATTGCCCAACATGTCTACTTTATGTATTCAGCAAAACAACACCTATTATTTTGCACGAGGTAAAAAGACTAAGGACATTAACTCGGTTTCTGGTTCATGAAAGAAGTTGAAGCCTCCAATTTCCCACGAGTAAAACATAATAAATGATGCTTAACAGCAGGACATCATCAACCAACCTCACCATTAGAGGAAGAAGAACTATCTAAAGAGACGATTGAATACACATTTACAGAGTTCTGATTTCTTCCCAGCGCTTGTGACTAGTATTTCTGCAAAGGACAAAAAACAACTTCAAGAGAGATGACCAAAGCATTGAGCTATACAGCCGCTGTCCAAGCCGGTTTCATGTTGACAATGGACAATGTATGAGTTGGTTCGCCATGAGCTTGAGCAGTTTATAGTTTAAGGCAGTACTTCAGGCTCAGGCTCAACTATCAACTTGTCCAGCTTAATGGAGGCTATTCAACTCAGCTAATTATGCATAACTATCACTTTCTTTCATAAGCACCGACTTCGGAGATCACGAAGTCAATGTTATGCAGAAAAGATGGTCAGAAATCATAATCAGCTTAGAAGAATACTGTCAACAACTTGGAGATCAACAGCTTCACTTGATTAGCAAGAAGACAAGCTCGTACTCAAATTCATATACCCCACAGAGTAGCACATAGTTAAACAATCCCGAATGAAATCCAAACACACAAAATCAGCTGATTAACCTCCTTCACGATATCAAAACTAGGATATCAAAAGTACACCGTTCTAGTATTAGTTTAGTTCTTAAAACCACACAAATGGCTCCCTGGGATATAAAATCTAGATCTGCAAAATCAACCAATCAACCTCCTTCACAATTTCAAAACTATGATATCAAAAGCCTATTGTTCTATTAGTTCCTAAAACCATGCGATGGCATCCTGCAAAATCTGATATAATTGCCGATTTGCATAATGCATCTTAAACAGGGTCCCAATTCAAATCATGCTATGCATAGCATGTTCTCTATTGAAAAGGAGAAAGTTATATACAGACTTCCATTATTAGATCACTATAGTTCTTTAATGCTTGATTTTCCCTGCTGCGTTAGTTCATCCTAACAATTTGTGCGTGAGAAATCGATAAGACATGTTTTAACCATATCCAAAAATTCTGCAGACTTCAATTTCAATAAAAGATTGCTCTCATTGTATTTACAAATTACACTTAATGCTATCAGCCAGTAACATCATAATTCCACCTCACAGAACACCAAACAATTCGATGATCAATTCGATCAACTACATCATATTAAGCACCCCGAAAAAGAAATGAGCACAATTTCATAAATAGCAGATACAATCCAATAAATAGAACATAAAGAGACAAGAATCCGTACCGGCTGGTGAACCACCGTGTGGACGGCGGCATCCACCACTCCCGGTTGTGGCCCCGCAGCAGGATCTCCGGCGGCCGCGCCATAAGCATTGTATTGATAATAGGAGTTCCGGTACGTTTCTGGCAGCGGTGGCGGCGACACCCCAGGTGGGTTAGGCTCTTGCTCTTGGTGCGGTGATGGTTGCACCGAGGGAGTCTGGTAAGAATACGGATGAATGGTACTGGTGAATTGAGGGTTTGGGTAGGCATATGATTGGGAATAAGAATTGAATTGATTGTAAGATTCTTGGGTTTGAGATGATGGATCGTAATTCTGCTGCTGGTGATGCGCGAAGAAATTCATGGTTTCTTGTGTTTCGTGAAAAAATAAACAGAATTCGTTCAGTTCATAGCACAGAAAACATGAAGATTATGTGGGAGTGGGGCAAGGAAGCCATGGAATTAGAATTAAAAAAAACAGTACAAATCTCAAAAAATAAAAAATAAATAATAATAATAATAATAATAATAATAAAATAAAAATAATAAATAATACTCCCTCCGCCCCCCATATTAGTGTGCTGAGAGAAACGGTACGCGGTTTATGACGAAATTGGTGTAAAGTGGGAAAAGTAAGATAAAGTAGAGAGAAAGTGGGAAAAGTTGATAGAAAGCGAGAAAAATAAGAATAAAGTGAGGGTGAATATATTTTTTTGCTTATGAAATCTTTTCATATTTAGAATGCACACTAATATGGAGGACGTCTTAAACAAGAAATATGCACACTAATATGGAGAACGGAGGGAGTAATAATAATACTCCCTCCGTCCCATTAGAATAAGCCAATTTTCCTATTTGGGACGTCCCATTAGAATATGTCAGTTTCCTAATAGGGAAAGAATTACCCACTATTAATCACCCCATCATCCACTCACTTCTCAGCACGTATTCCAATATAATTTAAATTCTAAAAGTTTAAACTATCATAACTTGCTCGTTTGTTCTCCGATTTTTATGATTTTTATATCAAATTAAAGGTCTTGATACGATCTTTCATTTAAGATCAGACATCAATATATTTTGATGCATTTATGATGATTTAATTTCAAAACAATGAAATTGACATTAAAATATTAAACACTATATTTTATCTTTACACACACTCTCTTAAAATCTCGTGCCAAAAAGAAATAGGCCTGTTTAAATGGGACGAAGGGAGTAATAATAATAATAATAATAATAATAATAATAATAATAATAATAATAATAATAATAATAATAATAATAATAATAATAATAAGAGTTTCTATAAATTTCCCTAAAGCCCTAAATTATAAATTTTTTCTCTAAAACTCGGCCCAATTGAATCTGGCGAAATGATCGATGTCGTTCGATTATTAATTTCTTAATAACTTAAAAATAATTTTAATGATCAAATTAGCTATGTTTTGTTGTTTTGTAGTTTCAAAAAAAAAAAAAAACTACAAAATATTAAAAGCAAACCAAAATTTGTAATTCGGTTTCAGTTTCATTTCTCTTATTCTTAATTTATTTTGTGGTAATTTTTCAAGGACACTTGGTTATTTCTGTTTTTGGATTTCTTTATATTCCAAATGAATTTTGACATTGGTTTTTTATAGTGCACATGTAATTTTAGCTCGAATGTCTTATGTCACCTAGGCTCTACACGGTAAGTATCATCCCTATTTTATTTAGAAAAAAGAATTAAAAATATATTCTAAGATATGAGATATATTTTTTACTCAATTTGACTTTATAAAATTAATTTTAGCTTTGGAATATAATTATACAAAAAATACCTAATTTTTGTTTTGGAGGACAAAATGCCCTTCCCTCTCTCATAGGGTTGATAAAGTAGCAGCCCAGCCCGGCCCGCTCTGCCCAACCCGCCTGGTAAACAATACTAAAAGAACATAAACGTACTGCGTAATGCAGTTACAAATAGACACTATTCGTTTACCACTTACTGAGTAAACAATACTAAATGAATATAAACGTACTGCGTAATTGCACATTTCGGAAAAAAAAATAAAAAAATAAAAATCAGGCCGGATCGGGTCAGGCCGGGCAGGGTCGGGTTGGGCTGAGCTGCTACTTTACCAGCCCTAGGAGAAAGGGAAGGGGAAAGAGTGACAATGTGCTCAAAAGTAAGTGTATTATTGTCTAATCATACCAAAAAATGAGTAAAATTTATATTTTTTATATTTCAAAGCTAAATTTAATATTATAATGTGTTTTTGATATTTTATTTTTTTTGCCTCTTAACATATTGTCTCAATCAATAATGCCGAAATGTTTCTAACAAATTGGAGACAACGCGTTTTTAAAGTTTTAGAAAGAAAAAAAAATGAACACAACGTTTTCATTTAGAAGTATTTGATTATCATTTGGTATGTTTACTCTAATCCCTGCAATCTATTGGGCCATTCGGCCCATTCTCCGCCCCAAACTACCCAACAGAAAATTAGAACAGTAAATGCGAGGAGGAGAGATATCATCCCATTGTTAAATACCAACTCTACCCCTACTTATAAAAAAAAAAAAAAAAAAGAAAACTAGTTATCTTAGCGGTGTTCTTTTTAAAGGAAAATAATGGGAAAAAGAAATACCACCATTTTCTTTAGCAGTTTTTTTTCCGGTGATAATATTTTTTCTCATGTTAAGCTTTACCTTAAATACATAGAATAAAACAAGCGGAAATCACATTATTAGATAAAAAAATTCAATGTTTTCACATCCTTTATTTTCTTTTGTTATATTAAAAAAAAAAAATACACCCTTTAGGAGAGATAAGAAAAGCTCCGACTCGACCTGAACGCCCCCTTTTTTTTTCAAAAGCCCGCATGGGCCTTTACCGGCCCGGTCCAGTGTTTTGTCACCTCCATAGCAAGTGGCCCACCCCTATTTAACTATTTTTGTCAGCCATTTTCACAAGTTCGGCAACAAGATTAAATGCAAAATCAAATCAAGTGTACTTTGGTGGAAAGCAATGTCAATAAATAACTAATCAGCATTCAATATTCATAACTGCAACTAAAGCTAGGAAAGAGCTTTTTTTAGTGATAAAAGCACTATTTTCTTATTGTGCACACACTGCAGCACTAAATAAATCGAGAATTATAACTGCAAAAGCGATATGAAAAATAATGGAGCGATGGATCAAGAATCCAACATCATTGAATAACCAAGGAAAGTGACAAGTGATACATAGTAATGTGGAAAAAAAAAAAATCAAATCTGAGAATATGTAAATTGTAAATATCCCAAATAACTTCAACATCGATAGCAATGAGAAAGTGGGAACTTTATCTTTTTCTTGCAAACTGAATATTCTGTTTTATATCAACTTCCCTTTAGTTATCATGCTATTTTCTTTATTCAAGAAAAAAGTGACCCCACAAAAATAAGATGAAAAAACTGACTGCTAACTGAAATGCAGAAATTCAGCAACAAGCATCAACAGTTGACTAGTAAATCTGACTAATTGTTACATTAAAACGATCATAAAAATTCGAATTACACTCAAATTCAACAAAAGATTTGACCAATTAACTGAGAATTAAATCCCCATTCTTGATCATCAATCAATAAAAATCTATTGGAAATGGTAAACCACCCAAAAAAATAATTTCTTTTTTTTCAGTTTTTTTTAATATGAAAAATTAATCTCATCACCATCATCAACTGGAGCAGGGAGATTAAGGTCAATAATATCACAATTTTCACCAATTCTTGAAACTTTACTAAAATTAGTAGTAAAATTTGAAGTACTACCCATAAAATGTGACCTCTTGTGCCCTCCTAGTGCTTGGCCGGAAGCAAAAACCCTATGACAAAAAGGGCACTCGTGCACTTTCTCCGGCGCCGCCGCGGCGTCGGCTTTGATCTTCTTGTAGCTGGCCCTGTGCCCACCAAGAGCCTGATAAGACTTGAACAACTTGTTACACGTCTCGCATTTGTACTTCCCTCTAACTTTTGCCCTTTTCACTTTCACCAAAGGGCTAGAATCTTCCGAAACGTCGTCGTTGTCGCCGTCGTCTTCTTCCTCGTTCTCCTTCTCCCATCTGTCTCTGGACAGCATCATCAGACAGTGGGCCACGTCTTCTTCTGCAGTTATGTCTGAAACCGAGCTGAGCTCTTCGTTGTTAGTTTCTCCGACCTTCGACGACTCCGTTTTTCTCGGCCTTTTCGAGGACTCGGCGTCGCTCTCGCCGTCGTGAAGCACGACTTCGCCTTGCGACGAAGAGCAAGAATGGATTATTGAAGAATTTTTGGATGGAGGAGAGAGAATCATCATGTGGGACCTCATGTGGCCGCCTAGAGCTCTTCCATTGCTGAAATTTCTGAAGCAGAGTTTGCATCTGTGCCTCTCCATATTGAGAAGAAGAAAAGGAAGAAGAAGAAGAAGAAGAAGAAGGAGAAAGAGAGGTTTCACACAGTAAGTGTGTTTGCAGAGAGAGTGAGGAAAATATGAGTAGGTGACAAGCATTCCTCCACCCACTGCATATATATATATTTATATACATTTATTCTTTTATTTATTCATTTATAAACGTGAAACGCTATGTAGTGTGTGTGTGATAATATATTTTGTAAAAAATTACAAGTCCAAGATTCTGAATTTTATTTGAAGTTATATTTTCTGCAAAACGGCAAGCAGCAGTTAATAGGAAAAAATTAATTGCACCTTTGCTTGTAACATGCAAGATTTGCATTCATTTCATCCCAATTTCCCAAACTACCCCTGGCTTGTGCTTACTTGATTTTTCCATAAGGGAATAAACAATTTGATGCGTTTTAGAATAACTGATCTGATATTGTGGCAACTTATTCGTACTTGCATTATTATGATTTTTGTAAAACTTCAAATATTAATATATGTTGTCACTAAATTAATTATGCTTGTGGGACAATGGAAGGGCAATTTTGGTATATGAAAAGAGAGGGTTACTGTGGTAATCAATAAACGTGATCTGCTTTAATGAAGTGAAGAAAATTTGTGGACTCGTTGTAACGCCAACAGCTCTTGAAGTACTAATGGACCAGGCACCAATAATGAATTAATCCCCTTCATTAGTTATGGTATTATCACTACCATGATGTTAAAGTATTTTCATTTATAATTATTTTTCATGGTGCACAGAGAGAAAAAAGATTAAAGGAAAATAACAACTCATACACGTGTCGGTAATTTTTCTTTAGTGCTAGTAGGTGTAGCAAATGTTTTAAGACCGGTTGAACCGGCCATGGTTTTGGTGCGACGGTTTCGTCCAATTCTGGCTGGTTAAGAAATAAACTAAGGACCGAAGGTCTTTGACGGTTCGACATAAAAACAAATATTTTTAGAGGATTTTTACACAAATTCTCTCTCAAAATTCAGATGTTATAATTAAGTAATCATTGATGTATTGGGCTTAAATAGAACTTCTCTAAATTGATCTTGGACTTAAATTGTTTTTTGCAAGTCACGTATTGGGCCGTAAATATTGGGCTGTCAGCCCATTTGCTAAATATTAATTGGGCTCTCTCTCTTCCTCAATGTTAAGATTCAAAGCCCACCATATATTATAAAATACTAATGATTGCAAACTAAAGAAGAAAGTCACTTCAGTGGGGAGAAAAAAGATATTTTTTGGGAGAAAATGTGGTTTGCTAAGCGAACAAGCGTTCACTTTATATTCCAATCATTCGCAATCCTTTTCATTTTTATATATTAAATTTTGGTTGCAATTTAAGGATTTATGTGAAGTAGGGTTGCAACTTCACGTGAGTACGGTCTGGATGATAGAGAATTTTTTTATTTCAAAAAAAGCCAAAAACAAATATTAAAAAATAAAATTACTTATAATGAAAAAAATTTGAAAATGCATACGTATACTTAAAGTTGGGATAATTGTTCATGAACTTTTGAGCTTGTTTTTGGTCAAATGTCACAATCCGCACCGTAGATGTAGCTTTTATGTAAAATATTTGATCTCATATTAATACGTTACTACGGTAGTATATTTTCTAAAAATAAATGTATGTATGTTACATTATGTATGCACACACGTATACAAGAATTAGACGTGTCTTTCATATTTCGTACTTCCTCTGTTTCAAGATTTGTGACCCCCTTTCTTTATTGGTTCGTTCAAAGATTCGTGACCCCTTTCTATTTTAGGAAATAATTAACCAACTAATTGTACAATTATGTTTACCTTAATTACAATTAACATTATTAAATTTATTTTTTTAAAAAAATTGTTCCAAAAAAAAAAAAAAAACCGAAATTATAAAAAAGGGAAAGTAAAATGCAGAAATAAAAAACCCCAAATTAAATCCCCACCTACCTCAATCCACTTAATGGAATGGATGCTTCTCGATAACTCTCAAATTCTCTATCTCTATCTCATTATGTCCATTGATGTTCTTCAGAGAAAACCTTAATTTTGGGATCTCACTCTCTCTCGCCATTGATTTTCAACTCTCTATCTCGAACCCTAATTCTCTCTTACCATGGACAGATCTGATAGATTTGTATCTCCCTCGCCTCCGTCGGCATGAAGATCGACCCGCAACCCCCCCCCCCCCCGCTCGGCGTCGTGGCGGGCTCGCAGGCCGCGAGGTGAATCGCCGCCTGCGAGTTCATCCCCTAAATTTCCGGTATTTCGATACCGACGGGAGCCTAAACCCCCCACCCGCTCTATCTTGGATCTCGCTGCTCATTCCTCCCGGTAGGTATGGCAATCTCCACGGGCCACAGAGAGAGTCACTGGAGCGGGTTTGGCCGCCGCAGCTACCCCTGACTGGGTACGAGCGAAGCTCTCGGATCCTGGAGCTTACGCTGTCGCCACCTCACGACGCCTTGGTGGCAACCCCTTGACCGGCATGGCGGTCACGGCTGTGGAGGCTTCCGCCGCCCCTCCCCCAACTCCAGAATTATCGCCACTGCCACTGTCGCCGCCGATTCCAGTAGAGGAGGAGGGCCCCTTGGAAAGCAATCCCTGCAGCTTGGGGGAGCCATTCTACTACCGGGATGGCTTCCCTGTGTATTTCCCGTTCCAACCCACCACTCAAGAGTGGGCTACGGCTGAAACAGAGGTTGAGCGTGAAATGGCAATGCCAGGTTTTCCTGGCCGGTGAGATCTGCTCGATTTCATTTCCTTTGTTCTAGGATTGCCTAGTTGTCATCTGCTACTGTGTGTTGGGTTTTATTTTGATTGATTATGTGATTCTAATGAGAATTTGCTGGCTTCTATATTCTCTGATAAGTGGTCATCTCTGTTTTTCGGCTGAAGTACTGTGCTTCTCTATTTTGCTAGCTGTATTATGTTTCTTCATTATCTCTGGTTACATATTTACTTGATAGAAAATCCAATTTTTACTTGATGTCTGGATTTGTTTGTCTGACTTTCAGTGAGTAATTCGAATAGGAACAGAGATACAGAAAATTGCATTTTCATATTCAAAATATTGTGGCTTTTACAAAAGATGTTTTGAAATAAAAAAAATGCAAACATACTAAGCCTATGCATACTGAGATCATATTATATGCATATGCAAAAAATTGGGAATCCTGATAATTCTGTGGCCATTTACCTGATTTCCCTTTCACATGTTATTCCATTTAGCTGATTGATGTACTTGCAAACTCTGATTCTATGCCTGTTAACTGCTGCACCCCCAATCTTATACAAAGTTGCTCAATTCCTCTTATTTGCCCATGTTGTACAAGATAGTCAATGCTTTCTCTTGCAAGTTCCAAGGGAACATCCAAACAAATTGGCAATCTGCCTTTTCTTTTGAGTCTGTCCTTTCCCATGTGAGGGGTCTTGAAGTTGTTGTGTCATTTGTGCTTCATTATCTCTGTAATGTGCCTTGCAAAGTCAAGAATACTTTGTTTAATGTCATAGCTGGTAGATCATGAAATGCATCTTGGACTGCCTTCACTAGATCATCCACTGTTCTGCCTACTCTCCTATGCTGTAGGGATTTAATGGCATTGAAAAGGCCTATGTCATTGATGTTAGTGTCTGGAGAATTAGGTGGTTGCTGAATTAGTTTGATGTTGAATCCATCTGCACTAGCTGCTGCTCTAAAGTCTGGATCTGAATATATGATGTGTGGCTTTGCATTATCTTGTTGGATGAAGATATTTTTTGATGCACTCTCTCGCCACTTCTGTTTAATTGCTGGGATAACCTGTTGTGGCATGTTTAATGAAAATGATTAGCATGTACTCTTTGTAAGTATGCTCACCTATGATGAAGTTGAATTACTTATGAGGTAAAAAAAAAATAATAATAAGTAGGCTGATTCAGAAATAGTTGAGTTAGGCCTTGCTGGTACCTTTTCAATTAGGGTGGATTTTATGACTTCTCTTGTTATGGAATCCACTGCTTTTGTGTATAGTGTGCCCTTGGCTCTATGTTTAATGTTTCTTAATGCAACACCTTGTGTTGTGAATGGGAAGCATCCTATTTTACCATCAAATAGGACCGTGCCATCATCTCTTAGGATTGATCTACTTGCTGCACACATGAAAATGATTTTTCCAATGAATTTCTTGGATTTACATGCTTTGTATGGCTCATCTTCACCTGGTGCAATATAATATATGTGAGATGTTTGCAGATTGTTAATGTTTTCTCCCTAAGAAAGACCAATGATGCAAATGTTAAAAGCTGAGGTAAAAAAAAAAAGTGCATTACCTGTTTTTCCCTTTGGTTATGAAGAACCACTTCTCATCTATGTGCACTGTGTTGTGCATAGATGAGTACCTTAGTGTGTTCATTACTCTATCTAATTCCAATGCTTCCAAACTGAATCTCATCCTCAAGAACTTACAGTCTGCTGTAAGTAGTGGCTTGATGTAGCTTGCAAAAATCTTCAACAACCCAGCCTTGCCCCATCTATGTAGAGTTGAGAGACTAACTCCCATCTTCTCTACCATTGCTCGATAACAACCTCTCTCACTGAGGTTCATCCCTCTCATAATTTCATAGTTAGGCTATTTGTTATGATATCTTTTTCTTCCTTTTTTTCTAGAAACAACTTGAATTGCTAACCCTTGTGCTTTTTGCGCTTTTGCAGCTCTCCAAAGTCTAGAAATTGTGGAACTTTGAAATGCCAAATTTTCCTTAGCATTGAAGGAGTCTTCCTCTTTTTGGCTTTCCATGATCACAACCTTCAAGGATGTACTGGACACATCGATTCCTCTCATCGATTGTGAGGTCCTTAGCCCGGCGCACCATGATGATTCTTCTGTTGATTTTCTATCGCCGGCTACTGCAGCACTTTCCGGCGGCCTGAAGGTGTTCTCTAGAAATTTGGGAGGAGAGGAAGAGATAATGGAATGAAGAGGGTAGTGATTGGATTAGATTAAGTACACTTTTCCATTTTTGAATGTGGCGCCTTTTAATTTAGAGGAGTTTTCCCTCTAAAATTTTTATTAATTTGATAGATAATCCTTCCCCATGTGCACAATTACTTGAATTTTTTTCTTTTATAAATTGGTTTTATTTTTTCACTTTGTTGAATGAATCAGCGAATAGTTACCTCAATTACTTTTGTTGATTTTAATTTTTATATTTCAAGTTAATTTGTTTCATATATACAGTTTTAAAAATCTGCAAAAAGAATTTTAAAAAAATTAAATTAATTAATTTTACAGTATCTAAATTAATTAAAAAGGAAAAAAATATTATGAAAAATAATTAATTTAAAATTTAAATCGAAAATGTATAAATTAAGATAAATACATAAACAATACTCATTCCTTAAACAATACACTTAAAATACTTAACACTCTCGTCTTAAATTATGTGCCGAAAAAAAAGGGGTCACGAATCTTGGAACAGAGGAAATATATAATAGCACTCACTTTAATATATAGGAGTATAAATTTAAACGATTTAACTGAAGTTTAAAGTACGCGTTTCAGAGAATTTGAATATGTGACTTTTCACTACTAAATCTCAAACATTAATCTCATTATCACTAAGTCAACCCACACACACTCAATCGGGATAATATCATCTATCTCCAAAATGGTGTCCCAATAGTGTCCCATAATTTATTTATTTTTACTAATTTGATATTATTTTTTATAAAAATAAAAATACTATAATATAGTAAATCATAATAGATAATTATAAGAAAAAAATTATATTTTTTTGAAATTATATACTTTAGTTTTGAATTTTTCAACTCTAATATACTAATAAAAGTGAAATAAAATACTAAAAAAATAATTATAAACCCTAATGACGATGGGCGAACCCTTGAAAATATTCATTAAATTAAAATAAATCATTATAAAATAAATTTATTAAAAAAAATTGCATGAAAATAGTAAATATTGAATTTTGGGACACCATTGGGATACAAATTGAGGAATAGAGCCTTTAAACAAACGAGCCATGTTATTATAGTATGGAAACATATGCGTTTAAATGAATTTTCAAACTACGATTTCAGTTCATTTTATATTTTGAATTTTGATAACTACATAGAAAATATATTCGTCCAAAAGTTTTTTTTATTTATATATACAGTATAAAACAAAAAAGAGAGAATAAAAGATCACGCTTACTTGTACATATATCTGAAAAACGAGTTCAAACTCAATTAAGTGTACATGAATATAAAATAAAAAAAAGAAAAAAAAAATCTTTTACCTTAATTATTCTTCAATTACTGATTTAAGTGGACGAAACAAAATAAAAGGAAATAAAACCTATTATAAAAAAAAGGAGATACCAGCCATTAATTATAGTAATTTTTTAATGAAATTTTGAAGATCAATTCTTTGAGGCAGAAGAAGATTGTTGGAATTGCTGATACAAAGCTGCCAATCTGCTGCTGTAACCATCCATCGTCATTGGCTGCAATCACAATAAATCAATTCAATAATATTATACACATTAAATTATTACTATTTATTAAGACCTTAATCCATTTCTTTTTAATAATTTAAATCATATTCGTAATAATACTCACTTGCGATTGACAAGCAAAGACGTTGGGTAAAAAATCCGGCGGCGGCGTGAGCGGCGGAGGATGAATGTCCCACGGCATCAGCGGCATGAAGGCGGCGGCGGGGGGCATGATGGGAGGCGGCATTCCCATTCCCATGGCGGCGGCGGCGGCCATCATAGACATTTGAAGTTGCATGGGTGAGGGCATCATCATGCTCATCCTACTCATCATCCCTACGTGTGCTTGTAATTGTTTCATGTATTCTATTACTTCATCCAACATTGATGCTTTGTCGCTCTGCGTCGGTCAATTATAATATTTTATTATAATTAATTACAAGTATTTTAAAGAAATTCAAATTCAATTATTCTTAATTCATCATTGTATTAATTAGTAGTCCAAGCTTTCATACCTTGCTGGAATTTGGGACCATTTTCTGCAAAGTCTTCATCCTTTGATTGATTTTGTCTCTTCGTCTCTGTAAATTAATTAATGAACTTCATAAAGTGGATATACATGATACAATACGTATAATATTACATATTATTTTACAATAAATTTAGAAAAAGACTAGATACTTACTCTCTCAGACTGGTTATGAACAGCAGCTGCCTTACTTTTAGCTAAAATGGATGATTTTCCTATTCCCAATTTTCTGTTGCCTCTATCTCCTGCTTGCTGCCGCTGAATTCAAATTAATTTACAAAATTCAATCATACTGTACGTACTTTTTTCTCTTCGCTGTATATTTAGTAAATAGAAATGCAACATAAAATAAAATTCGAAATAATAAACAGGAAATAAAAATAATAATTTGTATTCACAAAAAACAAATGAGCAAAAATGATTTTTCCTTGCTCTTTAAGATTCATTCCTAATATGTAATTACTCAGGAAATAATTAAAATCGGATAGAAATGCTCCCCTACCCACGATGGACACACTTAACGTGTCCACTGCTGACGTGGCAGTGCCACGTCAATAATTTTCCTTTTAGGGTTCACATTTTTTAGTAGCGTTTAGTTTTTTATGGTAGGAATTATTTTTATAAGGTATATTAATTATAATTTTCCTTAAATAAAATGTCGCCACCTCAGCCGTGAGCATATTAAGTATACCCAGGGTGGGTAGGAGACTAAGGATAGCATTACTCTAAGGGTGGTGTATTCAATTTGGAATTTAAAAGATTTTAATAGACTTTTCATAATCCATGGATTCTATTAATTCCATAGATTGTATTAATTCTATGTAGAATATAACGGATTCTATTAGATTAATTTATTTCTATTTTAATGGAGTTTATAAGTCTTGATGGATTTTCAAAAAGGAAAAATATTTGTATAAAGGTCTAGTTATTGTTATTTCAAATTTAAATAAATACAGTAATAAACAATATGTCGTTGCTTTTATTTAATAAAGAAATTGCCTTAGCAGTTGAAGGATCAAAACTCAAAACATTCTTCTTCTTTTTTACTTCATTCATTCGAATCTTCGCTGTGTTGTAACATTGTAACAAAGACACATATGAATAATGATATACTACTATTCCTATATTATTAATTCTATTTTGTTTGGTAATGATTTTCCGTCAATAGTCTGAATATTATAGACTTTTGAATATTTTAATCAACATCAGATCTACTCCAATGGCCGCAAGAGACGGAGTCACCGCCATGGCTGCTAAACCCAGTTGCATAGTATGTAAGAGAGAGAGAGAGTGGAAGTAGAAAGAGGTCTCCGTATAGTTCGAGGATGAGGAGGAGAAGTAGTAACAAGAATGGGTCTCGTTTCAGTGGACATACCCAACACGCACTGAACTATAGACTTTGAAAATCTTTGGTGGGGAGGTGAGATTTGTATATGGAGTTTTTATTTGTATTTGACACTTAAAATCTTGCAAAATCCACAAATTATTAAAATCCTAAAGATTTTCAATACCACCAAATTTGAATGGATATTTGAAAGTCATAATTGAATACTAATAGATTTTTAATGACTTTTTGAAATCTAAATTGAATACTAACAGATTTTTAATGACTTTTTAAAATCTGAATTGAATACTTATAGACTTTTAAAATACAAAAAAATCTTTTAAAATCCTGAATACACCCCTAAAACTGGACACAAAATCTACCCTTTTCAAAAAAAAGGTATCCACTATCCCATTCCTATAAATGGAATTATGGATAAGCCTTACGTATGCACATACATATTTAGAAAAAAAGCTAATAAAATATAGAGAAAGCTTTATTTTTTCTTTTTAATCTTACGACATGCAAAAAATCCAGGACACTAAAAAGAAAATTAATAAGATATATATATGTATATACGGAAAAAAAATTAAGGGTGCAAGAAACGTGCCTGCGATCT
Organism: Mentha longifolia; assembly: GCA_001642375.2. Classification (NCBI taxonomy): domain Eukaryota; kingdom Viridiplantae; phylum Streptophyta; class Magnoliopsida; order Lamiales; family Lamiaceae; genus Mentha; species Mentha longifolia. The sequence goes on along the minus strand of CM038115.1, from coordinate 6,508,145 downwards.
ACTCTGAGTAACGAAACCACGGTCCTCGCCGGAGGTCTTGGTGTAATCTTCGCCGGAGCTGGTGTTTTCCGGCGACCACAGGGAGGTGGACGTGGGGCCGCCGCCGTAAGAATCATCGGGAGACGCCTCTCTCCCACCGTACGTTTCGCTCGCGCTCGCGCTCGCGTAACTTCTGCAGCCACCTCGCGCCAAGCAACCGACGGCACCGGCGCCGCTGCACGAACCGACCCCGCACGAGCCCATCCCGGGCACCTGCGTGGAGTTCTCTCGGTCGTCGACACTGTTGTTGCAGGGCACGAGAGCGTCCATGGTGGCGGCGGTAACCGAGGGGCGGCGGGCGGCGTCGAGCCACGGCACCACCTTGTAGGCGGCGGATTTGGAGTGGGGGAGGGTGACTTGGTCGACTATAGACTCGAGGGTGTCGGTGGGGGGTTTGTTGTGCACGCGCTGAGGGCCGAGGCCGTACATCGCTAGCTGCCCCTTCTCCCACGTCAGCTCCGCCACTTCATACTCCGATCTGTTCAAAGAATAATAATTTTTCGTAGATTTAAAATGAAATAAAATATTAGTTAAGAAAAAGGAAAATAAAAAATAAAGGAAATAGTTACGATGGCACATGATGTGTTGTGGCGAAGGAATTGCAGAAACTAAGCTTAGGATCGCCACTACTCGGAACGCATTGATTCATTTTCGACAACAAAATTGAGAATGGCTGTGCAACTTATCTTTTATATATGTATATAATGAGAAATGATATGCTACTCACCTCCCGGTGGGCACCTTCGTGGGCACCTCGTCGTTTTATCACGTTTGCATTGTTTTTTTTTAATTTTTATTTTTATTCTATATTCTAGTATCTTAGAAATTAATTTACAAATTATAAAATCTAAAAAATACATAAAAATCGAAGCTCGATTTATTTTATTACTCATTTTTTGAAGTTAAAAATAAAAAAAATAAATTGAACATTGATTTTTTAGATTTTATGATTTGTAAATTAATTTCTAAGATACTAGAATATAGAATAAAAATAAAAATTAAAAAAAAGCAATGCAAACGTGATAAAACGACGAGGTGCCCACGAAGGTGCCCACCGGGAGGTGAGTAGCATATCATTTCTCTGTATATAATAATATAAATAAATAAATATTGAATAGTTTTATTTATTTATATGAAATTAGTTTTTGTGGTGTGGGTTGAATAATAAAGGGAAAAAAAAGAATAATATTTATGATTGAGTTGAGAAGATAAGAAGAAGCATATAATGAAAGAGACTATGTCCGATGAGTTGGTCCACTGAATTATGATGCAAATTTATTTGCCTTTGGATTTCACTATTGCATAACACATTTCCCCCCCCTAATTATATACTAACACTATCTATAATATATATATATATATATATATATATATATATATATATATATATATATATATAATATAGGGAAGAGTTTGCATGCAATCCTAGTGTGAGAAATGCGAAATATGCTTAAAGCTATACAAAATTATGCTTATGGTATAAAATTGTGCTTATAAGCACAAAATAAGCTATAAGCACAATTATGTACCATAAGTATGATTTTATATAGCTTTAAGCATGATTTTTTTTATAGCTTTAAGCATATTTCACATTTTTCACACTATGATTTATTTCTATATGAACCAAACTCTATATGATATATAGATCACATATCATATGAAAACTAATTATTACGTGAAAACTGCAACACATGCATTTTATGCATAAAATGTTGCATAATAAAATATATTATTTTATATTATTTTTATGCATATAATGCATCATTATGAGAATGCAATATTTATGCATAAAAATGCAACATTTTTGTGTATAAAATGCAACATTTTATGATGAGTTGCAGTTTTCACGTAATAATTAGTATTCACCATAACACATTCCTATATATATATATATATATATATATATAATGGGCATGTTTAAGCTAACATTTAATTAAAATTATACACGTGAGGATTTGATGATGATACGAAATTAATATACACGATTAGGTTAGTAAATTGAGTTAATTAAGATAACAAGACCTTTTTTTTTTTATCATTTTAAATATGTCAAGAAAAAATATATATGTCAAGAACAATGGGACATTTTAGAATGAAAATGTAAAACATAATGTCTTAGTTATGCTTATATTTAAATAGAGTATTGGAACTATTGGTCCCTTTGTGAACATTCAAATGGAGGGGCTCTTTCGTATGGAGATAGAGAATGACTTACGATGCATGTGAAGGGAACAACACACCACATTCTCGGAAGCTTTCAAAAGGTACCACGTGAATATTTAATTTGATTTTAGTCTTAATTTATCAAAATGGAACCACCAATACAGAACAATGTTCATCTACCCACTGTGAGCATACTTAATATACTTACGGCTGATATGACGGTGGAAAAAATATTATTAATATACCTTATAAAAATTAACCATATAAAATAATGAACTTACTAAAAAAAACTAAACTTTAAATGAAAAAATCATTGATTTAACACTGCTACATCAACCGTGGACACATTAAATGTGAACACAAGTGGGTAGGCGAGCATTCCTACACCGATATAATATGAATGTAATAAATTAAAACGGAGAGAAAAGTGTCAAATGAGATAAATACAGTGATTATTTTGAAATTAATTTGTAATGATGGGGTAGGGGCATTATGAATGGGTCTTAGTCCAAGTCGTTGCGAGGATGGGCAAAACTTGGATCGAGTAATAAATATATGGAGATAAGATTCGTGTGGCCAAACCCCAATTTCTTAGTTTCACGCCATCTACCACTATAAATCGGAGGTTTCCACAATTTTTTGTCGCCAGCGTAATGTTTGATGTGTATTACTTTTTCCGTCTCAGTTCAATTATCTCATATATTTTAAATATATATGAGATATAAAATAATAAAGTGGAACAATCGAATTGAGACGGATAAAGTAATAATGTAATATATAATCGTATTAATGAATGAAAACATTGTGGAATCAAATTAAGGTGGCTTTGGTTTATGGCCAGTTGGATGAACCGTCTCGTCATGAGCTCGTATAAGAGTTGGTTTGACTGCCCTAACGATATACGTAAGAGGTCTGTTCCTTTCGGCCTCTCGAGCTTGTAGTTGAGTTTGCATTTTTACACATCATCATTAGATTTGCTGAACAATTCTTTCCGGAGGAACGTCATCGATATCTTCATGATTATGTGTTGGAAGTATATATACTTGAATTGTTCCTTCAACAAGGAGCTTCGATTTTAAGAGTTAATAAAGAGTAATAGTATATCTCTTAAACATTGTTCTCGTACACTACCTACCTAAAAAAATTATCAAGAACAAATCGACAAACTTTTTTTTTTTTTTTTTTTTTTTTTGTGAATGATATTATCAATAAGAAAGTTATAAAGAAAAATAAATAAACTAGACCGGTAAAGCGAGCCCGTGACGGCACATGCAAGCAAGGCCTCAATTATAAATAACGTTGTTTCTCATTCTTATGCAAAGTACCGATCTTTATTTAGTTTATTTTTTAGTATTTTATTTTGATTTATTTTTTTCCCCACGAATTGGAATGAGGGACCAATTTTTATTTACTTAGTTTATTTTTTAATACTTCAAATTCTGAATAAAGGGTTAATAATTTTTTTTTTATCCTTTTATATTCACATATCAAATACTATATGTGATCCGTTGGAACAATGAGAAATTAAGACATTAATATATTAACATAGCAATAAGATATATCTATTACTATTATAAAAGAGTCAATTCTTACAAAATAAAACTTTTCTTTCGCCTAATATACCCATAGTCTAAATCTATTTTAAGGATAACGAAGTAATTCTGAACGTAAATTTATTGTTGAATTAAATTTATATAAACATTTCCTACTTCATCTACAATTATACTTCTCTGCTCTTATTTATCTTATCAATTTTCTAAAAACATTATTCACCTCCTTAAGAATCTATATCATAAAACTCACAATAATAAGTATGATATACATAGTGAAATATAACAAAAATTGTAGTATTATTTTTAACATATTTTTTAAAATTAATTAAAAAAACGTATTTACGCACATAATCTGTGCTAGTTAATAAGAAATGAGTAAAAAAATTAAGACATTAATATATAAACATAGCAATAAGATAGTATTAATAAGATGACTAAGAAAGGAGGGCACAAAACAAGCCCACCACAATTATAACTTTATAAAGTCATAGTCCGAACTCCGAACAGGAGTGGTGGAAGAGGTATATAATTAAATACGTGCAGAATTCCCTTTTGCTTTGATTTGTTGATAGAAGAAGTAGGTTAATCGAGCGAGGATGCACGATAGTTATCAATTCCCAAAAAAAATGGTGGGTAGAGAAAAAATGGTGGGAAGAGGAAGGGGTATGGCCACCGGTGCGGAAAGCAGTGGATTCATGCCCAGAATACTGGTTGATTGATGGCTTCTTGCGATTGGAACCACACGATTTTGGGTACCCTCCCGTTGCAAAGAGCCACCATTTTCTCTTTTTCTTTTCTTTACCTTTCTTTTCTTTTTGTTTGTGATTTCAATTCCTATGTTTTTGTGGTTTTTTTTTTTTTTTTTTTTTTTTTTAATTACTGTTTTAATTGTTTGTTGCTTGTGTTCTGTCTTGTTGGAATTATTGATAAAACAAATTAGGTGGTTAGGTTTGGTATTATACGGAGTATAAATTATGAGGGTTTGGATTTTGAATGTTGGTTCTAATTCTATTGCTAAATGCTTGGTCTAGTTTTTAATCTTATCTTAATTCCTTGTTCCGTTGCTTGATTATTAGTTAATGTGGAATAAAATCGATTTGATTTGTAGGGTTATGATGTGGATTGCATCCCTCCCACGAGCACTCCTTTCTTACCGGTACCTATGGAGCAAGTGAAGTGATGGGATGTCTCTAGATTTGTGAGGGCAGCATTAGAATTTGTAATGGGAGAAATCAATCCCCGAGCTGATGAGGTATATACGTGTGTGTTACTCTCGTTGATGATCTAATCTAATATCTTGCATTTGATTCAATTCCCAGAAGAATTAACAACGTACTCATCTTCTTCCACTACTACTGCACAGATGCATGGTGAAATGTACGTGTTCGACAAACTGGAGAAAGTGGTGGATGCGTGCAACTACAGGGTCCAATTTCTTACCTTCACGGTTAAGGAAGTCGTTCCCAATCCTGATGGGGAGAGGATCCGGTGCTGTGTGCCTTGCCACAGCACCAAATGTTGTGCATGAAAAGAGGCCGTTTGGCCCTCATCAAAATGTTTTGTTTTGTATTTTTTTCCCCTTTTACACTAACTCATTTTTCATAGATTATATCACAATTAAAGTTTATTATTTTAGTTTTTAAAATGAAATTATTTAATACACTCTAAAATATAAAATATTTTTATAAAGTAGTTAAAATATAAAATAATTAGTTAGGTGATATTGATATATAAGTATCAACCCTAACAAAAATGATTTAAATAAAAATTAAAATAATAGTGGTTAATTAAAAAGCAAAAACACATAAATTTTTTTGAATTAAATTAACAAAATATACTACTCCCTCCATTTCTTTCAATTAGCTACATTTGCTTTTGGCAATTCTGGCACGCTTTTCCACGCTTCTTGATTATGGGTTTTAAAATGGATTTTTGAAGATTTTTTTTCTTTCACGGGATACTCCGACTGTCCGAGTATCCTGTAAAAGAAATTTTTTTTCAAAAATCCATTTTAAAACTCATCATCAAGAAGCGTGGAAAAGCGTGCCAGAATTGTCAAAATGAAATGTAGCCTATTGAACGAAATGGAGGGAGTATATAATAAACTGAACTAGAATGCAATATTGGTCACGAAACGGCCTCGTTTCATGCACAACATTTGGTGTTGTTTAATATTTTATATTTTAACTACTTTATAAAAATATTTTATATTTTAGAGTGTACAAAATAATTTCATTTTACTTTTAGCTAATCATTACATTAAAAACTAAAACAATAAACTTTAATTGTGATATAATATATGAAAAATGAGTTAGTGTAAAAGGGGGGAAAAAATAATACAAAACAAAACATAGTATTTGATGAGGGCCAAAACGGCCTCGTTTCATGCACAACATTTGGTGCTGTGGCAAGGCACACAGCACCGGATCCTCTCCCATCCTGATGTTGTCAAGACTGTCCAAGCAATGGTGCTTTGAGCTTCATAATTGGAGATTCAAACCTCAACAACTTACTATTTATTACCTCGACCCACCCTAGCTAGATTTAGATTTATATACAATGCTTTTAGAGTATATATGTTCGGGTAAATATTCTTCATAATGTTCCTCATGTCGTAGCTGTTAGTTGTATGTATAGTTAATTAGTTAGATTAGAGTTAGCTTAAATAGTACTTATATAGTTATATACTTTGTTTGTTAGTTTTTTTGGTTAATGTGAACTGCGTTTCTCTCGTACCTTTTCTCTCCTCTTCTTTTACGATAACGTGTTTCTTAATTCGGAAAAATGAATTACCGATTTGTTTTGCATGTTTTCAAGTCTGGAGTTATTAAATGATTTTGTGTAAGATTAAAGATCGATGTTTTTTCTAAAATTAAGTATGAACTTTATTATTATTATTATTATTATTATTATTATTATTATTATTATTATTATTATTATTATTATTATTATTATTATTATTATTATTATTATTATTATTATTATTATTATTATTATTATTATTATTATTATTATTATTATTATTATTATTATTATTATTATTATTATTATTATTGTGTGGAGTTAGTCTATCTATCATATACTACGTAATTTACAATTATTTAGCTAGTAATTCACAATTTGGGGAGATTTTTGGATATATCTAATCTTGTGTATCTCCTGTTGTTCTCCTTGCATAAATGGGAAATAAATACATTACTCTATATTTACATTCATGAAAAATACGATCGAGTTGTACCAAGAATTTATTATATTAATTGAACTAACGTCACCTTGTAATTCATGAATTTCAGTTAGATGCGGTATTTATGTACTACCTCCATCCCACTATATTAGGCTACTATCATTTGATAGACATTTCGCACGTATTTCCACCGAAACCTAGTACGAGTTTTAAAATATAATTTTGTAGTATCGTTTTTTTACGGGATACTATGACACTCATAGTATCCCGTAAAAAAAACGATACTACAAAATTATATTTTAAAACCCGTACTAGGTTTCGGTGGAAATACGTGCGCGAAATGTCTATCAAATGAAAGTGGCCTAATATAGTGGGATGAAAGTAGTAATTATTTACTCGAATTAAATATGACTGGAGCCAGTCGATGAATTTAAAGTGTGGCACGTGCAATTGAATTTGAGTCGATTAATTATGAAGTTTAGTAATGATTAAAGAAAAAAGAAAAAAGTGGGAAGATTAAAATAGTACTCTACAACTATGCAAGTAACAAGAGACATGGAGATGGATACAAAATTTGAGCACCTTTTTTACCGCCGAGAAAAATGCCTTGCCTAATCACATGATAACCCATCAATTACCTTCGCCTAAACTTCTTTTTGTATTTTATTATAAAGTTTCTATTACCCCACACCCGATTTTCTTTGTTTTTGACTTTCCCCTTATATAGGGTGTAGGTGTACCTCCCGCCTCTAAAATATCATTATTCATCTCAAGGAATGCTCTTTTACTCATATTTATGTATTTACCTATACCCATAAAAGAGATTTCATCCAGCCCATTTATAAATATACTTGACCGTCTTTTTGTGTATTTTTCTTTTTTTAGATAAAAATTAATAATGATTTTTCATTTTTCCCCTTAAATGACTCGAACCCTCAATTTTTTCGATAAAAGGGAAGCGTCTTACCAATTAAGCTGCGCTTCGTTATCCATAATGTACATTTTCATAGATATACATTTTCCATGCTTGATAATATATTTTTTTCACATGTCAAATAATATTTTTCTTGAACGTTACCCGAGTTACCGACTATCTGAAAAAACCAAAAAAATAAATTAAAAGTACTTTTTAAAATAAAATATATATAATTACTGAGGGCCCACCAAGCAGCAAAAACATTTTGAGTCCCACAAATCTAATCTACTCATAAAAAGTCTTAAACTCATTCGTGCCCTCAAAAATTTAATAAACTCTTCAATTTCCACAGCCAACTATAAAAACAAGGCAAGAAAAAGCTCAGCTCCCCACACGCACACACGCACTAACACAGGCGCACAACACATTTGTCAATACAGACACACACAAAAGACAGATATATATATATACGTATGTAAATCCATTAGACTGAGCTGCACCGCAACGACGTCGTCGGAGCAACCGTAATTTCAGCTGATTGCCAAGCTTCGCCGCGACAGAGCCACCGGCGATGCGTTTCAGTTCTGGCGGCGCCGAAACCCTAGCTCCCGAAAATGTCGTCCTCACCTCGAAAAGACCCAATCTTTATCCCTAATTCCGCTCCCGGCGACCACAACAAGAAGATGCCCGACCCTTTCCCCAACATTCGGGTCGACCCGGATGAGGCATTGAAGCATGCACTCCTCAAGCTGCGTCCGCGCCCCGTTTCGCAGTCTGGGTCGACCTCTCCTTACTCAGGGTCAGAACCCGACTCCGAAGCGTCGAACCCTAACCAGCTCACAGCCGCCGCCGACTGCACCGCTTTGCTCTCGGATGAGCTGTTGCTGAAAGTGTTGGGTAAAATTCGCCACAGGAAGCAGCATATTACGAATTCCTTGGTTTGCAGGAGGTGGTGCGTGCTGTGCGGGAAGCTAATTAAGTCCGTTAAGTTAATTGATTGGGAGTTCTTGGAGTCAGGTAGATTGAGTTTTCGTTTTCCTAATCTAGAAGATGTTAATTTAGTCCCGGCTTGCATAAAATCCGCAAGAAATTCTGGGATTTTGCTGAGTAATAAGTTAATTGAGATTCGTTTGAGTTCGGGGGTGTTGAAAAATGATGAAGGTTTGTTCGTTAGGAAAGAGGATGTTTCGGACTCGAGGGAGATCGACAGAGGGTTGGCGATATTAGCTGAAGGGTGCAAGAATTTAAGGAGAGTAGTATTGATGAATGTTAGTGAAGAAGGGCTAAATTGCTTGGCAAAGGAATGTGAGTTGTTGCAGGAGATGGAGTTGCATTATTGCAGTGATTTAGCTCTGAGGGGAATCCATAGTTGCAAGAACTTGCAGATTTTGAAATTGAATGGGAACATAAATGGAGTTTATGATTCCATGGTTTCTGATATTGGATTGACTATACTAGCACAGGGCTGTAGACGATTAGTGAAGCTCGAGTTGGTGGGATGCGAGGGGAGTTATGATGGTATTAAGGCAATTGGGCAGTGTTGCCAGATGTTGGAGGAGTTAACAATATGTAATCATAGGATGGAAGGAGGGTGGTTGTCTGCTTTGTCTTACTGTGGGAACTTGAAGAGTTTGAGTTTCAAATCATGTAAGAATATCGATGAGAGTCCGGGACTAGAGGAGCATTTAGGATCATGTATGATGCTCGAGGAGTTGCATTTGAGCAAGTGTCAAATGCGAAACAAGCAGGGTGTGAAGGCGTTGTTTGTAGTGTGTCGGAGTATTAGAGAGCTAGTTCTTGAGGACTGTTGGGGATTGGATGACAGTATCTTTGCTGCTGCCACTATTTTTAGGTATAAACCTAACTCTTGCTTTCTTTTTCATAAAATAACATTTGAATTTATTCATTTTAAACTTGAATATGCTTGTTCTTGCAATTGGAATGTTGGGAATTGCTGTATATTCAGAATGAAGTTTTGGTCTTCCACTTTACATATTACTGCTGTTAAGAGTTATGAAATTACTATCTTGAAACATCTTGGCCTGCATACTGCTATGGGAGAATTCAGTAACTGCCTACATTGAAGAAACATAGAATATCTAGTTAGGCTTAATGGAAGATGTAAATGAAATATACCTACTTTTGTTGACAAACTGTGGTGCAATGCAGCTTGAATTGAATTCGTCAAGATATCTTCAGGGGTCCTTAAACTTGACTAGTCTTCTACTAAAGCGTCATTGCTCTACTTGCTTTTGTTAAAATTAAAAAAATGATGGATACAACTAGCAATTAGTGAAGCTCTTATGAAATCGTGCCTATCTTGTGCCATAGATATATTGTCTACTCATGCATATATATACTCTAATCATATAAGCAAACTCTGCATTGGTCTCGTCCATCTAGTGAAAAACATTTGCAGTGAGCCAGTGACTGCATAATTGATTTTGCAATTACAAAGTTAGGAGTTGAACATTGCATTTCACCAGGTCATAAACAGAGGAAGGTGAAAGCTTTGCTCTAACCCAAAATTTTGTTGATGATAGAGTTACCTTCTAGAAGATACTGTTGTGAAAAGAAAAAAAAAGCTCTTCTTGCTTAAATTAAACAGTTACTGTTTGACTGAAATGTGAATGATTAATGAATTCTCTCATTTCAACAGCAGGAGCATGAGATCTCTCTCACTGGAAGGATGCTCGTTGCTGACAACACAAGGGCTAGAATCGGTAATTCTTTCTTGGAAGGAGCTCGACAGGCTTAGAGTAGTTTCGTGTAACAATATTTCAGACAGTGAAATAACAGCAGAATTAGCAACCTTATTTTCCCTTCTCAAAGAGTTGAAGTGGAAGCCAGATTCGCGATCAATGCTATCTGCTAGCCTTGCTGGTACAGGTATTGGACTGAAAGGCAATAGATCTTTGAGATGGAAGTGAAATTAAGGGATACTCGTCTAAACTAGGAAACATCAGCTCGAATCATGATTCCAATTTCTCTTATATAGGCGCTCGTATCCATTTTGTTCAAGGATACAGGGATACAGCTTTTCCGAGTGGAGTCAATAGTTTTTGGTTGTGTAACTTTCTCTTTGTAAACTGGTTTAGCCTCTTCAATCTTTGATACATTTTCTTCTTTTTTTAATGTATTTCTCATTGCTAGTTTAGATCATTTTTTTTTAGGTTGAAAAAAAACTAGTGTAGAACAACAATTGGGTGGTTGAGAAGTTGGAGATTTAGTGATGATTTTAGAAGTTGTGGTGTATCTGTTAGTACTGTTACACGATGATTTGCCAATTGAAGCTGTATGAAGTCTTGAAAATGAATATAGTTCGCTATATTTATTTATTTGTTTTATTTATGAAGTTACCAATATTTGAGTTCATGATGATGAAGTTTGGTGGTTTTCCTGGATTAAGTGTCTTTTTTTTGAAACCTCCTAGATTAAGTAATTGAAGAAAATGTGTTTGGTTTGGTGTTTTGAAGGAAAGGAACACTGATATTTAAATATTGATTATAGGTACATCCGAAAATAAGGTTCATTACGGAAAATTAAATACATTAATAAATCTGCAATTTGAACTGACTTTTGAAATCTTCCTATCTGATATAGCTATCTAGAAATAAGGAAGTAATTAATATTGCACATCGGAAATTAATCATAAATAGAGACAAGTAGACAAAAACTTAGGTGAGGTCGGCTACATAGTGTGGTCGGGTCAAAGTGTCAATCTTTATACAGAAAATGTTAATTTATAGGAATAAAAATGTCAATTTTTAACATAATTATTTTGCGAATAAAATGTCAATTTTTAAAATTATCAATCTTTATACAGAAAAATATTAATTTACACGAATAAAAATGTCAGTATTTTAGGCGGCCGCACGGTGCCTATGGCTGACCCCAAGTGTGTGCCAGATAAGTATTTTATAATCTATTTGCATAAAATTAAGCAAGCAAAATCAATTCACTACTCGATTTTATTAATCGATATTTCATTTTTCAGATTAGAATTCTTTTCAACGGGCCAACAATATACAGCAGTTGAATAGTACTCCGCATAATAAACTGGTCAATTTTCCGATTTGGGAATTTGAAAACCCTAGAGAGACTAATTCTTCGCCTTCAAGCTGCGAAAGGTCAGTTCTTAAGAATCGCTTGCGCAAATCTTGTTTCCCATCACAACATGTTCGTCAAATTTTAATTTATGTGATGAATTTTGAACTATTGAGTGGATACAATTTAGTAACTCATCGATCTGATTTTTCCGATGATACACTTTAGCTTTATGTATATTTATACAAAACTTATGGAACTGTATCGATCCATAGCTTGTTTAGCATCTCAATTGTGAAAATTGGGGTTCTGGAATACGTACTGATTTGTGTTGTATTTGTTGGGTTTTTTCTCGCTGTCAAAAGCTGCGCAATAGCTTTCTTGTTCTGACTTCTGAATTTTAGAAATTGAGATAATTGACTTAGGTAGGGTTATAAGATTTACTGAACTGGATTGATTCTGTATTTTGTAGTGTTCTTTTCCCTTTCTATGAATGATGAATGTGTTGTTCAAATCAAAATTTCTGCAAATATGAAACTGCAATGGCTATGTTGAAGGATGTTAATGTCGTTTTGTTTACATGTGTTTGTGCGTAGACATTTGAGGGCTTAGTGAATACTCGTGAAGCAATGAAGTAGGTATTTTCGATTTAGGTTCTTTTCGTCCGATGCCCCTTTCAATCGACAGAGGAGTTTCTTGTGATGCATTCAGTGTCGTGCTTTCTTGAGTTGCTTAGTCATCTAACGTTTCCGAAGATATGCTATTACTTCTGTCTGCATTGATATAATTATCACGATTCGTGTATGCACCACTTGGTTAATGTAGATACTAGGAAGTGCCCAAGAGTGCCTTGAATTTCGTCTGCTCAAAGTCTCTTCCCATGCTCTAAAATATACTTTCTAGATACCTGTTATATAATCTGAATACGTTTCGTTCATCTTATTAACATACCGCATCTTCCTCTTTATGCCTTACAGTAATGGCAACAGGTGGAGGAGCGCCCCAAAGAGGAACTGCTGCAGCTGCTGCGGCTAATCTTCGCAGGAGAAAAACTGGCGGAAGTGGAGGCGGAGGTGGAGCTGCTGGTGGTGGAGCTAGCGGAACCATGCTCCAATTCTACACAGACGATGCCCCTGGGCTTAAAATTTCTCCGAATGTAGTCCTTGTGATGAGCATCGGCTTCATAGCTTTCGTCGCTCTTCTTCACGTCGTGGGCAAGCTCTACTTTGTCCGCAGAGACTAGACTCTCCTGTACTGTTCGTTCTTACATTTTGATCTTTGGATTGAGGATATGGAAAGATATACAATTTGTTTTTCTTTTGGTTGAGTTTGAGAACAATTGGAAAATGTAGAGAAAAGGGGGCTTTGAAGTGTTTTAACTTTGTACTGTGGCTTTGTGATGAAAATCGTTGATTCAACTACAACTTCTTATAAACGTGTGTTTGATCATCCAAGCGCAAGTCACATTTTACAATGACTTATAAAACATATAAAAATCCAAAATTTAGTCTAATTTTGTTGAGAAAATCAGCAATTAACCTATTAATAAAGAATAATTTAGCACCCTAGTCTTTTAAAAAATTACCTATAATTTTAGGAGGAAGTATTTTAGCGCCGGCCCAATTTTCAGTATTTTTAAATCCACCATTAATTGATTAATATTTCTACTCGATAAAGAGGGAAGCGGGAAAATTGTGCGACCCCTCTCTCTCTCTAAGTTTTGCGCGTTATCAGTAGCAGTACATACGAATTTCAATTTTGCTAGGGACGCTCGAAATTAGGGTTTTTGAGTTCTGCAGAATGTCTTCCACTCCTGAAATCCTCTCTCAGTTTGACATATCGGAGCACGTAAGTTCCCTTTATTTCCGCCATTGCTGCATGCGCTTCAGTGAAGCTTAAAAGACTAACCTTGTTCTGCATCTTAATGTGTGTGTGTGTGTGCGTTTGTGTTTTTTTGGGCGCAGGAAAAGGATAAATTGGTAGGGGAAGTGATCCGCTACGTCCTATTCAAAACGGAGCAAAATTCAGGCTGTCCTATTAAAAGGGAGGAACTGACTCAGTTAATTACGGGCAAAGGGTACAGGGCGAGGAATTTGCCTTCTTATATAATCGATGAGGCCAGATCGAAACTCTCGTCAATTTTTGGGTATGAGATGAGAGAACTCCAGCGGTCTCGGCCTTCGACGGCAGCCAATTTGGGCCGTGCTTCGCAATCACAACAATGTGAGTTTCGTTAATTTATTTGTAGATTTTAGTTCATTCGACGAAGAATGTCAGTGATCAGGATTATTGCTAGGGCCTTCAGGTGTTTGATTGTTTGCTCTGATCATATAGTTATAGGTATGTTTAAGGATTAAAGATGTTAACTTTGCCCTTAAATTACTGGAACCAAAGATGAATAACAATGTGCAGTTTCGTAGTTGTGGTATAAGAATTATCTTCACTAAGCTTTAGGGTGAAAGAGATTTACATGTTTATTATCTATTGACTAAATAAACAAGTAAGTTTCTTTATGAATTTTTTTTCTATGGAGCCTAAGTCATTTGCATAAAGTAAACAACTCCTGGGTGAAGGGAAGAGAGGATGAATGACTCTCCACTGCTGAATTCTCCAACAAGCAAATATTTGAGGGCGCCACGTGTGATTTTATAGCCTTTTTCTCCCAAATATATGGTTTTGTTGCTTTGTAGTTACGGTGCCATTATTATTGGAGAAGTGCAGTCAAACAATACAAGCACGTATATACGAAATGCCTTTAATTAATTCCTTACCCTTTTTCAAGTCTTAGTCTGCAATAAGTAGCTACTCGTCAGGGGCTGCTGCTAATGATGATCCTGGTTAAGAGTTCTATACTTTGTTCCTAGAGTTTGGTAGACTTTCTACTTTAACGGATTTCAATTTCGTCGTTGCAGCTGTTGGTGATGCAAAATCATATATAATTATAAGTCAGCTGCCTCCTGATATCTATGGAAGATTTGTAGAGGATAAGAGTTCAGTACATATGTCAGGTTTAACTTTTGTTGTGATTGGGATTGTTCATCTAGGCGGAGGCAGAATTACTGAAGGTGTGGCTGCTTCCTGGATCAATTATATTTAGTTCATATTCGTTTTGTTGTTTAAATTTTTTGTGGTAACATAAAAAGTATTGTTTTCTTTGAAACTCTTGTAGAAGATCTCTGGGATCATCTAAAGCGCTTGGGGGTGCAAGATGATGAGGAGAATCATCCTACTTTTTCGAATACCAAACTGGCACTAGAAGCACTTGTCCAGCAAAGGTGATTGTTAATGCATTCTTATTGAATTTGGTTTGCTTTCAATATCTAATCTTTAAAATTGTGATTCAGATATTTGCAGAAAGAAAAGGTGAAGGATCCTGATGGAACCACCGTGTATTATGAGCTTGCAGAGAGAGCTCTAGATGCACAAGTTTACGATAAAGTCAAAGAATTCGTAACTCAGGTGCAGTATAGTAATCTGTTTCCTTACTTTGTTGTGTCAATTTCATGTTTTTTAACCCTACACGAGAAGGTTGATTATAAGAAATGAGTTTCCTTTGTTAATTCTCTGTCCTAATCTGTTGCATTACTGACTAGCCATTGGTATTTTTCTGGGCAGATGTTGCCGAAAAAAGATGCAAGTTCGGAATCGGAATCGGATTCTGATTAGATGTCTCCTTTTGCTCAGGCTGTACAGTAGACAAGTAAGCTACTCTTAAGAATTTTTTGGTGAAAATTTTCTGATGATTATTCTATGGTGGTATAATATGTTGGAGGTGGTTAGATGGATGATGAACAATGTGTCAGTTGGTTAGATGTAGCTGCTATAACTTTTTCTTTTGGATCTTGTCCATGGCATCTGTTTTGCAGTCAAATTGCATAAAATTTTCCAAATGTATCCGATGCATTGTGACAAATCTTTCTTAAGGCTGTCACGTAATTTGTGTTTAGGACAACATATTTTCACGTTTAGGTAGCTCAAGTTGGGGCTCGTATGGTGATAGAGGCGAAAAGTAGTGATCGACCATATCTTGAGACACATGTTCCAAGCTTGGAGGATCCCACTACATAGAATAGAATAGGCTTTTTTTGGTATTGCAGAGAATGAAAAGTGAGTAGGAACTATGCAATAATTGATTTTTGTCTTACCTTGGGAGAACAATCTTTATCTACCAATCTTGCTCGAATTCCCTAAGAAGAGGAAACAAGAACATTAGTGTACTGAAGGGTAAGAAGAGAGCAACTTGATTAAAAAGAAAAGGAAAACACCATACCTCATAAAGGTCAGGTGAAATCTGCTTCGACAGTGCTTGCAGAGTCATTCTGTATTCTCGAACAAGGCATTGCTCAAGACTTTGTGACCTCCCCTCTCGTATCTGATCACGCATACATCCTCAAGATCAGACACTTGAAAACTTTTGTAGATTATGTATTACGAATTTCAGCGACTTACAGATCTCAAGGCAACCTTCAAGCTCAAAGGCGAAATTTCTTTGAGTTTCTTGACTATCGATTCACACCATGCATCGTTGTTTCTTTCAGCCTCGTATTCCTGGAAGAGTTGGCATACACAGTCAGAGGTGAAGCCGTGTCTAAAGCTTGATAATGACGCTGTGTTCATACCAAAGATTGAATGATTTCTTCAACTGTGGCTTGGCTGAAACATCTGTCCACTGTTTCAAGCCTATGATGAGACAAAACAATGATCAATAGGAATTTTGGGTTATTCTTTAGGAAAGGAAAAGCGATGATGAGGAATGGATAAACCTGTGAAGTAGGCTAGTGTGATGAAGATGATGGACTGATTCTTGAAAACTTTCTAAGCAAGTTTTAATTACAGAGGGATCTTTAGTTGCCAAGTTTCCAACTACTTTCTCCACCTCCATTAGCTTCTGTCACAACAATCCCAAGATCAAAGTGAAACCAATTTATTATTTAAAAGATATATATATATATATATATATGAAGATGAAGGGATGAGTAGATGAGTAACTGTGGTATGTATGTAGTGCGTGGCAAGGCCACACCATATCATTTCTGCCCCATTCAGTGTGTCGCCTAATAGGGCTAGGTACTCTCCTGCAAATTAATATAATAGCCAAATCTTAATTCAAAAAATATCAAAAAATACAATAGAAATATGTATACCTACCTAGGTGACCTGGCAGGCGGGAGAGGTAGAAAGATGCACCGCCATCTGGATGGAAACCAACCAATGTCTCAGGAGTAGCAAATATCTGCACTTATTTAGAATTTTAATTTAGTAAAGAAAATGTGTATAATTTATATTCGGAAAAAACTTTGTATTTTATAATACGAGTCTTACGGTTTGATGAGTAGCAACACGAAATGTTCCAAGGACCGAAATTCCGGCCCCACCACCCATTGTGATCCCACTTAACATGGCAACCTGCTTATTTCCATGACGAAATAAAATATATAAGAACTCATAATTACGTATTTCTTTTTTGCTATCTTTATATATATGCATGTACTACTGGATCCATTGCCCAAAGAGGACAATCTACATCAAAGCCAGAATTATGGAAAAAATCAAATAAATTAATCGACATATGATATAATAAGAAATGTAGTAATACTTAGTACTTACATGTGGCTTCGAATAAGTAGCAATATTGTGTACAAGACCATATACATTCCTGAATAACTCTTTGCACTCTTCTAGTTTCCCTGTGCCAATCATCCCATAAATCTATAACTATTTCCACCTCCAAAAAAACTCAAAGGAAGAGAGAGAGAGAGAGAGGAATTGCCTTGTTTCATCAAATTATACAGAGAACGGAGATCTCCACCAGCAGAAAATGCTCTGCCTCTCCCCTTCATCACTTCCAAATCGATTATTTAATTGTAATTCTTTCAAAGCAAAGGTATATTACTTGTACTCCTTTTCTCTTTTGAGGGAAAATAAAGAGATTTATGAGTGAAGCATATATAAATACCTTCAACATTACAAACCCAATATCAGGATCATCCTCCCATTCTCTGTACAACTTTCGAAGCCTCACCGCCTGTATTTCATTTCAAATTTTCACTAGTAAAAAAACATGCAATAGTTCTTTTCCAGATATTGTTCCTCAATCTTCATCAAACAGTAACTCAATAATCATCAACAAAAAATTCAAATTTATCTATGCAAGACTCGTTCATAACATAAAATATAAGACCGAAAAATTCTGAAAACATAAAAAGGAAACCATAGATTTTGAAACTAACCATTGGATTGTTAATAGCATTGAGTGAAGAGGGTCTGTTGATAACTGCTGTTCTTGAACTTGAACCGCCATTATTTCCTTCAAGTACCTGAACTATTACCAAACATATGATTGAACATGCATATATATAGTCCAATGTAATATTGAAATATTGGTAAAAAATGTGATTTCGACTAACTAAAATCATCCGAATAATTGATGATTGGACCGCTTATTCGATTGCTCAGGCATCGGTAGCCATAATGCAGCTTCTTCGTCGTCCAACATCTCTCACAAAACAATCTACACTTAAAAACTACCATCTCTCTCTCTCTCTCTGAATGTCCCTGATCTTTTATTGAAACGTGACAGAATGTTTGATTCTTGAATCTGAATGATATATAAATCATGCGCAATAACTCTATAATTATGAAGTGCCTTACAATTGCAAGTTTTAATTATAACATCACTTTCATAATTTATGAGTATAGTACTACTCTACTCGATCTCTACTCTAGTCATTTGTTTATTAATTCATGACAAGAAAACCGTCGAGAGGCTGTTATATTCAAGAGAAAATTTTAAAAACAGTTCCTTAAAAGAAAATAGTAGAACTATCTCACCCTCACGCTATTTGGTCTGTTTCTATAATTTATACTGTATTTCACATACATTCATAAAAACAGACCATAGTACTACTAAGTAGTAAAAGACCCCTCTTGCGAAACAGCCGCCCTAAATTGTTGGTAGCCATAGAAAATTAAATTAAGCAATAAAAACCTAAACATTAATTGTTGTCAACTTATTTCTAGTTTACCAAAAAAAACTTAGTAAATCGTACTCCCTCCGTTTTTTTTGAAGTGGCTCACTCTTATATTTTATACCTCACATATTGAATATAAGAGTGAGTCATTCTAGAAAAAACGGAGGGAGTACTATTATACTCCCTCCGTCCCAATTCACTAGTCATGTATACTATATTGGGCCGTCCCACTTCACTAGTCTTGTTTCTATAAAAGGAAAGAAATGGGTCAATCAAAAACCATTAAACTCTAGTGGACTCTTCATTTCTTTAACTTTACACACTCTCCTAAAATCTCGTGCCGAAAAGTAATAGGACTAGTGAACGAAATGATCTCAATATGAGTTTGGTTAATTGAAAATGAAATGAATGAATAAATAAATTTTGAGTTTTCAATGGTTAATTCAAAAGAAGGCTGGGCCTGGGCCTACTAATTCTTTTAGCCGAATTCATAGTGGGCTGAGGGATAAAGAGAGTTGTCAACTGGGCCGGGTCGGCCCAGCCCAACTAATTTAGAGATGCATATGCATATGATGAGGTTCTTTTCTTTGGTAAGGAGAGAGATTATACTACTACATGCCTTGTGGATTTTGTCTTACTCTTTCTTTTTCTTTGACATTGTTTGTAAGTATGAACTAACTATTTTTCTATCCCTATTTATACCACTATTCGAGAATTGAATAATTAAAATCTGCAAAAACTATATTTTAAATTCATTAATAAAAATGGAAGCATTGTATTCATTAGAAACGCCTCTTGTGGTGATGGGGTGTGTGCTATTGTCTTGGAAAATGATGAGACACATATGGAGCGTGTTGGATGTTGAGAAAGAACCCATCACTGTTCTTGTTACCGGCGCCGCAGGCATATACATATTTTTTCATTTTTATTTTTTTAATTTTGAATTTTATATACTCCACGGTAATTAATTTCTTATGTCGTAAATAATTTTTTAAAAAAATGAAATATTTTTTATTTGGGGTGAGGGAGTGCAGGGCAAATAGGTTACGCCCTAGTTCCGATGATAGCTAGAGGTGATATGCTGGGCCCACATCAACCGGTGATCCTCCATTTGCTTGACGTCGAGCCTTCATCCGAGGAGCTCAACGCCGTCAAGATGGAGCTCATCGACGCCGCTCTCCCCCTCCTCAAAGGTAATCCTTTTCACGAGACGTTTTATCATTTTATATCTTACATATATTTAAAAAAAAAAAAGCAGATGTGGTTGCGACGACGGACGTGGCGGAAGCATGCAGCGGAGTGGAGATAGCAATAATGGTAGGGGGATTCCCAAGAAAGGAAGGGATGGAGAGGAAGGACGTCATGTCCAAGAATGTCTCCATTTACAAGGCTCATGCCTCTGCTCTCGACCAGCACGCTGCTCCCCACTGCAAAGTAATCTCCTACCTTAGTAATAAATAAAGTATATGACAAAAAAAGGGGGATTTATTTGATTATTTAATTAGTATTATAAATATATATTAGGTAGTGGTGGTGGCGAATCCGGCCAACACGAATGCATTGGTGTTGAAAGAATTCGCGCCCTCCATACCGGAGAAGAACATCACGTGCCTCACACGCCTCGATCACAACCGGGCCCTAGCCCAGATCTCCCAAAAACTCGACGTGGCGGTGAGCGACGTGAAGAACGTCGTAATATGGGGGAACCATTCCTCCACTCAGTTCCCCGACGCCGCCCACGCCACCGTCGCCACTATCTCCGGCGACAAGCCCGTCAAAGAGCTCGTCGCCGACGACAACTGGTATGTATGGTACCAATTAACTCCCCATCCAAAAGGATATCATATACTATTCTTTTATTAATAGTATTTAAATAAATAATTAGAATAATTAATTAATGAATAATAATGAATATATATATATAGGGTGAAAAGGGAGTTGGTAGAGAGGGTGCAGCAGAGGGGAGCGGCCATCATTAAAGCAAGAAAGAAGTCGAGCGCATTGTCTGCTGCTACTTCTGCTTGTGATCATGTACGCGATTGGCTTCTTGGAACTCCTAAGGTTAATTAACTTCCTTTTATTATTTATTTTTCAGTTATATTTATTCATAATCTATCTATATATTATGATATGATATGAGTAATATATATTAATTTTTGTATGTAGGGGAGTTGGGTTTCAATGGGGGTTTGTTCTGATGGATCTTATGGTATACCACCTGGCCTCATTTACTCTTTCCCTGTTACTTGCGATAAGGGACAATGGTCCATTGTACAAGGTAATTAATTAATTAATTAATTATGTATGTATATATATATATATATGTACTTTTGCAATATTAATTTAATAATTTACCAATGCACGCAGGTTTGAAAATCGACGAGTTTTCGAGGGAGAAGATGGACATCTCGGCACGAGAGTTGATGGATGAAAAAACATTGGCCTATTCATGTCTTAATTAATTAATTAATTTTTACTATATATTATTATTAAATTCAAATTATAATTGGTATAAATACATATTATAAGAAAAAAAAAGGAAAAAAAAAACTTAATTAATCACTTTAACTCTTTGTCTTCTAAAAGTTCAGTTCCGTTGGTATTCGTTTAGCCAAAAACTCTAATTCGATTCGATTAACTCTAATTAATTTTCATAAAGAATAACGATTGTAACGAATTTTCATAGGATACTATAAAGTACTACTACCTCCATCTCATTATATTAGGCCACTTTCATTTTATTAACTTTTCTGGCACGCGTTTCTACCGAAATTTAGTACGAGTTTTAGAATATAATTTTGAAGTATTCTTTTTTTTACGGGATACTATGAGTGTCAAAGTATCCCGTAAAAAAAGAATACTTCAAAATTATATTCTAAAACTCGTACTAGGTTTTGATGGAAACACGTGTCGAAAAAGTTAATAAAGTGAAAGTGACCTAATATAGTGGGATGAAGGTAATATAAATAAAGGTCAAAACGATCACCAACACAAAAAAAAAAAGTATTGACAAATTTGGATAGGCGTGAGAATCAAGGATGTGTGGATGAAAGTGAAGCGCCACGTGTCCTTGGGGTTGTGAGTCAACATCCACCATTGTCAGCCACAACCACAATCACATTTTAATTGGGTGAATTTTAATGAATTCAACCAACGATAATTAATGTATAATGCATTTGTCAATCAAAAACTACCCCACAAATTATAATGCATTTTGCAGTGAATCAGTGATCGAACTTACTAATGGAAATCGTGGGAACTCCACTCCTCCCTCACCTCCCTCCCTCTTCATTTGCGAACCAAATTAATTAATGTCATAGTATAAACCAGGAAACTTCAAGAAGATGATTTATTATTTTATTTTATTTTTTATTTGTTGACAGTTGACTCAGATCTCTCGCGTTGTGTATTTATTTTATTCGCTCAAATCAGCTTCAAAAACCTTATAATATATATACCTTATATATATACTGCACTATCTAATTCTCTTCTTGAGAGAATAATTATTTAGATCGTGATTTATCATATATTAACATTATGGTTTATACATGTATCATGTATGTCTTATACGTCTTGATAATCTACGTACCATTATATTATAATGTACACGCAACAAAATACAATTTTACAAGATAACATCCAGTTCGGTGTTGCAAATTTTTAATTTATGTATACGGCAAGAAAAAGACAAAAAATAAAATAAAAATGAAATTAATGCAATGAATATTCCATGCCGAAATTGTTGCTTGCAAGTTGAAAAAGCAACGAGGATGTGTGGAACTTTTACAATATGAATAATTCGTCGCTTAAAATTAATTTTCTAATTAATGGTATCATTCCAGTATTTATTTTTTTTCACGTAATAGTACACCTCGAATATAAATTATTAATAACCTTTAATTAAAATTATGTATTCGAAATAGTCTGCACTGAATTAATGGATTTACGAGTACATGCAGTGTACAGGTAGCTCTATAATTAAGGGTTCCCCTACCTAAAGTTTAAAGCCTAGCTAGGTCACTCGAATATAAAGATAAAGCATAAATTCAATTATAACTCGATGTGCAGAAGGAGATAAGATGATAATAAATTATAGGAATATCATCTTTTATTCTTTTGTAGACAATCTAATCCTAACAATTAGTTTTTTTTAAGAAAAATAATGTGATTGTAATCGAACTCTGCCCTATCTTGTAGAATATTATCATCTGTTATTTTGTTCCTTTTAAAAAACATATCTTTATCTCGCAATCAATTTATTTTATCTATTTATATATTACTGCTAATTTAGGCAAAAATTTCCCAAATATCAATTTGTAAACGTATATTTCGCCTTAATTTGCACATTTACTATTTCGAGTTTCTCCGATTTGGATTAACTATTCATTTTCGTATTGCATCTTCTATTACATTGTTGTTATTGGATATGTATTAAAAACATTCTTAAATTAAGCATTAATGTTCAATTTGAAAATATTTTTAGCACATGTCCAACATACAAAAAGTATAATAGGAAATACAACACAAAAATGTAATAGATGATTACATTTCCGAATTTGCTCTCATTTATCAATTGCAGAATGCGAAATTAATTATCTATGCGAGTTACGTCATTAATTCTCTTATATATTTTCTTTTTTCTATTTGTCGAGAGCTACAGTACTACTATCTTTCTTTATTGGGAAGGAAAAAAGGCACGAGTTACATGACTATTGTTTTAGTACGATAATTGTATTTTATTATAATTTTATTTTTAAAATTGTAGCAATTGATTAGCCACACCACAGGTACAACAAGGGCCGCGCGAAACTCATCTAAACCAAAAAAAAAACAAGTTGAAAACAACTTGCAACTGTCATTGCTACAACTAACCTAATTAAATTAAATTTAAAATATAAACATACATATGTTCAACGACGTCTTTAATTTCCCTTTTTATATTTTCTTAATCAGCACATTACATCCTTGAGAAGCTTGAACCTGCGGATGTGGCGGGGGGAGGAGGTTTTTCCGGCGGCTTTCTCCGCCGGCGAGCCGCCGTCGTGGCGCTTGATTCTCTCGCCGGAGTAGCTCGACCTTCCCTCGCTTGCATGGCCGGATTTAGCAATACGCGGCGACGAAGAATTCCTCTTCTCGCATTGGCACCAGTCACATACTTCCATACTCTCCCCCAATTCTCTGTAATAATTACTGCAGTACCTATTTACAATTTCATACACATACCCATATTTAATCATTCAAATTCCTCAACAACTACTACTATAATTTAATTGAAAAAACAATACTTAAAAGATAGGGAATCGTTTCGAGTTGCGTGTAAATAAATGCTCGGATTGATGATCGAGGGGAAGCATGCACGTGGAAAGATCAGACAGATTCAAGAAAAACACAGATACACATGTGGGTGTGTGTGTGTGTGTGTGAGAGAGAGAGAGAGAGAGAGAGAGAGAGTTCTTACGAGTGTTGGAAGCGGTGGTGGCAGTCGGAGCACCGGAAAAGCTTGTCGGAGAAGCCGATGTCGCCGCACAAACAGCAAACACTCTGGAGATCCACCATTTTTTGGTTTCTTGATTTTTTTTAATCTTGCTATGGAAATGAAGATACTTAAAAAGACGGAAAAAAAAAACACAGAGAGAGAGAGAGCGGAGGTTCTAGAGAGAGAGAGAGGTGGCTTCAAAGTCGGTGTGCGCCTCCTCTTTTATATATAGGCTATAGTACACAATATTCCACGTTATATAATTATATATTCGTCCGTCCACTGTATGTATATATCGTATGATGGGATCAAGGTTCTTAATTTAATTAATGTGTTATTATCATAGAAATAAGCATACTGGCTATTTAGTGATTATTATTATATGAAGTCAACAGCTTTCGGCTTAACTAATTAATTCTATATGGCTATTGGCTATTGCATCGATGTACGCATGATACTGTGTTTTGGAATTGAAGTAAATTTGTGCGACCTATATGAGAAATTAAATATTTATAAATCTATTGCTAAAATTTTACTACCTCCATCCCGTTACATTAGTCACATTTTCGTTTTGGTCCGTCCCATTACATTAGTCATATTTCTAAATAAGGAAATATTTAACTTAGATTTTAGTGTCCAATTAGTACTTTTTGTACTTTTTCACACTAATTTACTTTTAAATTTGTACTTTTCCAACTTTATTGACCAAACCTTGGTTTGTGTAATATTCAAACTATGACTAATCTATTGGGACGGAGGTAGTACTATAGAATACAAACATAATATAATTTATATAATAATAGTATAAAAACATGTAATGATAGTAGGCCCCGCATCTGTGAAACTTGTAAGAGAGAGGAGTAGCGTGCGTGGAAGGATAGAAATACATACATAAGGCATTCATAAAGAATAGGAGTCATTTTCGGTTTTAGAAATTTTGGGAAACTCATTACCAATTTGGAAAATGACCCTTTTGTCCAATTCCATATTATTTTCTTATACGCATCTTAAAATTTATTTTTATTTGTTTATTTGCTTTTAAAAGTGGTGAAAGTTACAACTCCAACTCATTTTCTTTCTTGAAAAACAAACGCCTTTCCATGTATACGAGCATTCACAATTCCTTTGCTTTTTGAATAAGTTCGTAAGGATACAAAATAAGAAGAATCAGTGTTTAATTTTAATTACTTATAAAATCAAATTCTATACACCTGTAACGACATTTTCACCGACAGAGACTGTTTAAAAAATAAGTATTCAAAGGAAAATTAAACATAATTGAATCAAGATCGGGTTCAAACCTAGAATCTATTCAGCGATATTGTTGTTGGTATTTGTTCCTCTGTGGATGATTTATGTGAATAAAGTCTGACGTGCCACGGCAGTTAATATGCATGTGATGTCATAATTAGTATCTTTGACTCAAAGCATCATTATCCAAATCAAAATGTTTTACTCCCCTGTCCTCGATTTAATGACCCTATTGACTTTTTTAGATGATTTTGTAGATTCGTGATGATGGATTTTAAATTGAATTTTTTTTACTCGATACTACAACACTCGTAGTACCTTGTAAAAAAAACTAAACTCTAAAAATTCGATTTTAAATTCATCATCACAAAACTTTAAAATTATCTAAAAAGTCAACAGGGTCAGTAAATCAAGGACGGAGGGAGTATTGTATAATGACTTAAGCATTACAAGTGAAATTTATTTATTTACTTTTGTTTTGTATCCTTATTCCCTTGTTCATTTTTCAAAATAATTCACTTTCATAATAATAGTCATATACTTATGTGAATGGAGGCCCAACCCACTCTCAGTATAAAATAACACAGTCCATGAAATTAAGCCCAGCCCAAATTCACGTCAGTACTAACGCTGGGCTTAATTGTTCCGCTCAAACCCTCTGTACAATTCGTTGCATGCTGAGACTGAGGTTTCTCTCTCTAATCGAAGCCCTTAGACTATGTTTAACAACCACCACTTCTCCAATCCAAACTTCTCACATTTATATTATTATATTCATTCTCTCTCTTTTATAAATTTACTATTCCTCCCAACCCAACCACCTCTATTTTTATAGGTTTATCAGTGACCTCATTTTCAACCTAACATTCCCACATTTATATTATTAAATATTTTTTTTATATATATTATTATTTTAATAATTTTTTATAATAAATTAATTATGTGAAATAAATACATAATAAAAATAAGAAATTTAAAATTTTGATAAAAATACAAACTAATATTAAACTGAAAATTCTCAAATCAACATAGAAATTACAATAAGTGAAATACGAAAATCAAAATATATTATACAAAAAGATAATTTGATTTAATAATAATATCATGATAAAATATATAAGAACCAATAGTATGTTGACATTTGGAATATAAATAAATTAAAAAAAAAATGTTGCGGACGGTGGAGGTGGGTGGACTCGTTGGGACAAGCCGTCCATTTTCAACACCCCCCATTTAATCTTTTTTTTTAATTGTTGGAGGGCGGCCCTTCTCTTCCAAAGGACGCCGATAAAGTCAGTCTTAGAGAGAGAGATCACTCTCACCACCATCTCTTGCTTCTACAGTTCTACGCTCAAAATCTCTTCGTCAAAGCAGACGCAAGCGGCGAGTTGATAGAGGTGCTTTGGTTTGTTTGAATTGATAAGAAAATGGCGCATACTCCTGATATTTCCGGCGATCGGCAGTATGGACAAGATGTTCGCGCTCAAAACGGTAAATATTCTCATTCGACACGTAGGGGTTGATATTTTTCTCAGTATGCTGGATGTTCTTTCTGTATTTGGTGTTTCTGATTCTTATGTATATTTATGCATGTGATGTGTGTATGCAGTGATGGCATGCCAGGCGGTGTCAAACATCGTCAAGTCTTCGCTTGGTCCTGTCGGCCTTGATAAGGTCATTCGCCTTTGATTTCTCATTTTTCTGCGTAAATTTGTTTCGTTTTGGTTCTGGACCCTACTAACGAGTGTATACGGGCTTAGATCCATGCGAATTTTGCTGAAATGTACTGATCTGATGTTTCTTCGAACGCACGTGATGTGATTGAGCTTCGTGGAATGAAAATATGCACATAGCTTGGTTGATGCCTCATTGTTTATATTTGTGAGCAGTTGGCTAAATTTGCAATTATTTGTTGGTTAATCAATTAGTATCATCAGTCTAGTGCGGTTGATCCTTTATTGTGAAGGCATGTTTACTAGTCCTTTTTGGTTTGAAAAGTGATGCTTAAGACCTTCTGTTTTTTAAACAAGTTGCCAATTCTAGTTGGTTGGCAATTTCAGTTCATACACATATCTTGCTTTTTAGATGCTCGTGGATGATATCGGTGATGTGACCATAACTAACGATGGTGCCACAATACTGAAGATGTTGGAAGTGGAGCACCCAGCTGCCAAGGTGAATTGATAAGCGTTGGGATTCTTCAATTTCAGTTTTTAAACAACTAGGTTCTTATCTATGTCGCATTCATCTTCAATTAGTATAGATCCTTGTTGAGTTGGCCGAACTACAAGACCGAGAAGTTGGAGATGGGACAACTTCTGTGGTCATCGTAGCTGCAGAATTGCTTAAGGTAATATTACTAACCTGGAAGCAAGATAAAAGAATCACCTATCTTATGTAAGTTCTACTTTTGATATAAAAACTCTGAGTACTAATTTGGAAGTCTTCCCCCTACAGAAAGCTAATGACTCGGTGAGAAATAAGATACATCCAACATCAATAATCAACGGATACAGAGTAAGCTTCTGTCTTTCTTTTCCCAGTACACTATTGATCTCTATATTTCCCTTCACAGTGCAATCTGTTTCATGCTCATGCTTTATCTAATTACATAAACATTTTTGTGGCAGCTTGCAATGAGGGAAGCGTGTAATTATGTTGATGAGAAGCTGGCTGTAAAGGTTTAGTCTCCTGGCCTTTCGATCTCTATTTATTTTGAATAATTTTACACTTCTTGAAGTGTACTAAATGTTGAATATGCGGAAAGGCCAGATATGCCATAATTTTAACTGTGTTATCTTTCCTCGTTATGGATACAAAGGAACATTGCCAAAAATCTAAGCATAATGAGTTGTTTTTGATTTTATATATGGTTTCTCTCCACTCCTCACTCTTCAGCTTTTCCTGCCTCTCAAACTCTCCCCCCCCCCCCTTGCATGATTAGAAGATTCTAATATTTATAGATAAGTGGGCCAGTTTTGAATCTTCGGATAGAGTGCCCGGTGATTATGATTAACGAAAACGGATGATTGAATTAGGTAATATTGCAATTGAGCTCCTAAGGAAACGGACTTCACAGGTTGATGGCTTCACAGAAGATTCTGCTGCTAAACTCAAGAACTCAAATCTTAACCATACTAGTCTCAAGGAATCATATAAATACTTCCGACCCCTCTGCCCATGCATGGGTCCAATATCCTAATAAACTAGTAATAATTAATTATAATAAAAAAGCATCTAACTAATAGATAAAAATTCAATAATAAAGAGTTACTCCCATATCCAGAGCTCCGTTCTCAGCTCTTCCCGAGTCAACCTGATGCGTCCGCCTCCAATAACCTTGAATAGTGTTGACGTATCAAGTCAAAAGTTGTTGTAGTGACTTACATGTATATATTGGTTATGGAGTACTGAATAGATTAGATACTTTGCCACTGGAAGGATTGTTAGAATGCTGTATGCAGCCTAGCATTTGATTAAATGTATTAGATCCAGGTCTCTTGGACTAACATTTGTCATGTGTATGTGTTAGGTGGAAAAGCTTGGCAAAGATTCTCTTGTAAATTCTGCGAAGACTTGCATGTCCTCAAAATTGATAGGTGGTGATAGCGAGTTCTTTGCGAATCTGGTAAGTTGGTCACTAATCGCCATGAGCTAGAAATTTATAATCTCACTGTAAAACCTTTTTGAGTCATGTGCAAGGCACTAGGCATGAAAGTTTTTCCTGTTTCCCCCTAAAAGATACCTAGCTCCTTTCTGTCATCCGATCACTTTATGTGTAGTAGTAGTTGCAACTCAATTCAGTTTCACTTCAGGTTGTAGAAGCTGTACAAGCATTAAAAATGACCAATGCCAGAGGTGAAGTTAAATATCCAATCAAGGTTGGTAGTCCGAAGCTCTTACTTTACGTTTGATACTCTCTTCGAGTTATCCTTTCATTATCAGTTTTCTATCTGCTCTAAGTAATCCTTGTCCAGTTTTCTTCTTCTTTTTAGAAATTGTTTTGGGGTCAGGTAGGGTTGTGAATAGCCAATGTTGCATTTTTTGGGTTTATCAGGAGTCTGAAGATTAGATCAAGAGTGCAAAAGAATGTGAATTTCGGTGCTGTACCTGGATATTGGGGTTTATTGTAAAAATGAAAAGCTAAAGAGAACACTTTTTTTCCCCCTTTATTTGGTTTTAGCTTGAACGAACACTTGTAAGTAATTCTATGATACATTAAGTAGGAAATGTATTTGTTTCAAAGAGCACATAAAGAATTGTCATTTACATTTCCATAAAGCATATTCACTCTTGCTTTTCCTCTGCCTTTCTATGTGAAACCCTGTGTCTTCAAGGACAACCAATAAACACATATTTGAAAAGTGGGGAAGAAGGTTTCTGCATATATGCATGAATTCTGACTTTGCATCATTTTAACCTTTCATCTGGAAGAAGCAGCTCATCTGATACTGCTGATGCTCAGGGAATCAATATACTGAAAGCCCATGGTAAAAGTTCCCGAGAAAGCTATTTACTCAAGGGGTATGCTCTCAACACGGGGCGTGCTGCACAGGGCATGCCATTGAGGGTTGCTCCAGCCAAAATTGCCTGCCTTGATTTTAATCTTCAGAAGGCAAAGATGCAAATGGGTGTCCAAGTTTTAGTCTCAGACCCCAGAGAGTTGGAAAAGATTCGTCAAAGGTGATCAGTTGTATTCATCCTCATTCCTCGTAAAATAATGCGTCTTAAACATGAAGTTAACTTCAGTGATTCTCTGTAGCATCTATTCATTTCCCTATTGGGCATGTTAGTTGAATCTTCAATCTTAATTTTCTGGTTCGCATAATTTTCTTATATCAGGCAAGTCACTGAATTAGTATCTTTTGCAGTGCAGATGTGCATTTACGGCCATTGCTTTTTCATTTTATTTTATTGCTTATGCATCTGAAGTGCTGTTAGGAGGGAGCTCAGCACTTTCACTGACATATTATTCCTGGATTTTTTAATGATATACTATCTTATGATTGACTGACATCTTCTTGTCTTGTAGAGAAGCTGACATGACTAAAGAACGTATTCAGAAGCTTCTCAAGGCAGGAGCCAATGTAATTTTAACTACAAAAGGAATTGATGATATGGCACTCAAGGTCTGCCTTTTTGGCATCATTAGTTGCAAAAAAGTTCTAACATCCATTTAAACTGTTAAGATTTCCTCTCAGTGGTTGCTTTAGTGCATGAAATGGCTTGTCGTATTATGACGCTTCCATGTTTTAGGTTGATTTTTATTCATCCTAGTAAAAATAATCCAGTATTGTAAAGCTAATCAGGGAAAATTTGATAGCACAAGCACTTTTGGAAAGGATTTCAAGTTAGGACCATTTCAATACATGCGATAAAATATTGTTGTATTGTGCTAACATAATATTATATTTGCTCTTCTATATGGATTTCACTAACTGTCATGATTTTGCTGTTAAATTCTATCTTGTATTGTAACAGTATTTCGTTGAGGCTGGTGCGATAGCTGTGAGACGTGTCTGCAAGGAAGACCTGCGTCATGTTGCCAAGGCAACTGGTGCAACTGCGGTAGGTTTGCTTCTCATCTTCAAATGGCTGCCTGTCGTATATCTTTTGCTTGTTCCATACAAAAATCTGAGTGAACAATACATTATCACAGATGACCTAAGTTTTAGAATGATTAAAGTTACAGTTATCCTGAAATCATGAATTGACCACCATATATAGTTACGAGAAAGGATTCATTTAAGATGACCCTCAAAGCAATAACTACTAAAGAAGCTCAAAGTGTGGCATCATGAAAATATGGTTTTCTCCTGTACAGGTTTCAACTTTTGCAGATATGGAAGGGAAAGAAACATTTGATTCATCACTTCTGGGATATGCTGATGAAGTAGTGGAGGAACGTATTGCTGATGATGATGTGATTATGATAAAAGGGACCAAAACCTCAAGTGCGGTATGTATGAGCTTTAAATTCTGTAATACTGAATGTGGTTTCTTGTCCTTCGTGGCTGTGTTTCTTGAGCTAATTTTGATAGTTTGCATTTTATGTGTTGGTTGGGTCAACTTTCAATCATTTCTGTTCATGAAAATGGTCCAGTTTAAAATGTTGATACTTATATGTTTCTTTGCGACTTTTATGCAGTATTATACATAGTGAATCAAACTATATTTTCTTCAGGTTTCTTTAATACTTAGAGGCGCCAACGATTTCATGCTTGATGAAATGGACAGGGCTTTGCATGACGCCATATGCATTGTCAAAAGGACTCTGGAATCTAATACTGTAAGAGCCTTTTCTAGTGATAATTCTCCTTTCTATGCTTGTTTTATGTCTGTTAATATTTTAAATTTGTCGACTTGTAAGTTATTTGGAGCTAAATCAGCTAATGCAGGGGGGGGGGGGGGGAAATATTGCACCACTCGGTGCCCTCAGTAATATTTTATATTATTATTATGCATTAGATTTAATTTATTTGTAAAATTCATCTCTGATAATTATTCAATGCTAATTAATTAGTTGCCTGTATTAATATTAATATTAATATTAAGGTCTGAATGACAATTTGGTGAAATATATAGGTTGTTGCTGGTGGAGGTGGAGTTGAGGCAGCACTTTCTGTATATTTGGAGAATTTGGCTACAACTTTAGGGTCACGAGAGCAGCTGGCTATAGCTGAGTTTGCTGAATCTTTATTAATCATTCCTAAGGTCCTACGTTGGAAAATGCTCACTTATTTCATTAAAAACCTGATAAGATGTCTTTCGCCACCTGAAGTGCATGCTGGAATGTCCCTTTATAGGTGCTCGCTGTCAATGCTGCCAAAGATGCTACTGAATTAGTTGCTAAATTACAGGCTCACCACCACACTGCACAGACTAAGGCAGATAAAAAGCATTTGTCAAGGTACATATCCCATGTTAGTATGTGTTGGATCTTGATTTTCTTGGGGAAATTAAATAGCGTAGAGAGAATGTGAAAGAACACCAGAAAATTACGTGGTTCGATCTTTTGTGAGATCTACATCCACGGAGCAAGAGTATGAATTTTATTCGAATACTTGTCGTCCCCTTTACAAGGTTTTTTTCCCCCTATTTATAGAAGATCTACACACATAACCCTAGCCCTAATTTCTCTTGGGCTTGATATTGGGCATGTTAGTATGTCACTTGTACATTGCTTATTCCTTTTGATATTATTCTCCAAGAGAACAAAAGATCCTCAAATTTACAGCCTGTAAACTCAATTTCCCATAGTTATTCCTCTGAAATGTTATTTTGGGTTTACAAACATCTTTAATTATGTAAGCATAAGGTTTACTCTTAAATGGATGAAGATATCATAAAGTCTGCGCTGCATATAGTATTCACCTGCTGTTTATTAAATCCCAAGTCGTTGTGTTACTAGTTGAGGGTGCTGGAAGATTATGAATTATTAATTTAGTCTTTGATGACCGTCACTTGGATCTTACTTCCATGTTGTGTGACATGAGCATGATGAACCTTATTTCAGCCATTCTGAATCCCTTGCACAAACTTAATATTGAATTTGTTCGTAGCATGGTGAATTTATAGCATAGATGTTGAAAATAACAATTGTTCTTGCTCTTCCTTGGAAGATACTTTCACCTAAGTTGCTTCCTGTCACTTTTTCATTATTTTCAGTATGGGTCTAGACTTGATTAACGGTACAGTTCGGAACAACTTGGAAGCAGGAGTTATCGAGCCTGCAATGAGCAAAGTGAAAATAATCCAGGTAAGAGCCTGCATTGATCTTTCAGCACTTGCGACATGTTTAAAACACTAAAGATTTTGTTTTCGTCATTTGTTAGTTTGCTACGGAAGCTGCTATTACTATTCTTCGGATTGATGGCATGATCAAGCTCGTTAAAGACGAAAGCCAGAATATGACGGGGATTGATTAGCAGCTGCAACTTCATCTTCATTTTGTGTTCATAGGCTAGTTTATGGAGTAGATCTCAGTAGTAGTAACTAAGGATAAAGAAACGTTTTTCCATCTGAATTTTTCTTCTTAATGTTTTAGAAACACACCAATAACACATGGCGCCGCTATTTGTGGTGGTATTTTAAATTTGTGTAACGGTAAATCAATGTTACATCTAATATATATTCCCCAAAAAAAAAATGTCACATATATATTTCTGGTTACGTGCATAAAAAGGGAAAGGAGAGCATTCACAAATTCACGATGAGCTCAAAGAGAAAAACGTAGCTATTAACGTCATCGGTATTTATATAAGCATGAACTCGGCATGGAAACGAGGGCCGGAGTTGGTATCACTTTTTGATTTTGGCTTCAGAAAAATTCAGAGCTACAGCTATGATGTAAAATTTTATTCGACACCCAAAAGCTTACCAAGTCGATCATCCGAGAAATTACAAAACAGATAACAAAGGTTTCATATCCATCAACGAAAGAGCAAAAAAATGGATCGAATCAGACTGAGATCCCATGGTTGCTAATCTTTGAAACTTCCTTGGACAGAGCATTCCTTTCTTTCTTTGCCTCTTTAGCAAGGTTCGTTACCTGGGCACAAAAAGTCCCACATTAGAGAAACAGTCATGTTAGGATGTGTATAACCAGTAAATTAAGGAAAAGGACCAACTTCTGTTCGAAATCGAGATGCTTCTCTACTTGGGAATTCGCTAAGAGCATCCTTCAAGCCTGTATTAAACCATGTTGAATTAGCAGATGTCTCAAACATGAGAATGAGAGGAAAGAAATCAACAATTGCTTCAGAGAAGACCATGTGCATGTTTTACATACCTCTTGCTTGCCTTTCTATCTTATAAGCGGAGCCTATGACACCTTGTATTTGCTTTCCAGCTTGCCTGTGTGGACAATGTATGAAGTTTGAGGATGTAATTTAATTTCATAAATTTGATGAGTACTTAAATACAATAACCCTGACAAGAACCTGAGTTTTGTCCTCCCTCGGACCAAGACTTCTTCAGCATGCAATGCCCTTTTCTGTCAGACAATAAACAATATGAGCTGATCCGTAACTAAAGCAAGAAAACTCGTGTGGTTTTATGATGAATTTGAACTTCACCCCATACCCACACCCACACCCCACCAATAAGGTATCTCCACCCTTGCGTTTTTACTTTCTCCTGTGTATTGTCATACTACATTTTGATAAGGTTTCATTATAGAATAAAATGAAAAACAAAAGAAAATGAGAGGGAATGGTGGCATGAATGAAGAAGGCAAAATGAAAGCAATATGGCAAAGAATTGAGAATGCACAAAGAGTACCTCTAACTTTTCGCTTTCACCCTTCAAAAGCTCAATTGATTGCCTCAACTCCTTGACTCTTGCATCAGCTCTAGAAAGCAATGTCTAGACAAGACAACATTAGCTGAATTCATTATCAACTTCAAGTCACCAAATGCTTCTTCTCAATAAATAATATCCAAGATGCTAGATATGATCGATTTAATTCAAAGAATAACAGAAACTGAAGGCAATTCAATCATATATATAGAAATTTTGAAAGAAAAGACATAACCGCAATTGCATATATATCCAGAAAACTTTCTCATGTAGACAGTTGAGCATCAGCACTCTTTTTGTGATTTTCTAGTAGGAATGTATCAGAGATGCCTACTAACACTTATTTATTACCTGTTCACTAAAGAGAAGGCGCATTGTCTTGTAGGATAAGAACTGTCTGGTTCCTGCAGAAAACTTCGAAATAAATCTAAAGCAAAACTTTGGTGCCAGTCGAATATCATTCATTGATAGTTGTTGTCAATACATGCTTAGTAAATTCATTCACTTGACATACTTTTCAGACCCAGGGTTCCCACACCGACAACAGCTCCAGTCACAATCAAAGGGTGCGAATAGGCAAGAAGAAAACCCTCTGCAGAACATTATTATTTAGGGAGAGAATCAAGAACCATATTAGAACTCTGATGGAGAAATCAATTTATTCACGTTTTAGAGAACAGTAGCTTCAAACGGACCTTTCATCTTCCCAAAAGCAATATCCTCATATTTGTTATACTCAGACTTTAACTCGTGCAAAGAATCCTGTAACACAGTTCCCTTAAATCATAAGGATATGCATATCACAAACCTATAAAGATAGAACACTCAAAAGATTCTCAACGTAGTAATCAGAAATCAACATCATAAAAGACCAAAATGCAACAGTCTAGGGGAGTTGAGAACCTTGAATGAGATACCAAATTCCCGACTTCACCAAGATATTCCAAACCACTATTACCTAAGAGCTCTAGCTCCTTCGGTAAATTATGAGATTTTAGAAAAACATTTCTTGCACTTCCATAGTTCCACGAAGATGTTAAACAGACTAACTCAGAACCTAGCTTGAATAAGTATACCGTGCAGTTTACTTATTAGTTGGGAGTATTAACTAAGTTGCATCCTATGTATGCTCTTCAGTAAGATTCAACTAAATCACACTCACCAATAAACCGAAACCCCCGCACTTATATAGAACTTGAGAGCTGTATCAAAAAGAGCATACTAACAAATAATATTCAGAGGTAAATGTGCTTCCCTCATACTCCCAATATCAATCCTAAACCATCTTTTTATCCATATTTCTACAATTTACCAGCGCAAAAAAGAGGTAGTAGAACGCACATCCTGTAATTAATTTTTCTAACACTGCAAAAAATCGAATGCCTACTTTTCCTACTCAGCAGCAGAGTAAACAGCCAAAGGAAAGAATTCACAATATTCTCCACTCTTTTTTTCTAATGCCGAGTAAATATAACAAGAGGGAAAGCAAAAACAGTTGAAAAATTGAGAAGATTACAATGGTTTGATTGAAGTGTGCGGACGAGGTGGTGCGAATGCGATCAACGCGCGATCTGGTGACTTCGATTGCGTTCTCTACGTTGCTCTCGATGGTCTTTTGAGCAATTTGTGCTTGCTGCAAAGCGTACTCCGCCCACGGAATATTCTCTGGTATGTTGTCGTCCGCAGAATTTCTCGTCGGAGATTCGCCCGATGATTCGCCGGAGATGGCTGACATTTTCTCTTTTCAAAATCAGGCTCAGAGCTTGCGAGGTTTTCCATTTTTCTCTTGTTCCTTTTGTTATTTATATCTTTCTTTCTATTTTGTCGGGTCGGGTCGGGTCGGGTCGTGCGGTGTATGGGCTAATGCGGGTCACTCGCTTTTGGATACTGGATACGGGTAGGGTTAATAATCTTATGGCACTTTTTTAACATTTTAATTTATAATTTCTTATTATTATTTTAGTAATGTTTTTGGTTTTCCTAAATTTCATTATGTTAAAGTGATATTTGGGTCTCACTTAATGTTAGTGAGTATTAGAGTGAATATGAAATGAATATAAAAATGTATTTTGGTTGACTTTTGAAGTGGGAATGAAATAATGAATGTGGAGTCCACGTTAAAAAATGAACGAATCACAGATATTACGGACAACCGAAAAAGAAAATAAAAGCGCATAGATCATGAACGGACGAAGTATAATTGCTCATTTTGCTTAGGGCAACATCCATGTTGTATCCTTTATCAGAAGAACCATATTGAGTAATGTTTCCTCATATTAATTAAGTTGAAATTCAAAATTATTTGTCCAATAGTCCTATTAGGGGAGTTTACTTTGGATGATTATTAGGCCGCCGGATTGATTAATTCTATCCGGCATAATCCTATATTTTACTTTATAAGATTAGAATAATTATATCTCATCCCATGAAATTAGTCATAGCCCTTGAAGTAAATTAATGCCCGGAAAATGCAGCAGACTCTGCCATATTTTATTATCGCACATCGTGTGACTATAAATCTTAGGCTCAATTATGAAACTCATGAAAACTTCAGACAACGTTGAAATAGTATCAAACTAAACTTGAACAGTCTGCAACTGTAACTCGTTCTTGCGCTCATGTCCTTTTTCTTTTTGTTCGTTTTCCTTTCCTTCTTCGTCTTCTCGAGAAGACGAAGAAGAAGACGGTTTTTCAGTAGCATTCATGCGTTGAAGCTGGGGAGGGTCAACAATGGCGGAATCCGAATTGGGATCTTCAGAAAGATGGTGCTTCATCTCTCTGTTTTCCTGGCATATGGCGCACCAGTGCATGCAGCAGTGCACCATGCACGGATCACACGGTGCATCCTGCATCCATTTTTTATTTTTATTTATTTATTCTCAAATTAAATCATTAATTCACCCGATCAAAAAAAAAAAAAATCATTAAAGGTGAATGAAGAAGGAAGAATATAATAAATGATGGATGGATGACCTTCAAGTGGTATTTTCTCTGCAACAACTGACGGCCCATGCCGGTGTAGATGGCGCACACCCACCAAGCAAACAGCAGCCCCTCCGTTATGAGGCAGACCGTATCCGGGTCGATAACGCCGTTAAAAGCCACCGTCAGGGCAGCTGCTGCCACGCCTCCTTCGACGCACACCGCATGCCCCACGCACGCCCTCTCCGCCGATATATCGTCGTTCATCACCGCCACGGTTCGCCCGAACAGCACGCAGGGGCAAAATAGTCCCGTCACGCCTACGTAGAGATCGATCCAAGCCAATCCATTAATTAATTAATTAAGTACAGGTGTCATAAGGCTATTGGTGAATTAATTAATTAACGGAAGCTGCTTAATTAATTACAGCTGTCAGGGTCTTGGCGGCAACCGAAGATGCCGGTGGCCCAGTCTTCATCGGCCGGGGGCGAGTAGGATGCAGGTAAGGCCTGTCCACATAGATCGCATTCACCTGATTTTAATTTCCATTTACTTATTACATTACACGAATTAATATTAATTTCAAATTAAACAAATAAAAATAAATAATCTCTAATCGATCTTGATATTTTTTTTCTTTTATCAATAATAATATTCGGCCGGCCATAATGTATTGTATTATGTAGGGTTACCTTATCGATGTCGATGGGTTGATTTAATTCACCAGGAGTAATGTTCTGTAAGTCAATCTGATCCTCATCTAGCTTCACGTACGTACCTTCTGCCATCTCAATCTACCTCATTCACACACACACACACACCAAGGCAACACTAATATAATTCATTACAAATTACTACTATTAATTATGTATATATACATATCCATTAAACATATAAATTTCAGAGTACTGAACTCGAGAGGGAAAAAGCTTGAAAATGGGAAATCTATGCTGAAGAAGAAAGGGAGAGAGAGAGAGAGATTTCAAAATTATTTTGTCGTCAAGCGAAGTGCCGCATATTAGCTGAAATGAGGAAGTTACAGTTAAGTTAGTTGGTAGAGAAATAATCGGATCGAAAGACACTCATCAACTCATAACAGTACATAAACTTATTATTATAATATATGCTTATATGTATATATATTTTCTTGAGTAGACTATATAAATATATGCATTACCCATGCTAGTTAAGTTACACTTTTAAGCGTGAGCATAATTAAAATTTCCTGCCATTTATTGAGCACACTAATTTACTCATGTGGATAGGACTGAGGTAACAATAATTTATATAAAGAATCTAATAAATTATATACTCCATTAAATTATTAAAAAAAAAATCCATAATTGAAAAAATTGTGTTTAATTTCTTTCACTTAGGGATGCTTTCAAAATAGGATGAATCCCTAAAAGAGGGGGTAAATATGCTCAAATTATTAATTAAAAAAAGAAAGAAAGAATCACTAATTAAAGATTACATTCTGATAATGACCATTAACCGGATTTTTCTTGACAAAGAAGAAAGGGTAAATTTATTATTATTTTTTTGAAGAAAAGAAAGGGTAAATTTATTAATTACTGTGATTTGTTTTTTTCCAGAAGAAACAGAGAAGCGTAGTACGCCTTATCCAATTTCCTAATGGGGGGTGGTTTCATGTTTGCCGCTAGCTCAGCCTCTTTCTCCGCCGCCACGCCGCCGGTCCCCACCGCTGTAAGCTTCCCGACTCCGGCTGTTTGTACCGAAACTCAACTAAGCTATTGCCCCGAAAACGACACCGCTTTTGGGCCCGTTCCTTCTCGAGTCGAAGTTGAAACTGCAATTCTTGAACTCCAAAGGTTAAAGATTGTACCTTTTTTCTTATTTTTATTTCTTTCTTTTTTTTGTTTTCAATCTTCAGTGTCTTTTGATTTTAGTCTGCTGTCTGTGTAACTTATTTTACTTCTTTAAGTTGAAAATTTTGGAATCGAGGTTGTGTTTTTTATGATAAGATGCCAAATCTGATGTGGGATTTGATTAAAAATACTAAAGATTATGATGTATGAATGTTTAGAAAGCTATAATCATATATCGATTTCGAAACTTCAAATTAGATTTTATAGTACCATCTTCAGTTAATTCTTTAATTTATATGCTAATCAAGTGGCAGAGCAGAGGCTGTGAGAATTTGGATAGAGGTGGAAGAAGTAAAGCGTAAAACGACTCGTTTGAATTTCGATTCAAGCTTTGATGAATTGCTTCTCTGCATCACTCTGCTTGCCACTAGACTTAATCCCTTGTTCATTTTGATGCAATTTTTCGAATTTCGATATTTGGTTTTGATTGCATTTTTGCTGTGTTATGAGTTCATGTTGAATGTACTAATAGTATTTTATATACAGGTTTATGCACGGTATTTCGAATACTAGAACTGATCTTGAGGGGATTCATGGGCAAATGCGTCATGATCACTTGAAGATGATGCAATCTCCTGGGTTTATCAAGTTTTCCGAAGCTTTCGCCATGATGCAAGCAGAACCACCTATTCAGGTACATTTCTTTCCACCAATAGATGCATAATTTGGCGATGGCATCTTGAATTTTCATTCATTTGTGTCATAGTATATGCAAGTTTTGTAAGATAATTCCCTTTGATTTGTTTAGATTGCCTAATTGTGGTTAATATATATTCAGAAACTGGTCGTCTCGATTTCGTGTGACGAAGCTGTTTGGAAGGCCATCTTGAGTAATAAGGCAGTTAATGATCTACAAGGCTCAATCTCTGCAGGTTATTTCGCCAATATTATGGTGATTTTTTTAGTTTTGTGATTGCATCAATAAGTTGAACATGGCTCCATTTTGTTACCAATTCTTTAAACTTTTAGCTTAGAATGATCTCTTAACATTCTAGTTGACAGTAGAGGAACATAACAAATGTTCAAGAAACAATGAAAAAAAAAAAAAAAAAAACAGCAGTTTCGATATGAAAAACTCTAGTGAAATAATTCAAGTTCTCTTATGCATGTTGAGATTTGTTGGATTGATGAAATGCAGCTAAAGAAGAGAAGAGGCTGAGCTACCCTGAAGATGAAGAGGTGGCAGTGGTAATCTTAAGATGGATGCTAGGATTCACAAAGTCGAAAATCTTTCAACTTCTCGAAAACTTTGCATCTGTGGTGAATGAGATCTTCCAACCTACTCCAAAGGAGAAGCCTACTTCAGATCTAAACGATTTATTGGATGAGAAAGTCCGGTCCTCGTTGCTTCTCTCCGTTGTCATCCTCCTCATCGTTGTTTTTGCCCGTGGCCACGACTCATGATCCCTACTAGCAAACCAGAAGATATATGCTGCCTCAGCTCAGCTTCTTCTACACAAGTTGATGCTGTCAGTGTCTGGATTTAGTAAATGTGTGAATAATGTTAATTTTGTTGAATTTTAATTTCTTTTGGTTACAAGTTTTGGTGGTGACTATTTGAGATTTGGTGAAACTTTTTTCACCTTCTCTTGCCTAATAAAGTTTATGTAAATTTGATGGTCCAATAAATAAAGCTTACATTTAAAATGTAGGTGAATCTATATGAAGCAAATCACAATTGAAATCTTTGCACATTTTTCCCATTAGCAAACAAACAAACAAACAACAAAAAAAGCCATTGTTTATATATAATGTTGTGCTTTAATGTCTTTTTCTTGATATATAAATTGCAATTATTTAATTACCCTTTGGCGCCAAAAGTCTTGATTAGGCTTTTCTTTAATATATTAAAGTTTTTTTTGATTCTCAAATTGCATGGATCCACAATTGTCCTTATAGACCCCCATATATACTTTTGATTAGGACTCCCAATTAATTTATGATGATGCCAAAATTTATTCACTTGTAGGGGTAGTTAATGGGCCCTAACTACAATTAATATTGCAAGCTTTAATTTTAGCATCTCTATACAAGATATGGCTGGGGCCCAATTGATCGACTCTGTCCCTCAATTTTGGCAACGTGAATATAAAATAAGCCTAAAAATAAATGATTGAGGAATAGACTATATATTAAGGAGGGAGATAGTGACGGTGAGGTCACTTATCACTTGCAAATAGGAATAAACTAGCCCTTATTAATGAGGCATAAAGTCCCTACCCTTTAACTTAAAGGTAAGAAGTACCAAGTGAAATAATTTATTTCCTCAAAAAAAGAAAATGAAAAAAAAAACATTTACTATTCTAATTTGTTGCCTTGTGAGTTGCGGCAGCCGGCGAATATTTATTAAAGATACTAATTAAATTATTGCAAGTCGCAAATTTTATGAAGGAGGAATCACTTAGGAAGTTTGAGTAATTTCCAACAAATTAATTTAATCTAATACTCCCTCCATATATTTTATGTGTTGCATTTCAATATTTGATGATAAAATAGTTAAAATATTTTCATTTTACCCCTATACTTGATGTTATATATAATTGATGTTCATAAAAAGAAAATAATAAATGAAATTAAAATGTAAATTTATACACTTTTTTAGTATTGTATAAATAATTTGATGATATGAGACCCTTTATAAAAAAAAGAAGGGAGTATCTGATATATAAAACAATAATGATAAATTGGTGATGACTCATCGAATCTAATGGAAATCTTTTTTTTTTCTTTTCCTTTTCTTTTTTTTTTCTTCCACTTTTCCAAAGTGTGAATAAACAGATTTTGAGGCCAAATTAAAGGTTGTCGAAATTATTGAGCATCTCTAAAATAGTGTACTTTGAAGCTTTGAATCAAGTCAAAAGAATCAACATTGGCCCTAAAGGCAATGCATACAAGGGTAGAATAGCGATTTCACATTTAGTAATATATTATCGTGTAAAAAAATCAATTTTATAAAGGCAAAGGTACTTATTGCTGAATAATGGTTGACTAGTAATTATAGTTTTCTTCATTTATTTATTCTCACACGTGATATGTATTATTATAATCCTTGATACTGTATATAATATCACTACTGCATCACTAATTACACATATACAACTGTCAGTCAATGGTTGCATTACCATCTACTACCTTCATCCCACTTATTAGTCTATATTTCCATTTTGGTCCGTCCCACTTATTAGTTTACTTTCTTAAAATGGCAAAAAAATTGTTGCTACAATTAACTCTCTCTCCTTAGAATTGATTACAACCATATATCTTACATTGTATTGACTATTGTTCCAAAAGTAAAGTGGACTAATAGGTGTGATGAAGGAAATATATTTTTAGAGAAAACAAATACTAGTATAATTGATTTCAATTCAATGAAAATAGGGGAGAAGTCTCACCAATCACGATTCATGTGCCGCACACATGTATAAATTAAAACATTTCATCAATGTAATAATATCAAATTTAATTTTATGCATGCTAGGGATTAGGTAAGAATAAACCATGAAATCGTATATTTTCCTTCACCTATTTATTGAATATACGTAAGATATAAAATAATGAAATGTGTAAAATAAAATAGTACGGAGAGAGAGTCGTCGGAGAGATTCTGAAGTTGTTAG
This sequence comes from Mentha longifolia, assembly GCA_001642375.2. NCBI lineage: Eukaryota > Viridiplantae > Streptophyta > Magnoliopsida > Lamiales > Lamiaceae > Mentha > Mentha longifolia. The sequence continues at coordinate 6,464,817 of CM038115.1, read as the reverse complement.
AAGCTTCACATCATTTGAAAGATACAAATCAATAGGAAAGGACAATATGTGATTATATTTCAACACGATGTCAATAATGATGCAAGGATATTTATATATTTCTGACATTTTTTTTTTGCGAGTTGTATTTTTTTACAGTTTTAAATTAAACGTAAAAATGAAATTCCACAAATTTTAATGAAACGTAAAAGAAATATACTTATTTTTTATTGGTCACAATCTTGAAACTATACATTAATCACGCATCAATCATAATTCACCGCTCCTTTTTTCTTTTTCCAATATATCAAACTAAAATTTTAAAGAGGAAAAGGAAAAAAGAAGTTGAAATTTTGATTACTTCTAATAGCACTCCCACAAAAACGGCTCTTCAAGCCGGAATCCAGTATCGGCTCCAGCCAGCTGCCATGAAGAAGCCGAGTTATAGCAATACGCATCATTATGATCCGAGGTAGCCAGGGACAAATCGGGCAAGTCGAAAAAAGTGTCGTCGACATGAGCCGTCGAAGCCGAGCTCGACGACTTCACGACTCCATCCGGAGCCAAATCAGTCGAGGAATGGCATGTCGGCATTCTCGGCTCGGCTTCCGATCCGACGAAGGACAAAGCGGCGGCTTTCGCAGCCGCGGCTTGGATATCCTTAGGCACGGCGGAAGCCGGGCGCGGCAGCTCGTGAGCCAAGGCGGGGAAGTTCAAGACAGCTGATTGGCCCTTGATAGCCAGAGCCGCCACGTCATGAGCTCGAGCCGCCATTTCAGCCGTGGGGTAGGTGCCGAGCCATATTCTCGACTTCTTCCTCGGCTCCCGAATCTCGCAGACCCATTTCCCCCAGCTCCGCTTCCTCACGCCGCGGTACGTCGGGTGATTCTCGTCGCCGCCGCCACGCCGATTGGCGTCTCCGCCGCTACCACTAGTGTCTCCATCTTTTCTGGCGTTTTCTTGATTAGTCAATGAAGAGTTATTGTGGGAGAAGGAACTCGTTGAAGGCGCGCTCGAACCGCCGGAAACTGACGCGGAGGCGGCGGCGGCGACGGCGGTGGAAAATGGGTGGTGGTGTGGTAGAGAATCGAGGATGATTATTTGTTCCATGAGAAATAATGAAGTACTTGAGAGAATGAGGTTAGGTATATGAGATTCTTTCATAAATGGGAATGGCTTACATATATTGATTATATGAATAAGAAAAAGAAAAAGACAAGCATGAGACTACTATATAAAGCATATGGGATTTTGTATATACTTCAAAAACGCACACACTACACACACTAAATAATTTAGAAACGATCGTCACGGTACGTATCCATGTGGGTGTATACGCAAATAATTAAAATGACGTGTCACCGAAAAAAAAAACAAGCATTTACATCACCAGTAGATTATCCTCATTTCACGTGTTTACGAAAGTTTTTAAATTTAGAAATATAGTCGACACATACTTAGAGGTGGACCGCCACGACATATTGAAAAAATTTCGCCGTACCGATACCGTACCGAAAATATTTGGTATGCACTTTTTCATACTGTTATTGTACCGTACATTTCGGTATATCGATTTTCGGTATATCGAAAATTCGGTATGGAATAAAGTCAATACCAATACCGTACCGATTTCTCGGTATACCATACCGAAAAAATCGAATCTTATACCCGAAAAAATTTATCCTCAATTTTTTTTGAAGTTACGATAAAAAAAAAACAATAAGAAAAAAACTGATTGTTTACACACCACACGATTTGAAAGATTAAGGGTCATGATTAGTTCCTAGTTCTCAAGATTAATAGTGGTACCCATAAGAACCCACCCATATATATATATATATATATGTATATATAGATTGGTTCATATGTTAATAGAGATCCCACCCTTATATATATATATATATATATATATATATATATATATATATATATATATATATTACCTCTATCCCACTTATTAGGCTACGTTTCCTTTTCGGTCCATCCCATATATTAGTCTATTTTCCTAAAATGGCAAAAAATTTGCGGCTATAATTAACTCTCTCTTCTTAGAATTAACTACAACCACATATCCTATATTGCATTGACTATTGTGCCAAAAGTAAAGTAGCCTAATAAATGGGATGGAGGTAGTATTAATTTTAAAATTACAATAAGGTATAATAGACCAAAAGTGCTTTTAAAAAAAATAGATCAAAAGTGAACATGAAATGTTATCGTTATACTATCTATTTGTATTATATATCTTTGACAAATGTAGATTAATTTTGCAAAACTATTTATGTTATTCTATAATACGATACAATTGTTATCTTTGTTAGTACATGTATTCTAATATTTTTTATCACTAAAGATTAAAAAACAAATTACATATATTATATTTTAAATATTTTTTAGATAATTTAACATATTGAAAACTATATAAATAATTAAAGATTTATTAAGATTGAATTTATATTTAGAATAGTCTCAAAATATAAAATAAAAATATAGAGTATAATTAATGGAGTATTAAAAGAATGTAATTTTTCGGTATGTACCGAACTCGGTATCTCGGTATAATCGGTATGTACCGAATATTCGGTATACCGACTGTTAGGTACATTCGGTACCGAATGTTCGGTATATACCAAATTTTTTCGGTATACCGAATCTTCGGTATTGATCGGTATATCGCGATATAAAAAAACTCATACCGTTACCGTACCGAAAAACTCGTTATACTGTTAATTATGGTATTCTCGGTATTTTCGGTATGGTATGTACGGTATACTTTCGTTTCGGTAAATTTGTCCATCCCTACACATACTGATTATTATGTCGGTGTTATATTTTAAAATTTTTTTTTATTAATATACCTTATACTAATAAATCATACTAAAAAATTAAACCTAACTAATAAAAACTAAACTTTAAAGAGGAAAATCATTGACGTGACACTATCACGTCAACTGTTAAGTGTGCCCACAGTAGGTATGAGAATATTTTTATGATTGTTCATTACTATAATAGAAAATGTTATGCGAAAATACAACAGAAGACCTTATTTAAATAATTTTATGGTCCAAATTAATCAATTAACCGGTACAGAAAATCTCTGAATGTATTATAAAATTTTTGGAATATTTTGGAATAATAATGGATCTAGATCTAATATGATATTGAGTTTATATTGTAAACATAATGCGAAAAATAAGGAAGAAGTAGGAACCGTATGCAGGAAAAAAAAAAAAACATATTTATACCGCAATTTGCAGGCCAAAAATAGATGTCGTGTTCAGTTTTTTTTTGCGGTGAATACTGCATTTGGAGATGTATGCATGTCACATAATAATCTGCGGAAAAAAAATGTCAATTAAAAAAATAATCTTAGAATTACATGTGATTTGTGTGTAATAGTCAATATTATTCATGAATAATGATTGATTCAAAGCTAATCTCTCGATGATGTTGACATGAATATATGTTGATGGATCTATATAAGAAAAATATCAAATGAGAAGAACGTCATGGTGTGACATACATTAATACTTTAATAAGAGTAATTTTGGACATTTACCATAAAGTGTAGGGTATAATATTATGGTTTTAGTGTGTGGAATTTCTTTGTCTTTCACTAAGAAGAATAAGTATTATTATTATGATTATTATTATTATTATGCATTTATCACATCACCACTACATGATACGGAGTATTTTATTTCTTTTGCTGTCTTTTTCAGATTTTTTTTTTTTTTTTCTGAACTTTGCAAAATTTTATATTGAATAGAAGGGTAAAATCGAGAGTTGGGTGACAGCAAGGAATAAGAACATATTGATGGTTGCATCAAAGTTGGTACACGTTATATACAAGAATAATATTTCGTCACAATAATTATTAGTTAAAGTTTATTAATAAATTAGCCAGGAGGTACTGTAGACAGATATATTGTCTCTACATGCAAAACTTGCGTGCACATGATACTAAAAATCATTGGAGCAGGTAGCTCTAGCGGGCCATATACATACAATGCAATATTATGTTGTGTTACTATATAATAAAATAATGATCATCTTTTTACCCTTATAATCATGTTTTGTTTCACGACAATCGACAATCGATATACGCATATCATAAGCTAGGATCGATTCTTATTGGAATCAAGGAATTTGGATATTTTCGTACTTAGCAGTGAGTTGGAGTAGACAATACATATGTGTTGTGGCATGTGTTTCCTGTCATAAAGAATAGTATTGTGTTTTGGTAACAAGACTACTATTTTTGGATGCAGGAAGTTGAATCAATACATACATTCTGTTGCAGATTAATTTGAAGCACTACGTTAATTCACGTGACATCACTTACGGTCTTCATTCTTATTTATCTAAAATCTACATATTTATACATATTAATTATTATTTATACATATTAATATTAATTAATTATTACTATAATCTTTCAAAATTAAAAATTTAATTATGAAAATTGGAGGATTCGAACTTATGATCTCCCACATAATAGGCTATGTCTAATATCATTACACCACAGATAATTTGTTCATTTAAATCCTAATATAATATGATATGGAGTATAAGATATCTACAAATTTTGATTAATATATGGTATATATTGATTAAATTACTGATTAATAGGGAAAATTATGAAAATTTAGAAAAATAAAATTATGAAAATTTAGAAAAATAAATATTTATTCGAAACATTTGTCGCAATATATGATACTCCTCGTGAAATGATTTTTTTACGCTCATGAAATGATTATGGAATTTTACGCTCATGAAATGATTTTTTTTTTCACATTTTCACATCTCAAATAGTTACTTATTACATATTATGTAAGTTGGAGTCAAATAATATAAGGCAAAGTTTCTCGGATGATATTACATGACTTATTAAAATTACCATTTTAAAAAAAAATTATACACTTTTTCTATTTTCGTCAATTTTTTCGACGGGCTAGCCCGAGCCCCGAAGATTTAGGGTTAGGGTTGGAAATTTCTAGCTAAAAAAAAATATAGCTCGATTCGACCCGGACCGCATAACCCGAAACCTGATAGGACTGACCCGAAACTTAGCGGGTTGGCCCAATTGATATCCCTAAATATATTAGACACAAAATCAACATTGTTTCAATGATTTCAGGCCATCCTTATCGGGTTGAGGCTATTTTTTTACTTCGGATTGATTTGGTAAACAATTTTTTAATAAAAAATATTTTGGCCCTAATAACATTTTGGTATTGAGGTGGCTCATTGACTAAGAAATTGTTGAATTTTTTAGCTCAGACACTATTCGATTTTGAGGTGGCCCGTTGCATAATAAGTTTTTGAATTTTTTTTGCCCTAACACTATTTTGATTTTGAGGTGGCCCGCTGGTCATAAAGTTTTTCAAATGATCTTAGTACGTATCGATACCCATGATATTTTTAATTATTAGACACAAATTCGATTTTGAGGTTGCCCGTTGGCCAATTTTATTTTTTTTTGAAATTCTTTTAGTATGTAATGATAGCTATAATTGTCAAATTTTTGTAACAAAAAGTATAGTTTTAAGTTAAAACACTTGACAATATATTATACACAAAATCGATTTTGAGGTGGCCTATTAGCCAATAAATTTTTGAAATTCTTTTACTGTAGTATGTATCCATAGCTA